>JACEEZ010024364.1:12391-109891 GCA_016584305.1 Chionoecetes opilio | reverse complement strand
TATATATATATATATACTGTGTGCGTGTGTGTGTGTTTCTGTGTGAGTGACATTAAGATTATTGTTTGTTTTTAGGCAAGTACGATTTTGTGTTATGTCCCTATCTATAGTTGGGTACATAAAAACGTATTGAAGTGGGTAGATAGTTTTCAGCCATTTTCAACATCAATCATGCCTTTGTCCCCATCGATACAGCTTTCGCACTGGACCCTATGTAATATTCAGTACAAGTTAGCGTGTGTATAAGTAACATTGAGGAGATTATGTATACTAGTTGATGATATACAAGACATCGCCAAGGAGGGAACGTGGGTATATGTAGCTTGTGTGTGTGTGTGTGTGTGTGTGTGTGTGTGTGTGTGTGTGTGTGTGTGTGTGTGTGTGTGTGTGTGTGTGTGTGTGTGTAAACTTATGTTTGTGCGTCAGACATGGGGGGCGTCGGGTGCGTGAAAGTGTATGTGCGTGCTTGTTTGTTTGCGTGACGTAGTTAGACTACTGCTTTTCGTCACGCAGGGAGCAGCAATCGAGCACCGGGTGGCGAGGGACGAGCCAGATAGTCAAGACTCAGGGTTATGATTGTTGGGCGAGAGAGGTAAGAAGGACAGGTAATGGCCGTAGATCTGCTTATAATCATGTCTGGTTTTGTTGTAATCGTGTTGAAGAGACCGTGTAACCTTGCCACGCTTCAAAAACATATATTGGGCCGAGTAGTGTGCCCCCAGAAGCTTCACTGTGGTGCACGTGTGTTGCGGGGGCGTGACGGAGAAGGGGAGGCACACTTTCTGCCTAACCTTGAACCTAGCACTCCCACGCAATGTCATACTGCATGTGTGTCTATCGTCTTTTTGGATATTTATATATTTATCTGTCAATCCATTTGTTTTTATGTATGTACTAGCCGCAAAGCCGCCCTCCGGGCGGACTTTTTGGCTAGCTCCTGCGGATGGCTATTGGTGGGCCGAAGGCCCACCAAACACAGACTCTCCAGATAGCCCCTTCTAACTTTCCTGAAATCATGTATGTATTATGTATAATGTATAATGTATTATGTATAATGTATGTATGCCTTACCCATCACCCTCCACCCATTCAGTCACCCATTACCCATCACCCCCCACCCATTCACTCACCCATTACCCATCACCACACACCCATTCACTCACCCATTACCCATCACCCCCCACCTATTCCCTCACCCATCACCCATCACCCCCCAACCCATCACCCCCCACCCATTCACTCACCCATCACCCCACACCCATTACCCATCACCCCACCCATTCACTCACCCATTACCCATCACCCTACATCAAGGTTTCCTCAATTCTCGCAACCCACATTTTTTTTTCACAATTCTCGCTAATAGGCTACTCAAAATAAAAATAAATTAAAAGTGATCGGATCATCTCATGTGGGCTTAAAATGTGCCCCTGGTCGAGCTGGTTCCAAAACTGTGCCATATGATGGGATTGTGCCACGGGGGGCGGCACCTATCGCGGACACACACACACAGACACACAGACACACTTTCGCTTATATTATTATAGATGTTTGTATGTAATTTTTTACATCTATCAAATAGTCTGTTCGTCTCTCTCTCTCTCTCTCTCTCTCTCTCTCTCTCTCTCTCTCTCTCTCTCTCTCTCTCTCTCTCTCTCTCTCTCTCTCTCTCTCTCTCTCTCTCTCTCTCTCTCTCTCATACTGTAGAAAAAAAGTTATATGATAATTTTGCTCTTCTTGAATCTCCCATCGAGTCGTCTGCTACAAATTTTGGTCTTTATCAACTTCTAACACACTGAAGGAAACCAGCATTTCTTGTGCGCGTCACATTGTCTGAATATATTTTTCTTTGTATTATCAGCAGAGCTGGGCGTTGCGGCACCGAGTTGCGACTTTGCGACGTTGCGACTTTTGCCGCACTATGAATTTCGAAGTCGCAAAGTCGAAAGTCGCAAACGTTTTGAAAAAGTCGGACTAAGCAAAGTCGCACCTCCAATTTTCTGCGACTTTTGCCCCGACTTTGAACAGGAACAAAGACGACTTTGTTGAAAGAAATTGCCGCAGCATCAGCGCGGCATTCGGAATGCGGCAAAGTCGTATGGCACTTGACCGCATACCGGTTGTATCGTTAATTCACTTAATTGCCACCCGGCACTAATAGAAGAGGTTAAACAGTGTAGGTACATTCTGACATGATTCTGTCTAGCAAGTGTGGTTGATAACTAGTCAACCACACATGATATGTGCTTGGGCAAAACCAAGGATCTTTGGCAGACCTGTAGATATTAGTTTAGGCTGTGTTTGAACTAAAAAATTAATAAATATGTGTTTTTCTGCCTTATAAAAGCATGTTTCTGTTATCGCGCTAAAGTTTACTTTGTAATTTAGCGGAGTCGCACCGGGAAAAATAAGTCGCAGTCGCAAAGTCGCAAGTCGCACTGGGGGGGCCAGAAATAGAGTCGCAGTCGCACCAGGTCCGGCGGCAAAGTCGCAAAGTCAAAGTCGCACCTGAAAAAATTAAAGTCGCGCCCAGCTCTGATTATCAGGTTGATCATACGAACACGCGAAAATACTGATTCGGAAACTTGTCTCGAAAGTGAACAAAGATAATCACTACGTTTATTCTGTACGTATGACAAAGGCTAAAAGAAAACTATAATTAAAATTGTCATAACAAATCGTCATATTCATATATACCTATTTAACTTTAATTAGAAAATTGTTTTATGTAGTGATAAACAGTGGTATATATTTTCTTTCCTTTCATGGTGATGAAGGCATTATGGACAAAAAACGTGGTCACAAGCTAATGACGCAGGTCGGGCTGTCGGAGAGATGAAATGGTGCAGCACAAGAAATTCTTTTAATCTGCATTTTTGCGCGTGATTTTGTTTTACTCATAATGTGGATAGAGGTAACTTACTCTATACTCGTACAGGAGGAACAGGGCAACAACATACAGGCATAACAACATTGGTAGCATGAAGAACAGAGGACGTGAGTGTAACTTTACTTTAGAAACTTACTCGTATATACGTAATTGTTTTTTCTTTACTAAACTTGTGACAGCAGCAAATCACCCGGGGTTATTATTATATTATTATTGTTATTGCCATCCCAGGTAATATAATGGCCTATTTTGTGTACTGCACTTTAAAATATTACAAGCTTCCCTTTGTGTCCAGACTAATTAAAACTTATATAAACGCTCATAATTACATTTCAGCTGATATATATATATACATATATATATATATTACTGTTATTATTGTTTACCTTACCTTAGCTGAATAAGGGATCTTGTTTTACACAAAAACTGTTGTTTACATCCTCTTGCAGCACCGCTCACCACCAAAGTCTTGTCCTGTCCTCGTAATAATCTAGTTCGCATGTCCACACCGTCCTATGGCCCCGGCAGTCGATGAGAGAGACGTGGTTTTATCTTTGTTTGTTGGGTCTGCCATCGTGACTCACTTATTGACCATGACTAAAGTAAACGTAAAACTCAAAATGAGTTGTCATCATTTGTAGTCATTTGAGAGAATCGCCATCACTCTTTTGTGTTTGTTTTGTCTCCGTTCGATATCCTTCCCGCCCTCCATCCACATATCTGGGAGCTTTTGTTTTGTTTTTAGTGTTCTTACTACTGCTACTACCATTAGTTCTTATTCTTTTGCGTGATATTTTTTGTCTTTCTCTTGTCCTTGTTCTCGCCGTGGTCGTTTTTGTCGTCCTCTCCGTCCTCCTCCTCCTCCTCCTCCTCCTCTTTTCATATATAAGCACATCCTAAGAAACCTGGTAAATATCCAAATCCAAGAGTAAATACAAAGCTAATTAATTACCTCAAAGTACAATAAATAAAACCAGGTAAAATCGACGAACAAGGAGGGAACCAAAACTGCAGACGAACACTCCATACATACATACATTTGTGGACGTTCACAGGAAAGACCATTACAGGAATAAACCAAAATAAACTTAAATTGTCGCGGTTTTCCAATGTTCCTTCTCAGATGGTGGTGATAAAATATGCTCTTCCTTGCTCGTGGCGTGAAATGATTGATTTGATTTGATTTGATACATTTATTAGGACAAAAAAAATACATACAGACACATATGTGCTAAGGCCTACCTAGGGACACACATGAGAGGGATATGCCGTTGTCCCAAAGGACGTGTATGGGTGCCTAGGCAGTCCCCGCCCTGAGCATACTGATCACACGTACATTACTAAATACTGCATAAATGTGATAAGAATGACTTACATAAAAGTTTGGCTGTCCAGCATTGTACATAAATCTACCTACCATTACATTACCATCTATAACATACTGTTGTTTTTCTTTATTTTATTTTTATCCTATATCTTTACTATGAGGTATCCCATATTATAGATATATATACACATACATATACATATACATACATATATATATATATATATATATATATATATATATATATATATATATATATATATATATATATATATATACATATATACATACATATACGCACATATACACATACACATACACATATACACACATGAACAGATGTAGATATACAGACATTCATACATACATACATACATACACATGCACACATATATACACATGCATACATATATACACATACACACATACATACAAACATACACATACGTATACATGTTCGCACACATGCATACATATACACGCATACATACACACACATATACATTCACATATACATACACAGATATACATATCCACACATACATGCATATACAGACATATACATACATACAGACATATATCCATACCCACACATACACATATACACACATATATATACTATTGCATTATTATCCATATCTACTATATCTACCATTTTGCCGTTGCACTTATCCTGATCCCATAAGACGCTGGAGGCTGGTTTTCCGTAATGCCGCATCAACCTGACCGTTGTTTGTCATCCAGATAAATTGGTCCGTGACATTATCTATATCGGGATGTCTGAAAGTTGCCAAAGATGGACACTGCAGTATGTAATGTTGTAAGGTGTGGGACCTGAGCTGCTGGCATAATCTACATTTTTTGTCGTCCTCGTTCATCCCCAGTTCCCAGTAAAAGGGGGACCCCAACCTAAGTCTCGTGAAGACTGTGTCTTTCCATTTAGTTCTGTGTTTGCCGTAGGAGAAGTGTGTCTGCAGTGCAACATTTGTATAGTGTGCCATGAGCGGGTTGGCATATTTGTTTTCCATCCTGGCTTTGTCAGTGTCGTTTTGAGTGTCCCTAATCTGAGTCTTGACTTGTCTCATGGACAGTGTGCATGAGACAAGTCAAGACTCAGATTAGGGGGCGTGAAATGAGGTACAGGGAGAGGTAAGAGAGAGAGAGAGAGAGGGAGGGGGGTGAGAGAGAGAGAGGGAGGGGGGGTAAAGAGAGAGAGAGGGAGGGGGGGTGTTATGGGGAAGGGAGTTGAGGAGAAACCACAGCGCAAATTGCTAGTTTTAGTCACGCTATTGGACGAGAAATAGAAATAAGAGGTCATAAAGTCGTTATCACATCCAAACCATCCTCTCATGGTGACTTGGTTCTAGTGTCGTTCTGGTCGTCCGTCTATCGTCTACTGATGTCACCTAAGTACCTGGAATTAGGCAAAGAATCTAAATTATCTTCTGAATGATCCTATATTTCGTCTTGACCTGCAAGGATAATATTCATAAAGAACAAAAATCTTTAAAGTTCAGAATGCATTGGTTGGTGATGAGGGAAGAGGTCACGTCAAGGTGTGTGAGGGAGGCTACACACACATATACACACTAGAGAGAGAGAGAGAGAGAGAGAGAGAGAGAGAGAGAGAGAGAGAGAGAGAGAGAGAGAGAGAGAGAGAGAGAGAGAGAGAGAGAGAGAGAGAGAGAGAGAGAGATATTGCAGGTGTAGTTTTTCCCTTTGCACACCTGTCCTTTTTCTCCCACCTGACCATGCTTATACTCTCCATCTTTAATCAGTCATCCTTCCCCTTATGCCTCTATCCCTATAGTGGTGATTCGAGGGCAAGGCCTTTTTAATCTCCATATCTATTAAAGCGTCCCACGCAAATATTTCATAAGACCGAAGTCACCCCTAAGCCAGATTGATGACAGCACGAACATTGATGAAGTGCAGTCTGGGGAATTTTGTCTCGGTGATTTCATTCCTTTTTAGTTTTTTTTTTTCTTTCTTCGACTTACTTTCATTTACACTAATTTATTCTATGCGCAAGGAAGAAATAGTTTGCGTTTTTTTATATGATCTCTGATGTCTGGCGCTTTCATATTTCATTAACTTACATTTTTTTTCAAGGAAATATCAGATTATATGCGTAGTATGTTATTGTATATGTGTTTACTCTCTCTTTCACACACACACACACACACACACACACACACGGGTTGGTGGTTTACACGCGGCTTGGCCGCGCGTCATTCTGGGGTCCGGCGTTCAATCCCCGGCCCCGCTCGTTCCCCGGGGATTTTCACGGACAAATTGGGCTGTTACTGTCCCCCTTGAGCAAGGGGATAGGTGTGTGTGGTGGTGAGGTTCAGCATTACCCATAGATCGGTCCTACGAGCTCCAAACTCTTTTCGGGAGGGTAAAACTGGCGATCGGCAGTCCAGCTCGCGTGGTCAAGACCGTGAGTGATTACACACACACACACACACACACAACATGAAGTCAATAAGAGGTCGGGTATTGTAAGTATAATACACATACTAATCTTGGAAATATACCTACTACATTAGAGGCACAGTACCCTATACACAAGGCCTGAAACTCTTCCTCCTCCCACCCCGCAACCCCTGCACAAGGAAAACCAAACAACAGAGTAACACGAGAGTAACGACGCACATGTCATCTGTGAATGCCAGATACTCCCACAGCTTGTTGTCATCTATGCCTCCAACATCGTATATAATTTGACCTGACTGGATTCATTGTTTGTTTTCATTATGGTTATGTTGCAATATTACACCCGTAACCCTCCATGCAAGGGTATTATTATGTACATACATGTGTGCGTGTACATAATACATGTGTTAAGAGATAAGTTAGGAATAACAAAATTATTTTCCTGGTTGGAGTCAGCATTTATTTCTTTGCATTGATAAATGACTAGAAATCTCGGGCATTATACGTGCACTCTCAGAAATAAGGGGTATATTAAGGGTAGAATTGTTACATCGCACCATCACTACCCTTTTTATACCCTATGTCCAGGCTGGAGGGTAGATGCTGCTGATTATACCCTTCATCTACCCTTTATCTACCCTTTTTAGACGAGAGGGTTGAGAAAGGGTACATTTGGGGTTTGAAAAGGGTATATTTAGGGTTGCAAAAGGGTATATTTGTAAGGGTAGCAGTATTTCATCACTATAAACACCCTTTTTCTACCCTTTTCCTACCCTTTTTTTCTAAGAGTGTGTGTGTGTATGTGTGTGTTTGTGTATGTGTCAGCTATTATATTTTGCTGTGCTATGTTTTTGCAAATATATGCATATTATTTTACTTTTTTTCTTCTTCTCTTAAGCAGTATAGGAAAGAGAGCATGATGGTTGATTTACTAACACGAACAAGGCGGCTCGAAAAGCGTACAATATCAAGACATTTGCGACATTTGGTGTAATTATTTTGACGATGAATGGAAGTGGAGTCCATGTCACAAGGGATCACGACATAAGGTAATATTTTATGACATCTTGAACACACGACAACGATGATCTTAGTGGACTTATCATCATGTGAAGCTCAAATGAAAGATTTCCTGCTCAGAGTTCACGCCACGAGCATTAATGTCATGCACCATAGATCATTATAAATCAATCTGATAATGGATATTGAACCACTCATCATGGTATAGAAGAAATAAATCAAACCTCACAAACTCGCGAGCGTTGCAGAAATGTATATCATAGCAACAAACAGAATAGGAAAAAAGTTAAGTCAACCAAGACGTTATTGACTGCAGTCTTTTTCTTCATATGATTCACTAACACAGATCAACATGTGCCTATGCAACGCCAACATTGAGGCTGGGGCCAGGCTTAAACACTTTCTTGTGGCTTGAGATGGAGCGAGCACTAGGCTATTTGGGAACCCAGTAAACGGTCTTGTGGGGGGAAGAAGCAATAGGTCGGAGGATCTTTGGCTTTTTGTAGTAATGAGATAAGTTAGTGACCATAATATCAGCGTTGCGTTGGGCCATCAGTTGTAAGTTGAGGTCCAGCGGCAATTTGTGTTCTGGGAAGTCCCTGAACACTCCCAAGATAATGACGCCCGTGTCAGGCTCCCGGCTGTATATTCCTGTCACCACCTCCAGTAAGTGGGTGACCAGTGGAGCGGTGAGGGCTGAGGTGTGGGGGTGGGGGTGGTACACAACGCAGAACACCATGCACGACACGTCCCCAGGCAGGCCGCGAGAGTCCAATCGCACCCACAGGACTTCCAGGCCGGCAGGGGCTTGGAAAGGCAATTTGGTGGCGGTGACATCATCGCGGACATAGAGGGCCACGTCTCCCCTGCCCACTACCCATAGGCTGTACCCTGGCACCTTGGTCTCGTCCGTATCCTTGATCCTTCCATTTGTGACGGCACACACGTCCACGTACTTCTCCTCCAATCGCTTTATCAGATCATCTGACTTGCCGGCCAGAGACTGCACGTTGGCTTGCAAGATGATGGGGAAGACACCGCTCCCTTCAGAGAGACCTCCAACCTCGGCCATGGCTCGCAACACACTGATTACTCTCCTCCTGAGACTCCCGCGCTGCTCCCAGCCACAGGGAGCGTCCTGCTGCAATCAACACCGCGCGGCTGCTTTTCTTTTATGCTGGTGTTACTTTTAAACCGGCATTACTTGCAACATCACATTCATTGTTAATTTATAATTATGTAAGGTGAAAATTTTGATTGTAATGTTGATAGTAATTCTAATGATAATAATGATAATTATAGCAATGATAACAACATCAGCGGCAAAAACTATTTCTACTACTGCTCGTTAAAACAAAAATAAAATTTGTGATGCCCTCCGCCATCAACAAATGTGGCATGATATCATGAAATACGAGAGATGTAGCAAAGGATGCACCTGGAGCATGCAAGGAATAGACGAGTGTAGGAAAGCTCGGTGAGGGAGTCGAGGAGGTGGTCAAGTAAGTATCAGTCATGTCATCGAGGGAAAAGAGGAGAGTAGGGGTTGTCATTCATTGTAATCATTGTGCCGGGGAAAATTGTTCATCCACACTTACGGGATCAGATCCTGTGTTTCTCCTGAAAGATGTTACCGAGGTGAAAAGTTGACAAGGATAGGAAAATAATAGATCAAACCTCGTTAATAAACCGATGTAAGAGATCCATGCTTTCTGAAGGTATTCCACTCCCTCTCACTTATCTTTCTTACACATGCTTGAGTTTTTTTTTTTTTTTTTTTTTTTTTTTTACATCACAAAGGACTGGCCAAGGGCACAAAAAAAATGGGTAACAAAGCCCGCTTAGTTGCCAGTCCCTATAAACAAGGCCTGGAAACAATGGATATCTTTTAAGTTTGCACTGGTCACCGAAGAAATTATATATCTTTCAAGTCTGTTTCAAGTTTGCAATTGATTTTTCTTTAGTCATTATCGGCGTATGTTTTAGTGACAGTTGTTCTATTTCTTACAGTATTGCGTCGCAAGGGCCTTCAATATCCCATATGGTATTAGAAAGCTTCTCGAGAAATTCAAATGGACCAATTTTTGTTATAATTTTTTTTTTGTATGTTCCGAGGCTCACTGACCTGTGGTAGCCTAGTCTGACTCAAATAATTATTATCATCCCCTGCTGCTTAGTGATCCTGCTTGCCACAATAAGCAAAAACTTATTTGCTGTCGAGGACTGAGGGCATGTTCTTTTGATGTAGTATGTCATGATCAGGAAGACAATAGTCAAGATACTTCACGAGGCTGGCTTATGTTTTTTTTTTTTTTTTTTTTTTTTTTACATCACAAAGGACTGGCCAAAGGCACAACAAAAGTAGGTAACACAAAGCCCGCTTAGTTGCCAGTCCCTATAAAGAAGACAGTAAGAGAATAAGTTATGTATATGTTATGTATGTAAGTTATGTATAAGAACAAAACAGCCAGAGAGGATAGTGAACACCCATGTTTCTTGGGTGACGATGGGATTCTAGTTATGCAAAAATATAGCGCTGCACTTTTAAAGTGTAGTAATAAATTTTTATTTTTTTATTTTTTTATTTATATATATATATATATATATAACATCATATATATATATATATATATATATATATATATATATATATATATATATATATATATATATATATATATATATATATATATATATATATATATATATATATATATATACATATATATATATAATATATATATATATATATATATATATATATATATATATATATATATATATATATATATATATATATATATATATATGTATATATAACATCTTGGCCAATAGCGCCTGCAGGCAGTGACCTCCAGGGCTCGGATGGTAGGCCCTGGAGGCTCACTTGAGGGCTGTGATGGTTGGCCCTCGCCCGTGGTGGCGTAGGCAAGATTTTTAAAGTGACGCCTGTGATTAGAGGTTCATGCCGCCCCCCTGTGTCCTTCGATGCACTCGCAATCGAAGGTAGAGTTAATGGGCAGGGCATATGGGTGTTCTTAGGCCACTCGACTGTGCAGAAATATTTTCAATGGATTTATGGGTCTCACTCGGGATTGAACTCGAGTCTTCGAGAACGCCACTCTGCTACCCCCCCCCCCCCCCCACCACACAATATATATATATAATGAGAGAGAGAGAGAGAGAGAGAGAATTATACGAGATTTGCTCAGTCTATATTTATTCATGTTAAATATTAAATGTTTGCATGCATAACACTCTCTCAATATTCATGTGATTAACAGAAGGCTTTTTTCCGTAATTAGTATAATAGCAAGGGGTTCAAGATTGCCATACACAAAAAAAGTCTGATAAATGCTAGTTGTTTAAAAAGCTTTGCTGGAAATGCATGTTGGTCGGATTAATCATGATAGAGATTGCCTGAAGGAAACATCAAATTTTGTCACTTCGTCCCTGATGAGACAGTGGTGTATTGGAGATCGAAGCCATTGCTCAGAGAGTCGATGCCTTTGTACGCCACGAGGATTTCTCCGGTAGTGGAGGTGATGGGTGATGGGAAGGTACTCTTGCCACAGATGATTATGCTGCTATCCATTGGGTACCGTGTATCACTGTTGCCGTTGATTACAATATAGTCGCGTTTGCACTCTGGCGTCAGATGGACCCTGGACTCAACGTTGTCAATTTGCACTTCCCATCCAGGCTTAGTCTGTAAACAGAGTTACAGTATGATTATCAGTATGTATGTATGTAGTAAAAAAAAAAAATCTCATTCATTGATGTCTCTGTCCTGTGCCTTTGTATCCTGTGCGACGTGTGCGTCCATCACGTTGATGCTTCTTGATTGGGTGTTAGCCTACCTAATCATGGTAAGAATCTGTTCAGTCTTAACTTTACTGGTGCCATTCCCGCAGACAGTGGTAGGAGTGTCTTCTGACAAACCCTCTGCTAGACTGTCATGTATTCCCGACACTCACTCGGCAACACAAACCATTGTCCTATTCATCCAATCTCTACAATATAAGGTCGTGTATATCAGCCGGTCTTTCTCTTAGTGATCTGCAAAAACGTGTTTATTTTGAAGTGCAAGAAATTGTCATTGCTCTTCCTCGGGTAAATATGTACCACTACTTTTGCCCATGTACCTCATTGATACTCACCACAATTCTGTACTCGCAGAACTTTTCATTACTGGGAGAAGTGATGGTGTCCGTCACGCCTTCATCTGCTTCAAAGGTCTGTTGAATCAATACGGTGAAAATAAGTGACAGTTGTGAAAATCTCTCTCAGAACGATTAAATATACTAATTAAAAGTATTTACCAGCACCTCATGAATTTCAGAAGGCCGTAGTGGGCCGCACTGGTGTACAGTTCACCGAGGACAAAGTACAGATCGTGCGATGCACACAAAACGACCCCCATGGCATCCGACAACCTCCGTTAATATGTACACTCAAAAGAAAGAAAGATAAAACCTTTTTCTGATTGCATTTGTTAAAAAGGAAAAAATATTTCATTCAATTTTATGATGTACCTTGTGGCAAGGAGTCTTTATTGGTGTCATGGATATATTGAAGCCCTGCATCGTGATGGCTCTGTTGCTGGAGAAGCTAACGTCGAAATTGAAGGATGGCAATCTGATAATTTTTCCATCATTCTGTCTTCCACAGTGCCTGTTGGTGTTATTACCAATTAGCCTTATACATATCTCATTTCCATGGCACACATCAATCTACCTCCGATCACATATATGCATTCATATATAACACCAACACAAATTGCTTAGTACTTCCAAACACAAGGATACTCACGCGCGTACACACACACACACACACACACACACACACACACACACACACACACACACACACACACACACACACACACACACACACACACACACACACACACACACACACACACATACACACACACACACACACACACACACACACACACCGCCTGAACGGCGCGATGGGTTTGAGCGTCCTGTATTATTCTGTGGTCCGGCGTTTGATCCCCGGCCCTGCTCGTTCCTGGAGATTTTTCCACTGAGAAATTCGGGCGGTTATTGTCCCCCTTGAGCAACGTGAATGGCGTGTGTGGTGTGGGAGGTTCCAGCATTACCTAAAGGTCGGTAATAATAAGCTTCAAACTCGCACCGGGAGGGTGAAACTGGCGATCCGAGTCCGACTCGCGTGGACAAGACCATAGGTGAATGACACACACACACACACACACACACACACACACACACACACACACACACACACACACACACACACACACACACACACACACACACGCACGGTACTCACGTTATGGATCGGCCGTACAGATATGATATCGTCACCTTATCTCTGCACACGCGGCTACTACTCCATCTTTGCAGACGGAAAGTTTGCAGAACAAATTTCGTCATCGCGGTACTGGCTCTCTTAGACATGAAAATATATCAGTTAGTACATGGAGGTCCTGTAATGTCCTCACAACGTATATAAAATATAATAGGGAGGCGATAGCAGAGTGGTTAACGTCCATCCCAGCCCTCAAGTGAACCTCCAGGAGCTACCATACCAACCCTGGAGGTCACTGTCTAAAGGGGCTATAAGCATAATTGTAATATATATATATACCTATTGTGTAAGAAAGTACATATTATTGTATTTTGCCATAAAGTGATTCATCGAAAGCGGTAGTCTTGCAGAGTGGGCGCCTGCTAGTTGTTGGTCTCAGGATGGAAGTTATTATAAAGACGAATGAAATTGTATTTGTGAAGCTCTAGCGTGTTAGCTCACTTTCAACGCAACGAGAGAGAGAGAGAGAGAGAGAGAGAGAGAGAGAGAGAGAGAGAGAGAGAGAGAGAGAAGAGAGAGAGAGAGAGAGAGAGAGAGAGAGAGAGAGAGAGAGAGGAGAGAGAGAGAGGAGAGAGAGAGAGAGAGAGTGGCGGGGGGAGACGCAGAAATACCAGTACAGTCAAAAACACACGATGGGGTAAGTTGTAGTGTAGACTTGTAGATGACAATTGGCAGTAATTTTATAATTGCTCATTGTGATCTGAACTTTATCAAATATTTATGAAACACTATCACTGAATACCATGAAACGAAAACAGTCTAGAAATCTTTGAATTCAATATTTTGGATTTTACAAATTATTTTTTAAAGATTTTAAAATAGTAAGTGAGATCTCATTTGACAATGCTGATTAGGATAATGCTAATATCGTGTTGAAGTGAGATTTCACTGAGATACACCGTGCATACACCATACATGCACCACCTGAGATACACCGTACATACACCATACATGCACCACCTGAGTACACCGTACATACACCATACATGCACCACCTGAGATGCACCGTACATACACCATACATGCACCACCTGAGATACACCGTACTACACCATACATGCACCACCTGAGATACACCGTACATACACCATACATGCACCACCTGAGATGCACCGTACATACCCATACATGCACCACCTGAGATACACCGTACATACACCATACATGCACCACCTGAGATACACCGTACATACACCATACATGCACCACCTGAGATACACCGTACATACACCATACATGCACCACCTGAGATACACCGTACATACACCATACATGCACCACCTGAGATACACCGTACATACACCATACATGCACCACCTGAGATACACCGTACATACACCATACATGCACCACCTGAGATACACCGTACATACACCATACATGCACCACCTGAGATACACCGTACATACACCATACATGCACCACCTGAGGCTTGAATCCCTTCTTTGTAAACTCTTGTAACACATTGGGCATGAGACACGTTGCGAGCACTAGAAACCAAAGGTACTTACTGTACGTCCGCGAATGGCGCATTCTACGTTGTTTGGGTAGTTCTGGAAGCCAAAATAAGGGGAACTCCAGTAGTAAACTCCGTTGTAACTCTGAAGCAAGCACGTGCGTGGTGGTACCGTTATGGGTCCTGTTGTTGTGGTGGTGGGTGGCTCTGTTGTTGTCGTGGTGGGTGGCTCTGTTGTTGTTGTTGTCGTGGTGGGTGGCTCTGTTGTTGTTGTTGTCGTGGTGGGTGGCTCTGTTGTTGTTGTTGTCGTGGTGGGTGGCTCTGTTGTTGTTGTTGTCGTGGTGGGTAGCTCTGTTGTTGTTGTCGTGGTGGGTGGCTCTGTTGTTGTTGTTGTCGTGGTGCTGACTCTGTGGAATCACCATATTATATTAAAATGTCAAATGTAGCGAAGTTGTAATTGCAGATCAAGCATATTAAAGGAACGTTTCATCATAACAGTGTCACCCCTCCAACTCCTGACGCTACTTACTCGCATCCATCTTTTCTCACGAAAGTTATATCAGCAGACCATCCTCTGTAACGCCCGTCGTATGATGTCCTGAAATAGAGGATCATCTCGTCGTCGGCTTCGAAGATCTGGCCTCTGGTGATGTCTTTGCTGCAGTACCTGTCAGGAAATGAAAGTGTTAGAGTATTGATCGACATCGAATTACGAGTTTTACTGTGATGTAAAGCTCAAGGCCTAACTCTTTGCAACATGCGGATTGTATTCCTTAAGAAGTTAACATACGAATTAAAGTCTATTGAGAAGAATATTAAGTAATTACGGTAGGGATATAAATATTTTATCCTTTGATTTCCGTTCTATATTGATTTCTATTGATTTCTATATTAAGTGACAAGATGGCAACCTTCCTGATGCTTAGTGTGCAAAACCATCTAGAATGATAACATAATGCACTTCTTTTTTACTTTGGTTTAATTTAGATGACAAAAATTTATGAAAGTAGAAATCACACCAACTAAATGTGTATATGATTCCTCCTCCTCCTCCTCCTCCTCCTCCTCCTCCTCCTCCTCCTCCTCCTCCTCCTCTTCCTCTTCCTCTTCCTCTTCCTCCTCCTCCTCCTCCTCCTCCTCCTCCTCCTCCTCCTCCTCCTAGCCTTCTTCATACTCACACTTCACCGCTAGTCCTGTTGTCGAGCCTCATCTCCAAAGCCTGGAAATAGCAACAACTATGTCCCATACAACTGCGACTCTTGCCGTACAGATTAAAATCCGAGAAGGTTAGTCTTGGGAAGTAACACTCGGGCGCCTGGATCCACTTCACACACCCAGTTACTGAAAGAAATCAAAAGTATTCGATTAAGAGTGTGTGTTTCTACCTCCTCTCTCTCTCTCCCCTCTCTCTCTCTCTCTCTCTCTCTCTCTCTCTCTCTCTCTCTCTCTCTCTTCTCTCTCTCTCTCTCTCTCTCTCTCTCTCTCTCTCTCTCTCTCTCTCTCTCTCTCTCTCTCTCTCTCTCTCTCTCTCTCTCCCCCCCCCTCCCCCCCTCTTACCTTTTGGAAATGTGCTTGGATAGTTAGGAGAGGTAATCGTGCCCGGTTCTGTGATTATTTCGGTACAGGGGGTCCGCTTCATGGCTGAAATTTTTTATTTAATATTTAATTCTTTCTCCATTTAGAAAATATCGTGCGTACTTGGGAATGTTGTTGGGTTTTCCTAGGTGGATGATGGACACGTTCTCACGCATTTAAGGAAATCTTTTTGACCTTCGTATGCTTCCTAAAACACACAAAAATGTACTCTTTCATAAGCATGGTTCACAAGTCTGGAAATACTCGACCGTGAGCCTTGATCAACAAAGGTATAGTTTTCCTTGGCCGGGGTCAGGCATCTCAGCCTTTATTATCTCCTGACAATGATGCGTCTGACCTAGTGAGCACCACAGCCTTTAAGTATGTACTGTGGCGGCCACTCACCGTAGTAATCGCCAGTTATCGTCTCACAGTTGCTGCCAGAGGTGCCCGGAGGACACACACACGCGCAGGCAGCCCCATAATACCCACCGTTCAGACAGGGATCTGAACTCACCCCGCAGTTGTCCATCCACTTTTCTGCAAATATAATTAGTGACTTACTTTTGATACAATAGACTTCCTATGTTCTTTTGTAAGTATTCAATCATGTAGCACTTTCATGTATGACAACACTACAGTACACTTATTGACACTAAATTTTATCGTCAATGGGACTACTTGAAAATAGGAAATATAGATGAACTTTTTGTTGTGTATTCCGTGGATGAAGCATGTTGTGAATATTACTTATAGATCTGAAATATATATTTTATGAAATATTTTCTTTATTTGATATATATTTAGATGAAGTAGAAATGTTACTGAACTATACTCGTTACAATCAATATCTTATTGCATATAGAAGAACAGTCTTGATTTACTAAAACTTTTTTATAGTCTGATCTTCATCAAAATTGCGCCAGACTCACCGATACAGTTGTACATAATGTTGGCTAAGTGAATGTCTCGGTGAGAAAGTCCATCTCGTTGGCCGAGGAGTCCCTGGGCGAGAGGATCTTTGGTGGCGATGGTTGTCTTGCCGTTAATTGTGAATCCCTGGAGAATGCAAGATAGAATTAGGAACATTTGATAAGAGAAAATGTACAATCGGGAATAATTGCAGGATGATGTTCATATATATTCCACAATGCGTATGAGAGAAGTAGGTAGAAATTGATTTAAATTTTTTTTTTTTAGTCATTGAACACAGGTTGTGACTACGTACCATGGGTCCATAGTGCATGTCAGAGCTATAGTCATACTCAATGCCCTGGGAGCTGATGAAACTTTCAGGAAACTTAACAAAGTTGTTTTCCCTGTTATCAGCGATGTTCTCATTAAGGATGACCACATAATCATCACGGTCTGTGCGACTCTGCTCGTGCAGGAACCCTATGGCGTGTCCGATCTCGTGAGCAACGACACCAAGCTGTGTGATGGCAAGGCAGCGTGCATTAGTTACTCATAGGAGAACGGGGTTTATAACACACACAATGGAAACATACGCGTTCTAGGCCACTTCCTTTATGTATTAAAAGAGGGCTTTAGTTAATTTGTGGCAGGACCCAGTGGTGGCCACACCTACAACCACACAGGATTACAGAATTGCTGTGTTCAGGCTCCCACATGACCGCTCGGTCACAGCTGTGTCCTACGACCGTAGCCATCTTTTGCACTACTTAAATAGTATCCCATGCATGTTCTTTATGTCCAGGTGGGATTCAAACGATGGACCTCTATAGTCTATTTTATTTAATATGGTCAAAATTCCCAGTGGTCACGTGCTATTATGTAGTGAGGATAGTGTGTTTGGTAGTGATAATGATACGAGTAACCTGTACACATGATGACCATTGAGTGCACCAATCAGCTGCCCCGTAGACAATGGGAGAAAGGCAGGGGGCGTGGTCTCCTTACTGCATTTTGACCATATTAAATAAAATAGACTATAAGTAGTTAGGTGTGCGTGACAACCAGTGCTCCACCAGAATTTCAGTAAAAATAACAAATTATTACATTACTCTCACTACCTCTACAGTATACAACAAAAACGACAACATTTGCAATACTTTCTCCTATTGCTACTATTGGTACTATTTCTACTAATATTACTACTACTACAACTATTAATACTGTTGAAATACGTACTCTTCTGCAATCTGTCCTAACAATACTGGTTCTTTTTCTACTTCCACCACCACTACTACTACTACTACTACTACTACTACTAACTACTACTACTACTACTACTTTTATTACTACTACTAACTACTACTCCTACTACTACTACTACTACTACTACTACTACTACTACCACAACTACTAACTACTACTACTACTACTACTACTACTACTACTACTACTACTACTACTACTACTACTACTACTACTACTACTACTACTACAACTACTACTACTACTACTACTACTACTACAACAACAACAACAACAACAACAACAACAACAACAACAACAACAACAACAACAACAACAACAACAACTACTACTACTACTACTACTACTACTACTACTACTACTACTACTACTACTACTACTACTACTACTACTACTACTACTACTACTACTACTACTACTACTACTACTACTACTACTACTACTACTACTAATTCTACTACTACTACCACTTTTACTGCTGCTATCACCATATATTTCTGTAACTTCTCGCACGACTGCTATTGATACTCCAGGTGCTTTCATGTCACTACTACTAGATTATCAATTCCTTATATACTTAAGAAAAATATTATTTTATGTGAGACAAACAATGCTAGCAAGAAAATAATGCTCCTAAATGACTTTTTTAGAAATAAGTTTCCGTGAGAGAGACTTGGATTTTACACTTTTCTATGAACGTTTTGTTATGCTTACGGTTGCACAACCATTGCCGATTGAGATAGATTGTCCCTTTGTGCTTTGCATGCCCACGTACGAATAACATCCGCTGCCGTAGATAAAGTTAAGGTACGCTTGATTGCGGTTCCTGGTCTCCTCAAACTTGATGCAGGTGTGTTCCATCCAGTGATTGATCGCATCCCTTACGACCTCCTTGTTCACAGCCCCTGTGGGTGAAGGTTTTTGTCGTGTGTGATTGTGTGGAGGGGATGGGTAAGATGGCTATGCCGGGAGTGTCTTTGCATCACACAACTTGTGTAGCATAATTTAAGACACATATGTATATAATACGTTTAGTCATTGTACGTATCAAGGTCTGTTCACTAGATGCAACATATGACGCGGGGTGGTGAGCCGCAGGGGTGAAAAGGCGCGACTCAAAGCGCGAGTTCTGTTCAGACGGTTGCTCAAGGCAAGTCTTGTGCCCCCAGCAGCGCCCCTATGCGATAGCACTACTGCTTCACTTTCCCCAGCTGCCTCGAAGATAATATGCAGTCGTGATGCTCATACTAGCTTATGCCGACAAAAAGAGGAAAATGTGTCACTGAAACATTTTACCATGAGAGGCTGCTCCATCGACAGAGCAATGAAAGTTACAGCAGCTTCTTTCAAGAAGTTCCCACTGAAAGTAAAGTGTATTTTGACATATTTGAGAATGTTTTTGACTATTCAGCAACATATAGATTTTAATAAAGCCAATAATAATAAAGCGACAGAACACAATCATATGAGATTGTATTCCAGCAGGAACCCAACTAGAAGTATTCTAACCGTTCTGTTCCCTGACACAGGCTGCTGGTAAACATGACTGCAGTGCTTAAATCGAATCTTTAAAGTTAGTTTAAGTTCCATAGTTTCTGAAACTTGTCAAATGTTTCATGATAAACTCAGAGACGACTACTTGAAGCTAAGGAGTGAGGAGTAAACATCGTTCTTGTTATGTACAGTACATTATTTTTTGTCTCTAAAATTTGCTTGAGAGCTGTTTCTCCGGCATTTATGTCTATAAATGGATAATTCTAAACTTGCAAAAGCCACGAATGTTCTTCATATTTGTAGTTGAGCGCCAACTCCGTGACTCATTGTGTGAACGGGTCTTCAAGATGCGTTTCTTGTATAGCAGCAATGTCATGTCTACTCGGTGCAGCATTTGACTCCTCAAATCATTCCTAACTCATCCTGCCAACCATGGATGACTAAAGCCCCGTTCCCACATTGGCGAGTTTCAAAGGAGACACCGTTGCCACTTTCGAACGACGTCTCGGCTGCCAATCAGTTGCTAATCTCATGCCTGGTCACACACGCTGCGACACCGTTGAGACACCGTTGAGACTTGCTGCGACACCGTTGAGACACTTGAGACACCGTTGAGACCTCGCTGCCACTCCGCTGAGACTGGAGTGAGACTCATCGATGTGGATAAATATAGGAGCCTCACGACGCTTTTCTACCACATACTTCTGTGCTACAACTGTGTGATTTCCTCCTTGTATTTTCGTCATCAGAATGCTGCCACGGCACGCTGAAATTGCGTTGTTACAACTTGAGTTGGACCTTGAGGTGGAGGAGATTGAGATTGGACTGGCTTTGGTTAGAAGAGAAAAGGCAAGAAAGGAGAAGCAAAAGAAGAGGTCGTGTTGGATTAGATCATGGCTTCTCAGGCGACGAGAGTTTGGCCATTATGACAACCTGATATCTCTCTCTCTCTCTCTCTCTCTCTCTCTCTCTCTCTCTCTCTCTCTCTCTCTCTCTCTCTCTCTCTCTCCTCTCTCTCTCTCTCTCTCTCTCTCTCTCTCTCTCTCTCTCTCTCTCTCTCTCTCTCTCTCTCTCTCTCTCTCTCTGCCAAAAAAACGCAATTTCTTTTATTCATTGAAGGATTTACATTGTTTGTTTAACTTTTTGGCTATGTCCTCCTCGGGACATACTCATTGTCTTCGACGACTTCAATGCTCTACTGGCACTGTGAGAGATGGCCAAGAGTTATGTGTTGGTTCCCATGGCTCCGGTACCAGAAACATTAACAGTTCTCTCATTCTGAATTTTGCGAGGTCCAGAAGGTTGGGAATTGCAGGTTCTTGATATCAGAGACCAGAGCTGCACATGGACATGGTATGATAATGCCGGAGGGGTAGCTAAGGAGATCGACCACATCCTCGTTAGTACTCGTTGGAGGATCCTCCAGAACTGCAGGGTTTACCGGAGTGTTGAGTTCTTTGCAGCTTATCACAGACCTGTTGTTGCAACACTTAAAGTAATCATCCAGATAATTTTTTTGTATTCCTGCAAGGACTATTGGTTTGATGACTGGTCTGTTATTTAGGACTGAGAGTGCTTTGAAGTGTGGGGGACGTGAAATACAGGAATGAATGAATACAGGAATGAGGCAAGGGTGCGTCCTTGCCCTATCACTTTTCAACACTTGTATGGACTGGGTATTGGGCAAAGTAGTAGATAAAAGTGATTGTGGAGTATCCCTCGGCAATACCAAGATCAATGATCTTTTTTATGCCAATGATGCAGTAATGATGCAGATGATGAGTATTTGGCGTTGTCGGTACCTGTGCAGGAGAACAAAGTTTCGGATCTTCAAGATGCTTGTGATCCCTGTCTTACTCTATGGTTGTGAGACATGGACACTAAATAGCAACTTGAAGAGGCGAATCGATGCTTTTGGTAATAAGTGTCTTCGCAGAATCATGGGGTATCGCTGGGATGATTACGTGTCAAATCAGCGATTGCACCGTGAGACTGAATCGAGGCCTATTACCTGCATAGTCCGTCAGCGCCAACTTCGGCTATATGGGCATGTAGCACGCTACCCTGAAACCGATCCTTGCCATCGGGTTGTATCTGTAAGAAACAATCCGGAGTGGAGGAGGCCAAGGGTGCACCCACAAGGCTCGTGGCTGGGGCAAGTTGATGTTTCCTGTCGGGAGTTGCTTGGTATGGGAAGGGAGCCTGCATGGGGACTCGCGCGTGGTGACCTCCGGCAGTGGCGTCGTAGGGTGGGCGAGGCGACGCACCCCCCGGCGTATACCCCCAATGATTGATTGATTTGGGCTATATAATAAATATATGAGCTACATATGTCCTCTTTCTTGGGGACATCTATTTGAAAGCTTAGCCCTGTGAAAATATACATTATTTATTATATACAATTATATACATATATACAAATAACAAGCAATATATATATATATATATATATATATATATATATATATATATATATATATATATATATATATATATATATATATATATATATATATATACGTATATATAGATAGATAGATAGATAGATAGATAGAGAAATAGATAGATAGATAGATAGATAGATAGATAGATAGATAGATCAATATATATAGAGAGATAAATAGAGAGATAATGAGAAAGATATATAGAGATCATGAGAGATAGGAGTATGGAACGTTGGTGACAGCTGAACCGCCTTTGGCAGGCACAGGGATGTGCCAATCCACCGTCACCTGACCCGAGCAAAAGATGTGAAGGGCATGTAGTAGAGGCTGCCACCATGGTGAGACCGTTGCCACAGCGTGCAACATCGCTACCACACCGCTGAGACTCCGTTACCAACGCGGCGACACCGCTGAGACTCACAGCCACGGCGACACCGTTGAGACAAAATGAAACTGCGGCGACGTCGCTGAGACACCACTTTGGACGTGTCTCAGCGTTGTCTCCTTTGAAAGTCGCCAATGTGGGAACGGGGCTTAACATATATGTCATTTGAAGTCTTCATGCTCAATTCTCATCTATGAAATCATTAAAGCCCTCATATTTATTGTTAATTGCGTTCTACTCCATTCCTTCGTAGCCTGTGTTTACTTACTAGAAAAGAAGTAATAAGGTACGAGGGGATACCCCTCAAATTCAGGCCAGCGTGAAGATAAATCTACAAGGCCCTTCCTCTCTTTGAGGGCGCGTAATTGACTCTGTGTCAACAGCATGTCTGCTTCAAAGAGCGGCTGGCCGTTTACCTCCGTTGGGTTAGTCTCCATAAAGTCTCGTGCCTGCAAGAATAAGAGAGAAAATAGAGAGTACAAAGACAAATATTATATCAGGACAACGTGCTGACGAGAACCGACCGAAACTAAAAAAGAAATTGTTGACTCACCAGAAGTTTCATATCATTCTCGTCGTTTTTCATCACATCCATATCGTCGATGCCTTTCATCTCTTCACCCTGGATACAGGATTTTTATTAAGCTTATTTGCTCTCAGAAGAAATGTGTTAGTAGATACTCCTCACAAAGTACAAACACACGCAAAAATATACATGAGAGATAGAATTGAGGAATAGTCGTATTGGAGATATTGGCATGTTTGTCTTACTGTTACCATAGACATAAATGTGTTGATCATATGCCTCATGGATCGGTCATCTTCATGAAAATATATCATGTATGAAGAGAAGTGGACTTTGATATATCGTTACCTCACTAGATACTTACGTCAAATAGAGTAATCATTGGAGGCTCCGTTGGTTCTTTGTTCTGTGGAATCAGCAAGATTATCAGTGTATAGTTCACCCATGGCCTGATTTTCTTTTCTTCTCTCTCTCTCTCTCTCTCTCTCTCTCTCTCTCTCTCTCTCTCTCTCTTATTTAGTTAAGCAAGCAACAAACAAAGTTTAGAAATAGTGATGTCTTGTGTATAGAGTGAAAGCACCATTATTTTGTCTCAGAATGTGCTTTTTAGGTTGTCGTCAGCCTTCTCGGTGACTATAGTCGAACACATTTATGAAGTCCGTTTGGGCGTGGGCTGGAGTGGACAATTCCCTGTCCGACGCGCTGCCACGTCAGTCACAACACATAATCTCTGTTTCGTATATCAGTTATTTACCACTTCTGAATAGATTTCAAATACTCGGTATAGATTTAATTTTATAATAAGGCTACGCAGTGTTATCGATGTTTATTTTTTAAAGAAAATAATGATGATTTTATTCAAATACCACAACAATTTTGACAACGTAGCTTTACGATGTTGCCATTTAGACACCGAGAGCTCACTTCCTCGTAGGCCGCCACCCACGATGGAAGAAGCTACGCCTACACGCTCGCGTGTTTTTCATAGTCGGGAGAAGGAACTGATTTACAATGTGAATAAGTACTTTTTAGAAGAAAAGGCCAATAGAGGTCTTATTATTGCACCTTCCAGAGCAGTGGCTCGAACAGCCGAAGCCACCGACGTGAGCGAGAAGACAGTACAACGAATCTGCTCTGCATCAATCAAACTTGCTTGACACAAATATCACCAGAACAGCCTGCATTCTCGTCACCGACGAAGATACACTGTAAAATAAATTATATCTTATACCTTCAGAAAAGTGTCTAATTCACATGAAAACTCAGAATTTTCAGAGAGAGAGAGAGAGAGAGAGAGAGAGAGAGAGAGAGAGAGAGAGAGAGAGAGAGAGAGAGAGAGAGAGAGCGAGCGGTGGGTGGATTGCCCCCATCAGCTTCTGCCGGGAGGCACATTCCGCAACTCTATGCGAGTATGTTGTTGTACCATGTTGAAGACGGTTGGCTGTAGCTCCAAAACTAACTATAGGATTTTCTCGAAAATACCCTCATTGTGATTTCCATACAAATCAGACTATAACGAAGTTAACCATACAAGTCCAGGAAACCTAACCTACCGTAACCTAACGTAACATAACCTGACGTGTTCAAGAGTAAACTCGACATACTGTTTCAGAAAATGGGAATATATAACCTACAGGGCCTACCATCTGAGCCCTCAAGGAAGTAAAAAAAAAAAAAAAAAAAAAAAAAAAACTGCCAGTCCACCAACAAGCCAGCGTCTCGCAGCCATGTACGCAGTTCCCATGTGTTGTTTTCCCACTCAGCGATATTTAGCTTCTCATCCGTGACAAGGAATGGGTTGCTGTTGAAATTGCTGCTGCTATGATTTCCTGCTTCTTTTTTTCCTCGAATGTTGCTGTATTGCTGTTTATTCTTCACTGCTTGGTGCTGCAGCTAATCTTTGTCAGCGTCAGTACGTAAGAGTCGATAACTTGTACGGCATTCTAGTTCATGGTGGGATAATTGTATGTCCCACGTGATCATGTAAGATTCACAGTCGTAGAGTTTTGGACGAGTGGAAGTATGCAATTATTAGCACAGGGTACAGTTAAAAATAAAAATGCCCGATGTGTATTATAGCATTCACAGACTCACTGATACCATTAACAAATGTGTTAATCAGGAGACCATTTATACGATGTTAATTAGATAAATAATTTGAGTTGGTCTTAAAAGAAAAAAAAACAGCAGAAGGCAATATTAAGTGCACTGATATTGAGTCAGGGCCAAGGTGAACAAGTTTCAGCAATAATAAAGGGTTAAGGATACTTGTTGGACTATTAGAAAATAGCAGTTATTGCAAAATTATTTACGATCAATATAAGAACGTTAGGTATAGAATGACATGTTTCCAGTAAACAAGGTAATCTTATGATATTCACGAGGTTGAAGGTAATTACCCAAAACAAGGGTACTTACATTGTGTGGTAGAAAAACTAAGAGGTAACTCTTTCAGTAACAGCCACACACAAAAAATAGAGGTGCAAGAGTGGCAGCGACTTATGAAATCGATACTCACGTCAAATGGGACAAGTGGAGGATCCGTTGTCACTTCGCCCTGTAGGAGTTGTAATATTTAGATGTATATATATATATATATATATATATATATATATATATATATATATATATATAGAGAGAAAGAAAAGAAGAGAGAGAGAGAGAGAGAGAGAGAGAGAGAGAGGAGAGAGAGAGGAGAGAGAGAGAGAGAGAGAGAGAGAGAGAGAGAAGAGAGAGATGAGAGAGAGAGAGAAGAGAGAGAAGAGAGAGAGAGAGAGAGGAGAGGACTGGAAATCATGTACAACTGGTTATAAAGAGGAAATATTCTGGGATTTGTGTAGAGGCGAAATAATGTGGAATTGGTTGAAAAGAGAAAATATTCTGGGATATGTTTTTACAGACGAGAGAGAGAGAGAGAGAGAGAGAGAGAGAGAGAGAGAGAGAGAGAGAGAGAGAGAGAGAGAGAGAGAGAGAGAGAGAGAGAGAGAGAGAGAGAGAGAGAGAGAGAGAGCAGGGTCTGTGGAACCCAAGATGTGCTCACTTGATGGGAGCGAGCTGAGCAGTGACGTCAGGCGTCCTCAGGCGACTCAGTCATGTGATTTACATATATTATACTCGCACTCGAGATTATGAAATAACCACAGGATGTTTTGAAAAACTGACCCAACCATCATCTTCATGACTTATTTTCTCATATCTTAAGCAAAAAAAAACTACGACAAACTGTTCGTGTAAATCTGAAAAATATAGAAAAAAGAAATAGTGTCTAAGCATTTTTCTCACTTTTTTGTCTTCAACTCGCTTCAATTCTTTGAGTATTGCTCCCATTAAATTTTTTAGCACATATTCGAAATCAACAAATATTCTTGGTGTTGATGGTATAAGATACTTACCCAATACAAAAATAACTAGATGGTGGAAATTGCCGATAACATGAAACCTGTCTCGAAGTGGCCCTCCAGCAAGCACAGGGTGTGTTGGGCTGTTGGCTTGCTATTCACCTCGACACAGGTTTCATGTTATCGGCAGTTTCCATCATCTAGATATGTTTGTGTTAGAGCTACAGACCTTGAGAGAGAGAGAGTGTGTCACTCACTCACTCGCTCGCCTCCCGCACCCTAGCGATTCCTGATCAAACCTGTTGGACTGGTGGTGGGCCGTACGTGGGTAGCGGGCTGTCACTTGTAGGAAATCAGTTGCGTTACAGTGCTTGCGTAGTGGTAACACAGATACTTGAAATTGTAGCAAAGTAATTTGATTATTATATTCTTGGTTCCCATATTTCATCATAGTACAGTAATGATAATTTTTTACTAATTTCCTATCATCTTAAAATTTCCATAAAGAAATAATTTCCATAAATAATTTTCCATTGTGGCTAAAACTCTTGATGGCTAGAAATATCCGCATCCGCAAATATTAGAAATAAATAGCATCCGCTTCCGCAAATAGTTACAAATCTCATCCGGTCCACCTCTCTCTCTCTCTCTCTCTCTCTCTCTCTCTATATATATATATATATATATATATATACTGTATATATATATTATATATATATATATATATATATATATATATATATATATATATATATATATATATATATATATATATATATATATATATATATATATATATATATATATATATATATATACCGTTCGAAGAATCAGAAGAATAAGAAATCAATGATCAGAGGAGCCAGGAGTAAGTGAAGGCTTTTTATCAGTTTTATTTTTTTTAAATGTCTACCTCTATGGAAGCTCTTCAAGAAGTTTATGGAATAAATAGATATATACATAAAAATGTATATATGGATAATCTGACCCATGAAAAGTTAGGAAAGCCTGTAATTTTCAGGTGATCAAATAAAGCCCTTGATATCCTGGAAATAAATAAAAGAAAATGTTTAAGAGTAGTCTGTTGTAGGCTTGCGGTCCTTCAGGTGAAGCCTGGAAGACCCACACCGTCAATGCGGGCATGCAATGTTGCAGGCTTGCGGCACTTCAGGTGAAGCCTGGAAGACCCACACCGTCAATGCGGGCATGCAATGTTGAAGTGCCATCAAATCTGCCCTGCATCGTGATGTTTTATGGTATTTTTAAGTTACTAACCTATCTGTTCCTACAGAGACGCCACATTTCATTCTTGTCCTTCAAAGCGCGTCTTAGCAATCCTGCCTCATGTCGATTATGTGGTTTGAGTTATAATAAAAAAAATGCTTGTTTTCAGAATTATTAAAACATTGCATTGTCAAAATGACGGATCCCTTGTATATGCAAGTGATACCGGGAATGATAGTACGTAATGCATATCAGGAAACAACCTATTGCGGGGATATATATTGCTTCATTGACATTCCTGAAAATTCAATGTAGCACCATTCATTCAATTGATAATTATTGAAGGTAATGTGCATTTATGCACAATGCTAACATTGGAATTTCGGTTAATATTTACGATTTAAATCTTGGAGACGGTTTTTTTCTGACCACAAAAAGCCGCACGTGTTTCTTGTACTCTGCCACATGAAGTCAATCTTCAAAAAGTAAAAAAAAAAAAAATAATAATAATACTTTCATAAATTTGCCTTTGCGGTCGCCCTGCCTTTGGTTTCTTATGCATGTCTTAAACGTGGCAAAAAAGTACATTTCCCTAGCTTAGGATTGACAGCCTCATTCACACATTCAGGGCTATGGAGGCCGTAAAGAAAGTCTACGGCTCTGACTTTAACTTTGACGATTTTAAGAAATGCGACAACGACTCCAACAGGTGATGACGATGATAAATCAATTTAGTTTGATCATCAACATTTTCATTTGTTTGCAAATATTTTCTCAGAAGACGCTCTCAACAGGGATCAAAGGTTTGATGCACAGGTGTCAGAGAGCACATGATTTATGATCTTTCCATAATCTGTGAATCTGACATACATTCATACCTTGTGATGTGGGGTGCCTTAAAAAGTTCCTTCAGCTAAGTACAACTTTCCCTCTTCTTTGATATCATTGGATTGACTTCCCGTCTCCGCATTTAACATTCTTAGATATATACAAGTGCTTGTGGGCCCTTCGGACCCATGTATTGATGTTTGTAGTAGTAGTATATATTAGACAACATGTGATTGCAAACTCCAATCGTGTTGTTGCTGTCGTTGGTCACTGGTCAAAGTGCCTCGGGGTAGACCACGTTCCGTGTGATTCCAACCCTTTGTGTTCCGTGTGATTCCAACACACACACTCACACGCACACAAACGTTAAAAGTCCATGAGTCTACTGAGTTTGTGGAATGCGGCAAGACATTACCGCAGAGTTTTTCCTGTAATCTAATACTCATAAAAGTGTTTTTTGCCCAAAACCCCCCTTCAAAATTATTCAATCGACATGGGACCCAGCCGCGTACCACCTACGATTTATTTGCGAGTTTTTGAGCCTACTCTCATCAAAATAGAATTTACAGTTTCGGCTACCCAAAACAGACACACAGACAGACACACAGACACACAGCTACTCCTATAGTATATTAAATTAGATATATTCTTTGTCAAAGTAACATTATTTCAAATGTTGCCATATCAACTTACATGTTTGGATACGCTGTCTCGTTGGCTTCGAATCTTCACCACTCCTCAATTCCCGCTCTTTTACAATGGCTTTCATTTCTCAAGCATGGGGTTCTGACAGTATTTAGAAAAATGGTTTAAATGGAAATTCATAATTTTCCTATCTTGATCATACTGTCTTCAGTCTTCAATCCGGCATACACTCGTATTTCTTATTATTCTCTATAGCTATTTTCATCAGAGTTTGCCAATTGTGTCTCACTCATCCCACGACATTACTGAGTAGTTTTGTAATTTATTTTAATCTATATTATGTAAGTCAACCTGACGAATTTGAAAAACTTTAAAATTCAAATTTCACCGCTTTCTCTAGGAAGCTCTATATCAAAGTCGTATTTTATTTTCCCATTCTCTGTGGTTGAATATCTTTTAAAAAGAAGCTTAAAGACACGCCAAGAATTAGATTGTTCTCACCGCTGTTATAAATCTTCTATTTATTTTGTGTCTGCACATGCATATACAGCTAATGCAGATCATGCGATTTTTTCTTCTAAATGATCCATGTTACCAATATCGTATTCAGTAAGCAGTATATGTCTGTGTAACGATTTAGAACAAACTGTTACATGATTGTAAGATACATACGATACTTGGGTTATCCAAGGTATATATGACTTTAAATGACTTTACCTGTGAGGCGGCGAGAGCCAGGAAGCAGAGGACCGTCGTCAACCACCACATGCAGTATCCCATCTTGTCCCTGTGAGACCCAAGAGAAGAGTGCTGCCTTCCATTTCTTAACCCAGGATTATATACCCACCAAGTTCTCTTTTCACACGCATCGTATCCACCTGTTTGGCCTTGATTATCGCTGATATTCATTGATCTCACCTGTGCCATTTGAGTCACACCTGAATGGTTTTCTTTATTGCTATCACATTTCACTAGTGTATGGCAGAAACATTGAATTCCATCGAATACTGGTATACCATTACAACTTTTCTCACAGCACAAGACCATTCATATATCACACTAAGAAGAAATGGTGCAGGAAAGGTGCAAATTTGACATTTAGGGTGCAAAATCCGCTTGCCGGGCGGAAGGTGCAATTTTGCACCTCTAAAGGTACTTTTAGGGTGCAAACATAGAAAGGTGCAAAACTTGCATATTTCTTGATATTTATACAAGGCGGATTGGCCAGGGAAATATATTAAATATTTTTCTGTTATTATTATCATTATTATTATTATTATCATTATTATTATTATTATCATTCCTATATATTTTTTGTATTTCTATTATCCTCATTATTATCAATATCATTATAATTCATCATTGATATTTATATCATTATCATTATTTTTGTTATCATTATAATTGATATTATCATTATTATTGTTATTATTATCAACATCATTCTATAAATTATTATTATCATCATTATCATCATAATTGATATTATTGTTACTATTTTATCTATTATAAATATATATGATATAATTGATATTATTGATAATAATATTATTGTATATTGGTAGTATACTATAGTGATTGAAACAATAATAATTACTTTATTGAAAACTACAATAATAATAATAATGATGTAATAACACTAATAATAATAATTAAAACACTAATACTAATTATTACAATAATAACAACAGTGATAATGATAGTCATAAAAATAATGAAAAAATTGAGTGGTGAAAATAGTATTAATGATAATGAAAACAAGAGCATTTCCGACTATAACAAATAATAATTATCAATATTATTAATAATATAATTACAGTTATCATTAATCTTATTATAATTATTATTACTGACATTTTCATTGTTATTATTATTAATATCATTATTATTATTATTATTTTTATTAACATTAGTCTACTACTATTATTATGCTTATTATCATCATCATTATCATTATAGTTATTCTTTTTTTTATAATTATAATTATTATTATTGTATTTATATAATATATAATCATTATATATTATATAAATTATATATAATTAATCATTATCATCGAAGACCTGATGGCCCCCCATCTATTATTATAACTTATCATTAATACCACCGACATTATTATTATTATTATTATTATTATTATTAAGTATTGTGTTATCTTTGTATTGCATGGTATATAAATATTATTTACTCAAATAACTGAGCGTGAGATAAAACATAACTTGTATGACTGCACTAAATGTTGATTGGATTTACTTTAAAACAAGACAATGTTGATGATGTGTTCTCACAGTGAAAGGAGGAATGAGAAGTGATTGCTACTCCTGTTTTAGGGCAAAACTAATGTCGCTCAGTATATATTTGAATGGAAGTGATAGAGATAAGTACGTACTTGTCTGATGTCTGATGACTTATGAATAGAATTATGGATTTATAAGCTAGACAACCGTGCGGTATAGAAGCGGCACAAATACTTATGATATATTATACAGTCTAGTATATATACCATATATGACATCTTGTTTTCAGGAAAGTATTACCATACAAATAATTTACCATGCGTAGGTGTTTAACTTGGCGGCATAAGAACTGGCATCTGGTCGCAGCAAACATACTTACCTGACACAGGAGTTGCACCCTAGCGTCAAGGTGCAACTTTGCACCCTTAAAGGTGCAAAATCTGTGACATCCTTTTGCACCCTTGAGGGTGCAAAATATGCACCCTTAGGGGTGCAACTTTGCACCCTTGAGGGTGCAAAACATGCACCTTTAGAGGTGCAACTTAGCACCCTCAAGGGTGCAAACTTGCACCTCTAAAGGTAGATATTTTGCTCAAAATTGCCCCTCTAAAGGTGCATATTTGCACCTTTAAAGGTACAACGTTGCACCCTACCATAAGGTGCAAAAGTTGCACCCTAGTGTTAAGGTGCAACTTTGCACCCTTAAAGGTTCAAAATGTGTGACATCATTTTGCACCCTTAAAGGTGCATATTTTGCACCCAAAAAGGTGCATATTTTGCACCCATAAGGGTGCAAAGTTGCACCTCTAAAGGTAGATATTTTGCTCAAAATGGCCCCTCTTAAAGTGCATATTTGCACCTTTAAAGGTACAAAGTTGCACCCTAGTGTTAAGGGTGCAACTTTGCACCCTTAAAGGTTCAAAATGTGTGACATCATTTTGCACCTTTAAGTTAAAGGCGCAAAGTTGTACCTTTTTTTCTTAGTGTGTATAGGTATACCATAATCTTCAGTACTCAATTCAAACTAGTTCAATTTCTGCACACCTACACATTATAATGAAGAGCAATCCGAGACTCAATGCCTCTACCAAGGCTGACAAATGTTCCACCTAAAAAAGATATCTACATAACCTAACCTTGACCCATGTAAGGTGCAGGCTGATTCTCCGTTACTTTTTGTTTTTCTTGAAAAGCGCCTTGTGTGCTTCGTCTACAAAGAAAAAGTCAATGCAGCGTATTAATACGTTAACGGAAAGGCAGTGGTGAAAAGATCAAAGGACTGAAAGCAAGATGTGTGCCTGCAGCACGGAAATCTTCATAGTGGATAGAAATTAAGGTATTCGGTCCTCATCATCCACCCACACTGCTCGTCCTTCACTGCCCCTGAATCTTAATGTGAAAGGCGAAATGAAGTACACACTTGTGTCTTACATGGAGAACGTCGATTTGTTTTGCCAGCGTCCTTTCAAAATGTTTAATTAGGTACGTTCCTTTCAAAGGTTTGATGACTTATACTTATAAAGGCGATTGATGAATGTGTCTTGCGCATGTGTCATCCTCGTAGGTCAATTTGGCTGTATACCTCAGCGAGGGAGACGCCAATGAACGCTAATTTATTCACATCGAAAATAGAAAAAAAAGTATTAGGAAAGGTTTAATTGCGCATTAGAAAAATAGGTCTCATATCTAAGAACCATATTCCACAAGCACCTTTATGGATAACTAATGCTTATTACTCGTATAGCTTGCTTGTAAGATAGGTTTTTATATTGCTGCTTTAAAGAATGTCAGTTTGTAACAAATATATAGATGCTTCAGGGTCCTCATCATATCAGCGAATAATTGCATTGATTGTATTGAAGATCACGAGCACAAGTTGTCCTGAAAATATCTTCATTGATTCTTGTGAGATGATTTGTGATTGAAATATGTGCCTCATTTTTTACCATTACTTACGCATTCTTTGAAACGTGAACTATAAAGATAAATGCTGGAATAGTCGCCTCGTTTGCCCGTTCAGGGAGTTGTGTTGGTAAAAATGTGGCATTCTATTATACAAATTAGTAACTACGTACTTTGAAAATATGTCACTTGCTAATTTCACCAATCATTGTTTAAAATACCTTTGCGATAGGAATGATGGGACTTGCGGAACACACTATAAGTCTCACAAGTTTTGGTCTGTTTAAAATTTCTTCATAGTACAGACCAGACCTAGTTATCTTTGATAACCTTTGTTTACCGCAAAAAGAAACCCGATTACTGTGTGACTTTTTATGCTCCAGACATCTATCCCCTCCCTTTTATTAGCACTCAACATACGTCCTTCTCCACATAAAACATCATTAGAATCTACTAGAAACCTCCGGTGTAAATTACATATTACGCAGTCCATAACATTTTTGTTCCATTGTAAAATTTAAGAACTTCTCATATATGTAAAATTCAGACAACTGCCCTCACTCACTCACTAGTGAAGGTACGAACATAAAATATGTTTATAAAGGCTAGAATGACACCAATTAAAATGTATCATCAACGTACTTCAATAACGTCATGACACGAGGAAAAGGAATAGCATCCTGTTTACTTTTTATTTTATTTTTTATGTTTGAGCCTATAGCGCCTGCAGGCTATTAATATTTTTTCAATGAGGGCTCAGGTGGTTGGCCCTGTACATTCTGGAGGGTCGTGATGGTTGGCCCTCTCCCGTGGTGACGCAGGCTGGATTGATTACCTGTGATCTACAGGTGAAGGTCCGTTTTTCTGTGATGGTCAACCCTCAGTATAGGCTCATGCTGCCACCTGTGTTCCCTCCGCCGCATTTGAAGTCGTAGTCGAAAGAAAAGGTATGCTGATGTGGGTTTCTTCGGCCACTCGACGATGGATTTACAGTTGCTCCTTGGTGGGACTTGAACTCGGGACCTTGTGCTCACCTACCAGGCTCTTGTCGACCGCGTTAAAGATGGCCGAAATAGTTGCCCCCGGCAGGATTCGAACTCGGGGCATCGAGTTCACCACTCGATTAGTATAATGGCTAAGGGGTTCAAGATTGTCATACACACAAAAAGCCCGATAAATGCTAGTTGTTTAGAAAGCTTTAGAGGGTCGATGCCTTTGTACGCCACGAGGATTTGTCCGGTAGTGGAGGTGATGGCTGATGGGAAGGTACTCTTGCCACAGATGATTATGCTGCTATCCAATGGGTACCGTCTATCACTGTTGCCGTTGATTACAATATAGTCGCGTCTGCACCCTGGCGTCAGACGGACCCTGGACTGAACGTTGTCAATTTGCACTTCCCATCCAGGCTTAGTCTGTAAACAGAGTAACACTATGATTAATGAGTTACGATAGGATGAGTTATGAAGTGCCAGGATGGGAGAGAAGAACATAAGTACAAATGAACAATTGCCAAATCGTTACTGAGCCTCCCCCTCCCCCTATTGGGCCTCCAGCATGGGAGGACCACGGGCTAACTGGAGCCCGTCAGAGAGGCAGCCTAGTGCGGCAGCGCGGCGGCGCTAGGCTGCGGGCAAAAAAGACGGGAGGCGAGGGGCATGGCTACACTCGCCGTTCCCGGAAGAGAGGAGAGTGTTCGTGCTGCTGGCGTGCGGCACGAGGACTGGCTTGTCCATCCTGACGAGGAGGGCGGGGCACTCAGCAGGTTACACTCTCCGTGTGGGGGGCGCAGCAGGCTGCTACGCGTCGGGGATGAGGGGGAAGAGTGGCCATGGGGGGCTGCCCGGCCCGATGCCATGGGGGTTGGCGTGTTATCCCCGCCAGGAGCTCCGTTAGGCGGTGACTGCTGGCGTTCCACTGTTCTTTTATACCATTTTTGTGGACTAGGTTTTGCATATCCCTTTTCTGATTAAAAATATGTTTAACCCATTCAAGTCTTGACGTGTATACAGTATTTACCATAAAATCCATTTACCCGGATAAAAAAGGTAAAGATGGGAGCATACGCTAAGCTGCGCGTGGCATGCGGTGCTCATCTCCGTGGCATTAGCCCTTAGAGCCTGTGGTGGGTGAGAACCCGTTACCCCGGGACACAGGGCTAGTGTGACTCCCGGGTTACCACAGTTACCTTCCCCAGGTTACCCCAGGTACCCATTTATCAACCCCGAAAGGAAGTAAGAACAGCTGGGTAGGCTGGTCACCGACTTGCCCTGGCCCGGGATCGAACCAGGGCCCGCAGATTCGTAGCCAGGCACGCTAGCCACTGCACCACGGAGGCGACAATTAACCCGGATGACCTATGTTAATTCCTTTTGCTTATAAAGATGTGGAATCCTCAACGAAAGCATTCTGATTCTAGAGTCTTGACCTGTCCATAAACAATAAGTTTCGAGAAAAAAAATCCAGTTTCATTGCATTGTCATTGTATTGTGAATCTACGTATATGCAACTAGACGACCAGAAATGCACGATACGATTCATATGTTGGCTGACTATACTTTTATATAACCCCATGATAATTTATCCATAACATAATTGTTGCTAAATGCACCCGCAGTAACACTTGAATCGTTGTCACCCTGGCGCCATTTATCAGTACGTTCTTGTTCAGGTACAGGATAAGAATTTAGAAGCACTTAAAATCTACTTTGGACTATGACCTGCATAGATTAGTGTTATTTTAACGAAGAATGTTTTTTCACATTATGGTTTTAACAACAGCTTTTGATTAAACATACAGTGTTCCAAGCTCCAGTAATTTGTCAACATCATGGTAGACAAATTTCCCTTCTTGTCATGGTGTTGTCTGCCAATGTGCCTGTGTTACTACTTATCCCACAGTCTTGATCATTGCTGTGCGTTGTGAATAGTAACGCTCCTGACTCCTGATACAAAACCCTGAGTAAGTGGAGCTCCTTGCTCCCGGCTACTCTTCCATTCATATATCCCTTTATTTCAGGATGTATTCTTACTCAGCTTTTATTAAACGAAGACGCATTGTTACCTAGAAATCCTTCAAAAGCTCGTGACTCATGAAAGGGTCTGTGTCAATATTCCTATATTTAATTTCAAAACGCACTTTTTTATACTTTAACGCCGCGCTTAGGTCCTGCGTTTCACTTTTTTTTCTAGTTCATTGATGTGATGCAGTCTCTGTCCTGTGCCTTTGTATCCTGTGCGTCCATCACGATGATGCTTCTTGATTGGGTGTTAGCCTACCTAATCATGGTAAGAATATGTTCAGTCTTAACTTTACTGGTGCCATTCCCGCAGACAGTGGTAGGATATACTTCTGACAAACCCTCTACTAGACTGTCATGTATTCCCGACACTCACTCGGCAACACAAACCATTGTCCTATTCATCCAATCTCTACAATATAAGGTCATGCATATCAGCCGGTCTTTCTCTCAGTGATAGGAATGGATTTGCAAGAAAGTGTTTATTTTGAAGTGCTAAGAAATTGTCATTGCTCTTCCTTGGGTAAATATGTACCACTACTTTTGCCCATGCTTGATACTCACTACAATTCTGTACTCGCAGAACTTTTCATTACTGGGAGAAGTGATGGTGTCCGTCACGCCTTCATCTGCTTCAAAGGTCTGTTGAATCAATACGGTGAAAATGAGTGACAGTTGTGGAAAACTCTTTCAGAACAATTAAATATACTAATTAAAAGTATTTACCAGCACCTCATGAACTTTAGAAGGCCGTAGTGGGCCGCACTGGTGTACAGTTCACCGAGGACAAAGTACAGATCGTGCGATGAACACAAAACGACCCCCATGGCATCCGACAACCTCCGTCAATATGCACACACACACAGACACACACACACACACACACACACACAGACACACACACACACACACACACACACACACACACACACACACACACACACACACACACACACACACACACACACACACACACACACACACACACACACACACACACACACACACACACACTCCTGAAATAGTATGACATGGTTTAGTTGCACATGAGAAAAATGGGTCTCATACTTGAGAACCATATTCCGCAGGCACCTTTATGAAGAGCGATTGCTAATTACTCGTACATACATGTTAAGAGTTCTCAATATCAGCGAATAATTAGATTGCATTGATTGTATTTAAGATCACGAACACAAGTTGTACTGCAAAGATATACATTGATTGTTGGAGATAATATGTGATCGAAATATGTGCCTCATTTTTCACCATTAACTACGCATACTCTGAGATACGTGAACTATAAAAAGAAATGCTGGAATAGTAGCCACGTTTGCCCGTTCGTTCAGGGGGTTACATTGGTAAAAACGTGACATTATATTCTACACACTAGTAACTACGCTCTTTGATATAAAAAAAATGTCACATGGTATTTTCATCAATCATGGGCTGAGACGCGCGGAAAGACACAATGGCCCGTACCGAGAGTCATGATGAAGGTCGAGCGACGAACGACGAACGACCGAGGAAGGGTACCCTAAAAGCAGGGCTTGAAAACGAAATTATTTTTCAAACGGTTCGTTCCGACCAGAAACAGTATTATTAACGTTTCGTTTTTCGTTCCTCCTCCAAACAATACGTTCCTGAACCGGTTAGAAAGAAATGAAAACCGGTTATAACGTTGTTCTCAAACCCTGTATTGAATATGCTAATAGCCCTAATAAATAATAATGCCTATACATGACTACATTCTTATAGGTGGTAATAAAGCCATACATTTCATGGTGCACAGTATCCAACAAAATCAAACCCTTAGATGTCGTAAGAACTATATTATTATATATAGCCTACATATTATATATAGCCTAGACTAAAATAAGTCAACACATTTACATATAGGTGCCTTGCACGTGATGTCATAGCCCTCGTTGTGGCTGCTACAGACGCGGGAGATGCGAGCGTGGAGGACCAACAAACTCCACTTGCCGCCCGTGTTTGCCAGCTTATGGTAATTTTCCCCTACCAAATATATGTTTATCAGTATAAAAGATATACTGTTATCTTCGGAAATGTTTGTTCTATAATATTATCAAATAAAAAACCATAAAACACACTAAAGAAATGCCATTATGAGACACTCAAGAACTTAACTTAGCATGAACTTAATATTCACTTAAACTCTTCGCCATTTAACATTTTGCGAAAAAACTTTTTACATGGATAATATCAATAGAAGCGGAATTTCATTAGCTTTCCATTGATATTTTTCGTTTTCTGATAAATGAATTAGCAGCATGCATAAATTAGCGTAAACTAAATAAATAACACCAACAATCGGGAAAAATTACCCGATTTCATGATCACTCAAGAGGAGGGGAGTTGATGAGACGAAAAGTTTTTGACTCAACACTGTTTAGGAGAGCTGTATGAGTGGATCCTCCCCAAACATGAGAGGCATACTCCATACATGGGCGGATAAGTACAGAGAAAGCAAATGGGAGGGAGAACAAATGGACGCAGACGCCACAGGCCCCAACCAAAACTTCTTAGAAGCGTTTTTACCCAAGAGATGCGATTTTGCCCATTTACAGTTCAGATTTTTAAAAAAAGGTAGCCCAAAAATGTTCATTGTAGAAAAAGGGAGCCCTTAATTCATTTGAAGAAAAAGGGGATAGTTGCCCTGGTGGGTTTTGTCGAGTAGATGGGGGGGTGGGGGGGGGGGGGGGGAAATTGGGCTTTTAAAGGCCCATTAAACCAAAACAACTTTTTGTTTTTCCCCCAAATCAAAAATTAAATAAAAAATATCAGAAGTTGGGCGCTCGGGGGCATCTCCCCCTTTTGAATCCCCTTAGTTCCTGTTGATTTGAACGCAAAAAAAACATGTTAAAAATGCAGATTTAAAAACATCAGCCTAGGAGTGGATGGGGCTTTGATTTAAAGATTTTAAAAGATAAAAATAAAATAAAAAAAAGAGATTTGGGAAAATAGGACTAACCTTTGGGGAACACCACTTTTTGAATAGACTGAAAAAGGGGGACGAACAATGCCCTTTCTTCATGGGTTTCCAAGAAAAGGGTTTTTGAAAGGAAACTTAAGATGAAGGTGCAAAAGGGGAAAAAACCCGGGTAAGGGTTTTTTTGGAAAATTAAAGTTTTGGGCCAGATTTAAACCCAAAAGTTTTTTGATATGTCAAGGGCAACAGCAAAATTTTTCCCCCAAAAACCCCAAAAAAGGAGGATACCAAGACTCAGTTTAAAAAAAACAAAGTAGATCGCCCTTTTAAGGGAAAACCCGCTCTGACGATCGATTAGAAGTTTGGGTGACCCCAGAAAAAGATGCTTAAAGGGAATCTTATTGAGTATATTTTAAAAACTTTAAAAAGGCATGAAGTCAAAGCCTATGGGGCCCGGTATTTTTTGAAGGATTAAAAACGGCCCCAACCCTTCTTAGGAACGGGTTTTTGGATTTTTACCCAAACTTCCAGCAAAAAGGAAAGGTGGAAATAGATAAAAAAAGACGGAAAAGTTTGACCGGGCCGGGGTGAAAGCACAGAACATCTTTTTTTGAAAACAATAGGAGGAACCCCTTCAGGCCCGTAAGCCCCCTTCAAAAGGATCTAGGCCAAAAGTGAAAAAGAAAAATCTTTACGAGGGATCAAAATAACGGGCCCCAAAATATAGTCAGAGGAGGGAGGAGTAACAAGCCCTTCATCAACCAGAATGGAATTTTCAGCTAAGGTTTAGAAAAAAGATTTCCCGCTTTAAAAATAGAAGAGACGGGCTGTGGTATAGGGAGCCCTGGGGTGAAGAAAAGGGAAAGGGAAAGTTTAAAAAAAAAAAATTGATAGAGATGTTTTATAGTGCCAGAAGTCCCGAGAGGAGTTTGATTCAGATAGTTTTGACATTTTCTATAAAAGGGTGGATTTTTGGGGGGGGGGTAAGTGGGAAAATTTATTTGGCATGATTACGGGCAAAAATTTAAAAGGGCCCCTGAGTTTAAAGCGGGATGGATGGTTACGGTACCGTCCTTTGTGCCCCCCGCCTCTTATTTTGGGACCCACCTTTAAGAAACAAGCAGAGTTAAACCGGTTGAGGGTGCTTTTAGGTTAAAGAAAAAGTATGGGGAATGTACGCCTCTATGCTAAAAGACAATGACCTAAAGTTTTGCGCTCTGCACAAAGAGATGGGTCTCCTAACATGGAATTTAATAATCATTCCATGGAAAATCAGAGTAGTTTTATGGGGGGCCCCCCTTTTAAGGGTTTTTTTCTTCCCCTAAACCCCCTGAATTGAAATCCCCGAAGAAACCCCCCCCCCTTAGGTGGGCCCCCCGGACCCAGCTCCGGGGCGATGGGGAAAGGTTCCCAGAAATAAATTGTGTTTCGGGGGGAACCCAACGTAAAAAATTTTCACAGAGTAAGCAGAAGGGTTGTAGTTAAAAAAAGATCAAGAATTTTGGGGCGTGCCCTCCAAGGGGGTCGGGAATAGGGGTTTTGGGGTACCACCCTAAGTTGAAATTTTACAATTCAAAAGATGCTTTTTTTGGGGGGGGACCCTGAAATCCTAAAAATCATTATCCAGTTTAAACCTTTGGGATTTCTGAGCCCTTTTTTAAGAGCAAATCCCTGAAAAAACCGGGAAACCACAAAAACAGAAAAAAGAAAAAATGAGGCAAATGTTCCCTCCCTTTAAAAGGTTTTTTTAAAAATTTGTTTTTTTAAATTTTACATTTCCAAGGGGTAAGTCCACGGCCTTTTTATAGAAGTTTCTTGATCGGCATGAGGAAGTCTGCCGGTGTGGAGTGGCATGCGGGTATGTGGGGCGCGGACATAAACTCACCGTTTAATGGGAAACAAACAAAAATAAACCCAAATAATACTTAAAAACATTTTTTTACAAACCCATGATGAAAACTTGGGAAAAAACTTATTTAAACCTTATTTTGAAAAATGCCTACGAAATAAAAATAGAGATTTTCTGGAAAACTTTTTAAAATTTTTACCGAAACATGTTCGAAACAAAAAAAACCATTTTTGTTAAAACTGGGTTTTGAAAAGAAATGTTTTGGAAAGGCCATCAGGTATAAAAAGAATCCCCCATGAGGGTGTGGGTTCTTTGGGTGCGGATCCCGATACTGAAATAGGGCAACAAAAAGGAAAAAAACCGTGCTGCATGGCAAAAGAAAAAGATCGTCATATTTTCCCCTTTAGACAACGGTGTTCTTGAGCGTAAACCCAGGGCTCTTTTTTTTGCTTTTTGCCTTGTACCCCACAAAACATCTCCCCGGGTAGGGGAGGTCAAGGCAAAATTTTGGTTTTTTAAACCCCAAACCCCGCATAAAATTTAGGGGTTTCCTATCTGGTACATTTTTTCATTTTTTTGGCCCCGTTTCATTTGATATAGAAAACCGTGGCCAGTCCTCGATTTAGGGATTTTGGGTAAAACCCTTGTAAACCGTGCACCTGACTTCCCAGAAGGAGCATGTGGGAAAAAAGCAAAACACTTGAGCTTTTAAAGGAAAAGGGGGGCCCCATTAAAAAGGAGTGGGGTGGGAAGAATAAAGGCTCGGATATGGCGGGCAGAAAAACAAATATCAAGGCGAAGGAAAAAATTGGGGGTTTTAGGTGAAAACTAATGTTTAAAAGTAAACCCATAAATGCCCCAACAAATGTGGTTAATGAGGGATTTGCCTTCCCTTTCGGATAAACCCCCATCATCACCCTCGAATTACTTTGGTCCCCCCAAAAACCACGATCCTATACTCCCCCACTGCCCTTATATACTTTTAAAAGCTAAACCTCCCTGCCGCGGGCGTAAAAACCGGTGGGGATAAACTTTTAGTAAAAATGGTAGACAGGTGGGGTAATTTTTCCCCTTATACAGCCGTTATTTCCCTTTAAAACAAAAAAAGATTATGAAAATTTTTTCCCTTAAAAACTTAGCGATATAAAATCCCTAGCAAGGGGTTTTTTTGGGGAAAGTACTGGGAATCGTAGGCTATATATGGGGGCCCGCTAAAAAAAGCAAAAATTAAAAAAAGGGAAAGAAAGCAAAAATTTTTCTAATTTTTCAAAGGGGGTGTGGGGATAAAAACCCCCCCTATTGCAAGATGAAAAGTAAGTTTCATCTTTTAGTCACATATTTTTAATTAGTTTGGGTGGTAGGTGAAAAGGGAAAGATATTGAACCCCCTTCCTATTGACACCCATCGGCAGGGGAAAACACCATTTTCGAAAGTTTGGGAAAAAATGACGATACGAGGGTTTTATTCCTTTTTTTCTTTCCACACAACCTGTTGGCGACGTTTAAAGTTATATTGATTATTTCCTTTCCCGGCCCATTTTTACGCACGCACGAAACCCCCACGCACGCACACACAAAAACACAACAAAACCCCACAACACACACACACACACACACAACACCACACACACACACACACACAACACACACCCCACACACCCCCCCCTTTTTTTTTTCCCCCCCCTGCCACCCCGTTTTAGTCTTCCCCGTTCTGGGTGTTTTTTTTGCCCCCGTCAAACAAAACTTTTTTTTCTTCTTTTTTTCAATCCTCTTCTTTCTTTGCAGATTGAAGGATACCATTTCAACCCCGCCCAAACCGTGGGGTTCCCAAAAAGAGAAAAAGAAAGAAATAGTTTTAAACTAACAATGATATGTTACCAAATTTTTTATTAAATTTTTTGTGTATAACGTATCTGTAAAAAGAGGGAAAAAGATAAAACCACCTTTTTACGCCCGGGGTTTATTTTTAAAACCATCACCATCAAAATAAAACCCAAGCACCCAATTGCTAGTCCATAACAAGACCGAGACTATCCTTAACTTCATATTTTTAACCCCTTTCGGGCCATTCGTTTATTGCGATGGTTTTTTCTGATTTTTTCTCCACCTTGCCCCTTCCTCCCCTAAAAGTTTCCCGTTTTCAATCCCAAATCTAATTTAAAGAAACCTCTTCAAAAACCGTTAAAAAATTACGTTTTGAAAGGGGTTTTTTTTACAATTTTTTTACAATTTTTGGGCTGCCCGTAATCTTTTTAAACGTTTTCCAAGGAAAATTTTTTTGGAAAAAGCTGTTAAAAATTATTTCACCCTCCCAACGTTTCAAACTTTTTCAAAACCGGTGATAAATTTAAGCCCTTTTTTCCCCAAATTTTCGAATTTTTCCTTTTAATCCATTTAAAAATTGCTTTTCCTTTTTTTATAAACCATTTTTGGGACCAAAAATCCAACTTTTTGTGAAAACCCTAAATTTTATATAAAATATATTATTATATATAATATTAAATATATTTTATTGTATATTATTATATATATTTTTTCTATATATATTTTAATATATATATATATATATATATATATATAATATATATATATATAAACAAAACACACTTTTCCATTTTCATCCCCTTTTTTTTTTTTTTTGCCCAACCCAAATAAATTAAAACATTGGGTTTTTTAAGTCAAAAGAAATTTTTAGCGACTCCCAAAATTGCCCGCACATACCGAATCTGAAGACCCTTTTAGTGTGCATCTGAAGTTGTCGGGGTAGTTTTCCACGCCGAATTTGGGTGAACCCCAAATTGGGAAATACTGGGTTAAAATTTTCAACTGACATGATGGTGCTGGGGCCTTCTTTTTGTGGTCAGCAGGGGGTTTCGGGTTTGGGGTCAGCACGGTGGTTTCGGCTGTTGTGGTCATCACGGTGGTTTTGGGTGTTGTGGTCAGCACGGTGGTTTCGGCTGTTGTGGTCAGCACGGTGGTTTTGGCTGTTGTGGTGGTAGCAGGGCCGCTGGAAAACAACACGGTGTTAACGAATGAGAATCAGAAAATCAAAAGGAAAGGAAGGGGAAAGTAGGTCCCCCCCGTGTTTTTTCATGAACACCGTGCCTTATCGTCATCCCCCTTTTTCACGCTGCATTTTAACCCCCCCCCCGCCACCTACCGCACCTTTCTTTTTTTTTCGAAGGGGGTTGGAAAGGCCCTTGAGCAGCAACCACCCCGGTGGGCCCCTTGGGCTTTTTCGTCCGGTGGAACAAATCATCTCTCTGTCGGGGGGGGGCCCGGTAAAGGACTTGCCGACCAAGGGACCCTTATGGGCAGAACCGGGTCAGGATAAAGGAAATGGGAGGGATCGCTGTCTTTTGCAACCCAAGAGTTCCTTATATCCGAAATCATAAAAATTTAACTTGCCTCTTTGGTGACTTCATCATTGCTATTGTCCTGCGCAAACCACGCATTTAAATAAAAAATATTTATCAGTTTTGGTTCCCCCAAAGGGAATAAAGAAAAACAAAGATCGAAAAAATCCCCATAGGGCGTCCCGTCTGGGGGGACCCCAGTCCCCACACGGGATCCATCCCACTAATTTTTTTTTTTAAACATTTGGAGCTTTTTATCAGGCCAATGCTTTTTTAAAAGGCAAAAATTAAACCCCTCCTAAAAACCCTGGTTTTTGAAATCGTCCCCGATATCTGAAGGGATAGAAAACGGGGGGTTTGATTACCCCCCCCATAGTCTGACGCCCGTAAGCGGGTGGGGCTGGACGGGAAATAACCCCAAGAAAAAATTTTGGCCATATTTTCAAACGACGGGCCGTCCAAAATCCTGGATTTAAGAGCAGCCTGTCCCCTCCCTTAAACAAACCCCTTCTGAAGTTCTACAGTATGTGGGGAAGGTTAGTTTTTCAAATTTGATGATGTCATAGACCTCGATGTCCAAAGCCCTTCACAATGTTCCCTTTTTTGAACAAACTAAGGGGGACAATTAACCCCGAAAAGGCCCCTTTTTTTTCCCCCATAATGATCGGATACTTGTTAAGTGACACTAGGAAACTAATTAAATTGATTTTTCAAACCTCCCAATGAATTTTCCCTTTCGGTCAAAAGTAAGGTTTCCAAAATTTTTGTACTGGAATCAGTTTCCCCTTTATATATTTAAAATAACATTGGAAGGGGGGAGTCGTAAAAGGGGGGGCGGTAGCGGATGGTTAGCGTCTCCGACTGGCGTTCTCAGTTTACCCGAGTTTTTGATCCCCGAAGAAAAACCCCAAAAACCTTTTTTGCCCCCCCGTCAAGTGGGGCCCAAAAAACACCCCATGCCCCGCCCCCTCAACTCTACCTTCGTTGCCCAGTGCCCCGGAGGGCACAGGGGGGCGGCTGAGGCCCCTAATCACAGGCGTCACTATAAAAAATCCTGCCTGCCCCCACCACGGGCCCAGGGCCCAAAAATCACAGCCGTTTTAAGTGGGACCTCCCGAGGCCACCATCCGAGCCCTGGGTCACCACTGCCTACAGGCGCTATAGGCACAACATTGTAAAAAAAAAAAAAAACAAAGTCTCAAAAGTTTGCAGATAAACGAAGATAGAAGGTAAAGCATTAAACCATATAATTTTGGAAAGGTTGTTTCCAAAAAAATTTTGCCCCGAAGACATCCCAGGAAATCCCGGCCCGTGATGGATATTCCCCTCTACGACTTTTAACGTTTAAAGTTTCCCTTTCTATCACAAATTTTGGGGGAAAAAATTTATGAAATTTATGGTGATTCCAGCCTTTAAAGGGGATTCACAGCCCAATGGGGAATCAAGGCCAAAAAGTCTATACTTTATCTTTACCATCCCAGGGCAGCCCTTTGAAACTGAATCTCCCCCCCTTATGCCCAAACATATTCCTCGGTTTCCCTCCTCCTCAATCCATTAAAAATATTTATCTTCCTTTTCGTCTCCTTACCCTTCCCTTAAAAATCCGCTTATCTCCTTCCCCTTTCTTTCCCCGCCCCTACCTCTTTCCGCCCCACCTTCTCCTTTTTCCCCTTTTTCCCGTCCTTTTGTCCGGTCTTTTCCTCTTCCCTTAACAGTCTTCCCATACTGTTCTTTTTTTCCCTCCATGCACAAATTCCTTTTTTTTCATCCTCTTTTACTCTATTTTTTTCTTTGCCCCATTTTCTCTTCCCCCTGTTTTATGTTTCTCCCCCTCCTCCTCCTCCTCCTTTTCCTTTTTTTTCCTTTTTTCCCCCCCCCCCCTTTTTTTTTCCCCCTCCTCCTCCTCCCCCCTTTCCCCCTCCTCCTCCTCCTCCTCCTCCTCCTCGTCCTCCTCCTCCTCCTCCTCCTTCATCATCATCATCATCAGTAAATGCGTTCTGTTTATAAACCCTTTATATGATAGGGAAAGTAGATAATTTTGGGAAGGGAACGAGAATTTTTAAAAAAAATTTCTTAATTACGAAACCTTAAAATAGAAAAGATTCAAATTTAAACCAAATTTCCCTTTGCTTATCCAAAAGAAGAATAAATGGTGCCTTGGGAGATCTTTAAGATATTATTAGAGAATTTGGAAAACTATTTTTGCAGCCGACTGCCCCCCGTCCTCAGGGATTACCGGGTCCCCTGATAATTATTTTTTTCTTTACATCAAAATTTTCATGATATAAGATGAATATAATAATATATTTAAAAAATATTTAAACTTTAAGTAACCCTTATTTCCTTAATATTTTTGTGAAAAATTGAATAATTTATTGAAAATAGATAAAACGGGGATGGTGTCAAAAAGTTTGAAAAACCTACTAAAAAACAGTAGATACCCCCGTATATAAATCTAATACCGCGCTGTCAAGGCCTTGTCTTACAATGGATTCGTTTTTTTCTCTTCCCATCTTATGTATAACTTTGTTTAAAAATAAATTTTCCCCCCCCCCCCTTTTTTTTTAAATTTTCAACATTGTTTCCCCCCCTCCTCACATGTATAAATTTTACTGGGTATTCTTCCATATCTCGCAAACAAAACCCATTTGAACCCCAAGTGGGCTAAGCTTTTGTTGTTTTTTTTTTCCCCTTTTTCCCTTTCGCCTTTATATTCATCTTCCTTTTTTCCCTACTCCCCCTTCAAAACCCTAGTTTTCCCGTTGCTGGTCCTTATCTCCAACCATCGAAATAGCAACACTCATTTCCGGAAAAGTAGGAATTCCTGCCGTCCCTTTCCCCAAGGGAGAGAAAAAATCGTTTTGGCACGTGCCCCCCCCTCTTTGGAGGCCCCCATCAGCTTGACGCACCCAGCTGTGGAAGGAAAAAATAGAAATTTTAATTTGGATTAAAATCGTCACTCAGCTTTTAGAAGTTAACATTAACAGCCCCCAAAGAAAAATTTCAGATTAAAATTGTGGGCCGGGGCCCCAAAATCGACCTTAAGGGTTTTTCTAAATCTATAAAAAAAAGGGCCCAGGGAGTTGGGTTTGGTTTGTTAAGAATAGGTCAGGGGGGATTGTAAAATTTCCCGGGGAGGATATGTGTAAATTTTAATTTTAAAAATTTTTTGAGTGTTTTTTTACTCAGGAGGAAAAAAAAAAAAAAATCAGGCCCCCAGGCTATATATGCAGATTGGGGACCTGATAGAAACAGGGTTTTTTGAGGGGAGGAAGATTTGGGAAAATAAAAAATATTGTGATAACTAAGAAAAAGGTGAGATGGTATAGATAGAATTTAAAGAAAATTTGGGTCACCAGGGCCAAAAGAGTTTTTATCCCAGGGTACTAAAAGGGAAAGAAAAAAGTTTTTTTAAATGAGTCGTTAGGTGCACATTTTTTAAAGGGAAAACGGTTGATTAAGGGGGGGTGCCGTTGGGGGTGGGGGAAAGGGGATGTAGTGCCCATTTCCAAGAAGGGGTGAAGAGGATTAAAGCCCCAAATTAAACGACCCGTTAGTTGACTTCAGTGGTTTAAATAAATTTTTTTAATGTTATTGCAAAAAACATGCGAAGAATTTAGAGAACATAGTTTGGTAAAAGAAATTTCCCCCCCCTGGGTTCACCCAAAGGGAAATCATGTTCACCAAGTTTTTTTTTTTTTTGAGTTTTTAAAAGGAAAAATTTTTGAGGCAGAGATAAATTTTGAAATTATGATTTTTGCATTTCCTGGACTTTAAATAAGGGATTCGACAAGGTACCGCATGAGAAACTTTAAAAAAGGGTTTAAAGGGACATGGAAAAGATGGGAAATTTTTCCGGGGGGGTTTGGGTTAGATCTTGGCCCCAAGTCCAAAAGGCCCCCCCCAAAAAAGGGTTTCTATTAATGGGTTTTAAAATTTAATGGGGGCAGGGTAACAAGTGGGGTTCCACAGGGGTCCCGTTTTTTGGGGCCCCCTTTCTATTTTTTAAATTTTCATCAATTGTTAGATAGGGTGGGTTAGCAGTGTACAGCAAGTTTTGGGTGAAGATACTAAGGGTAAATAGGATTTTATATCACAGTCTGATGTAAAAAATTTTTCCCCGGGATACTAGATCAGTTTAAAAAGGGGGTATTTAGGGGGCCCGATGGAATTTAATATTTACAAGTTAGCCCTAATTTTTAATGTGGGTAGAAAAAACCTGTAAAAATTTAAGGATAATAAATAAATAATTCAGCCCATACGCCCAAAGTATCGCTGAAAAGATGAAAGGGGAGAAAGATTTGGGGGTGCCCGGGTTTAAACCCCAACTTCTGTCCTAGGAAAAATTTTATTGAGGCCCAAAATCAGCTAATTGGGTTTTAGGATTTATTACCCCCGGGGTGTTTTAAAAATAGAAGTGTGTGGTTATTTTAAAACTTAAATTTTTTTTTTACCTTAATTAAAATTTTTTTTTTTTTCTTTTTTTTTTATGCCTTTTTTTTTTTCTTTTTTTAAAAAAATTTTTTTTTTTTTTTTTTTTTTTTTGGGGTTTTTTTTTTTTAAATTTTACCCCCTCACCCCGAAGGGCGGGGAAGTAAAGGGGGGGATTTGTATTTTTTAAAGTGGAAGGATAACCAAAAAAAGGAGGGTTGGGGGGAAAAACTTTTTAGAAAGGGTTGAACAAAATTTTAAAATTCAAAAAACTGGTAAACGGGGTAGAATTTTTTAAAAAAGGGAAAAAAAAGGGAGAAAACGGTTTTTTCCCTTTTAAGTTTTTAAATGGTTGGAAATGGGTTTAAACATAAAATAGTTTTAAAAAAATGGGGGGGAAAAGGGGTTCAAAAAAGGAGTTTTTAAAAAGAAGGGTTAGGAAACCAAATTTTAAAAGGGATTTGGGGAAAAGGGGGGGGTGGGAAATAGGTAGTATTAAGTAACAAGGGCTAGATTTTTCCCCCCCTCTTTTAGCTTTCCCCTTTTGTTCTTTAAATTTTTTAAAATTGGGGTGAAACTTTTTTTTTTTTCTCTCTCTCTCCCCTCTCCTCTCTCCCCTCTCTCTCTCTCTCTCTCTCCTTCTCTCTCTCTCTTTTCTCTCTCTCCCCCTCTCCTTCTCTCTCCCCTCTCTCTCTTCCTCTCTACTTTCTCTCCTCCCTCCTCTCTTCCCTTCTCTCTTTTTCTTTTCTCTCTCCCCTCTCCCCTCCCCTCTCTCTCTCTCTCTCTCTCTCTTCTCTCTCTCCTCTCTCTCTCTCTCCTCTTCTCTCTCTTTCTTTTCTCTCCCCTCTCTCTCTCTCCTCCCCTTCTCTCTCTCCTCCTTTTTCTTTCTCTCCTCTCCCCTCTTTTTCTCTTCCCTCTCCTCTCTCCCCTTCTCTCTCTCTCTCCCTCCCCCTTCCCCTCCTTACTTGCCCGGTAAATTTCTGAAAGGGTGGTTCGGAAAAGGTAACCCCTGCCCCTTCGGGAAACCTTTTTCGGGGGGGGGGGGGCAAAGGGATTATCCAGATTTTTGTGAAAAAAAAATGTTGAAAAAGAATACTTCCTTTTTTTCTTCAGGTAAAAATTTCCCGCGTTTTTATACACTCTTTTTTTATCTTCAGGTAAAATTCCCCGCTTTTATACACTCTTTTTTTTATCTTTTTTAAAATTCCTGCGTTTCATACACTTTTTTTCTTTACTTAGGTAAAAATTCCCCCCCCCCCCCTTTCCTTTCCTTTTTTTTTCCCTTTTCCCCCCCTCTGTAAAAGGGGGGATAATGGACGCATTATTGACATTTAGGAAAACATTTTGGGTCCCGCATGCCCTTTCCCAAAACACATGAAAATTTTACTTGATAAGTAAAGGTACAGGACTCGCCCAAATCTGGAAACAAAGTCCGTGCGCCTTGAAATTTTCCCGATATATCATTTTCCTTTGCGGGGAGTTTATTCATCTCAGCCCTTTTTCTCCCGTCAATGATTCGGGAATTTATTTCCCAGTAAACTTTCCTAATATTACCCTAAAATTTTGAACTGTGGGCCAATCAGGAGTAATTTCCAGTTTGGGTCCTCACAGTTTCTGCCAAGGGGGCCCGGAGGACACACACACGCACAGGCAGCCCCGTAATACCCACCGTTCTGACACGGATCTGAACTCACCCCGCACTTGGTCATCCACTTGTCTGCAAAAAGAAGTCATGTTAATTTTAGTAAACTATGCATCCCTATTTTTTACGTACGTAATGACTCAATTGTGACTTCAGTATACTTATTGACACTGACAATTTTTTTTATCAGTGGGAATCTATATTACCAAGAGGACCTGATCTGTATTCTTGTTTGTCATAAACGACCCTAACTACAAAGAGGTCGAATTAGGGAATAAAACTAACTCCATTCAACGGAAAATGCTTAAGACAAGAACCTGGATTTTTTTCAAGATTTCAAAAAATCAGACTGTCAAAACTTACATATGAAGATTTACACTGAAATGAAATCGTGCGATTGTGGAACGGGCCGTACTTACACGACCTCTCACCCTCAACTAAAATACCCCTCACTCTAAATGCCCCCAAAAAATGGAGTTGCAAAACTCATCAAAATGGACCATTCCTGAATACGGGCGGCTAAAACTTTTGAAATGAGTATGAACTATTTTATTTTTGTATTTGACAGACAAAGTATATCATGAGTGATAACGTTGAATCTGAAATATATTGTTATTTATTGAAAATACATTTGGATTAACATTAAAGAGCTACTGAACTATCGTCTTTACATATCGTATTTCGCTGAGGAGAACAAACCTGTATTGATACATCTTTGCATCATAATACGATACTGAGTTGTAACAAAATTGCCTCACTCACCTATACATTTGTACATAATATTGGCCAATTGCTTGTCCCGGTGAGAAAGTCCATCTCGTTGGCCGATGAGTCCCTGCACGAGAGGATCTTTGGTGGCGATGGTTGTCTTGCCGTTAATTGTGAATCCCTGGAGAATGCAAGATATAAGAGGAACATTTGATACGAGAAAATGTACAATCTGCAATAATCGCAGGACGATGTTTGAATCTACTCTACCATGCAGATTTGACATACATGAGACGTTCAATACAAAGAAACGAATGATATGAAGAAAATGAAAGTTTTTGTAGCCATTGTACAACAAGGGATGTGACTACGTACCGTGGAGCCATAGTGCATGTCTGAGGAATAGTCATACTCAATGTTCCTAGAGTCGAGGTAACTTGCGGAATATTTGTTAAAGTTTCCTTTCTTTTTGACTTCGATGTTATCGTAATTAATGACCACATAATCATCACGGTCTGGGCGACTCTGCTCGTGCATGAATCCTGTGGCGTGTCCGATCTCATGAGCAACGATACCAAGCTGTGTGATGGCAAGGCAGAGTGTTTTAGTAACTATAGAACAGGATTTATAACAGACACTTAATATCACTACTACTACTACTACTACTACTACTACTGACTACTACTACTACTACTTCAGACTAATTACTACTATTACTGCTACCACTGCTACTCGTGCTACACGTGCTACTGGTGCTGTTACTGCTACTTTACTTTTATTACTAATTACCGAAAAAAAGTCCATATCGTACAGAAACAGGAAAATACGAATTAAAAAAAAAAGATAAAAAATGTTTTAGAAGTTAAGCTTCAATGAAAAAGACTTGTATTCAACATTTGAGTATGACTGTTTTGTAACACTTACGGTATTACATCCCCTGCCGATTGAGACATCTTGTCCATTTTGGCCTACCATGCCCACGTACGAATAACATCCGCTGCCGTAGATATACTTAAGGTGCCTCTGATTGGTGTTCGTGGTCTCCTCGAACTTGATGCAGGTGTGTTCCATCCAGTGGTCCATCGCTTCTCTTATGACGTCCGTTTCAAGATCATCTGCGGATGAAGTTATTTGTCGAGTTTGGTAATGAGGAGCGAATGTAATGTACATGTAGTTGCGTATTCGTTACCCACACACACCAATATGGGACACACACCAATAAGACATATCAGACCAGACCACGTGACCCATGTGCCTGCCGCTTCGCCACAGCTACCAACAGCCACACGCCATGCCGTCACTACCATCGCCACCATTAGTATGTTAGTATAGTAGTCCTCTTACGGTTTACGCTATACCTTGTACATGAGATGGTGGCCGCGGTGTTGGTCTTTGTCTTGTGTGTTCTTTGCGTGTGGGTATATATATCTTCTGGTCGCCACGTTCTCCTCGCTGTCTGCTCACATCACTTCATTGGCTTCTACACGCCCATCCTGCCCACCCACGCTACCCACCCTGTTTTGATGTCGCGTGCGGCATCTGCACGCCTGTGCTACCTGCCCACGCCACCCCTGTTTGATGTCGCGTGCGTTATCTTATGTTTAACCTCCACCTAGGTCCACGTCCGCACGCCCATGCCGCCCGCCCGCCCGCCATGTGCTTCAGCTGTTGCGTGTCCATGATTCGTGGGATCCTTCTTCATCGCATTCGTCGTCTCCTGCTGGACCGATGTCTTCTTCACGCCCGTTGTGTCGTTCAGCGAAAGTTTTTTTTTTTTTGCCCTGGTATAACGTTACCGTTCTCAAATGCTTTAAGTTCTTTCAGTGCTTTCACGTGCCCTGTTTGACTTATATATGTGAATTCATTTCTCTTTAGTGCATCGCATCATTTGCATTATTTTGGGCTCAATTACATTTGTTGTGCGAGTGCTTTGAGTGAACTATTTTTTTCCCTGCTATTTCAAAATGGCGGTCCCTCCCGGACCAAGAGTCGTGTTTCATGGTCTGCCGCGACGTGACCTCATGCCTGGCGACCCACGTGGTCATCTGGACGGTCAGACCGGACCCCGCTTCTCCACCGTGTGGTCGCTCCTCATCTGGCTCACGGGCCAGGACGACGGCTTATCGGCCGCCCCCCCATCTCATCCCCACCGGCCACTTCTCGTCCGCCTCCCGCGGCCAGCCTGCCCGCCACCCCTCTTGACTAGAGTACCTTTGGTAAGAGAGAGTAACGCCACCTATTGGTCCTATGTTAATCGCTACTGTGCGTCATCTTGCTTCCCGGTCTTCTCCGTTCACCCTAGACCTGCGGAAGCTCTCAAGGCATGACCCCGCAGTATGTCATGTTATACATGTATAAATTATATACTGTTATCTTCGGAAATGTTTGTTCTATTCTACTAGATTATCACATAAAAACACAGTAAAACACATTAAGGAAATGCCATCATGAGACTGAAGAAATATGCACGAACTTAAAATTCACTTAAACTCATCGCCATTTAAAATGTTGCGAGACAGCTTATAACATGGAGCATATCAATAGAAGCGAAATTGTATTAGCTTTTCATTGATATATTTCGTTTTCTGATAAATGAATTAGCACTATGTATAAATTAACTATTACTAAATTAATGGCCGCGACGCGCCGCTCACTCTATGGTTTTTTTCTTTTTTTTTTTCTCTCTCTCTCTCTCTCTCTCTCTCTCTCTCTCTCTCTCTCTCTCTCTCTCTCTCTCTCTCTCTCTCTCTCTCTCTCTCTCTCTCTCTCTCTCTCTCTCTCTCTCTCTCTCTCTCTCTCTCTCTCTCTCTCTCTCTCTCTCTCTCTCTCTCTCTCTCTCCTCTCCTCTCTCTCTCTCTCTATTTCTTATATATATATATATATATATATATATATATATGCTGATTTATATTTGCCCTCGCCACCACGGGCGAGGGCCAACCATCACAGCCCTCAAGTGAACCTCCAGAGCCTACCATCTGAGCCCTGGGTCACCAATGCCTACAGGCGCAATAGGCACAAATGTAAAAAAAAAAAAAATAATATAATAAATATATATATATATATATAGAATATATATACGAGAGAGTTACCAAAAATAATTACTTAATATATATATATATATATATATATATATATATATATATATATATATATATATATATATATATATATATATTAATAATATGTACTCTGTTATATATATATATATATATATATATATATATATATATATATATATATATATATATATATATATATATATATATATATATATATATATATATATATATATATATATATATATATATATATATATATATATTAAGTAGAAAACGTTTTTTGGTAACTCTCTCTCTCTCATCATTTTAGTCCCACCAATCCACTTCACTCCACACAGGCCTCCGCTACTTACTGGTAGTAAAGATGTAGGGTATGCGGGGATAGCCGTCAGCTCCTTCAGACCAGCGGGATGTCTCCGAGGCGAGGCCTTTCCTCTCTCTGGCAGCGCGCCATTGACTCTGTGTTAACAGCATGTCTGCTTCAAAGATCGGCTGGCCGTCCACCTCCGTTGGGTTAGTGTCCATGAAGTCTCGTGCCTGCAAGAATAAGGGAAAAAAGACTGATGAGCCCCAGGCAAGGACAAAGCTGTTTGAATGTGGTGCCTTGCCTTCGTTACGTATAGCCATTTTTGAGACTAATCAAATAATTGCGTACATAGATAATAGTAGATGATTACATTGTATTGCAAAGCAGAACTTCAATTTGATGATATAGATAAATCGTCAGTATGATAAAAAAATATGAAATAACAAGATTGTGGTAAAATTTGTTGGCGATCACTAAAGTTGACCTTCTGTACGACTGACTATTGATAAAGATCAGGTAGACTAGTTGTTTACGCAAATGTGACAAAAACAAAAAGAATTAACAATGTTTGGTTTGTCTGTCTTTATGTCATCAACGAGGTTGACCCCAAGAAGATAGATTATGTAAATAAATATGCATCATTCAACAGGAAATGGTCGAAAACCAAAACCCAAAATTACGAAATTTCAAATATTCTGTCTGTCTTATATTGTCATAAAAACACTATACTGATAACAAATTGTATATCTAGCAACCAGGTGAGCTTAATCTGGGAACGTGCTTTTCTTGTACGAGAGCCGCTCTCTAAACTAAAACCCACCTTAAGATGCCCCGAAAATAACCATATCTGCTCCAGTGGCCACATTTTTCTTTTGTGGTCTGATACCACTCCTGTTCGAGGTGACAATACTGTCCAGATTAGTTAGATAGATCCTATTTCAGTAATCAGATTCAGGCATAACTATTCCCAAGACTTATTTGAAACTGCCTCTATCAGCGAACACGTATGCTGTACATACGTAATCACTTGGCTGCCTTGCCTTGTGAGTAATGAGGCTAAGACTATCGTTTTCAAGGCGCCTAAAAGTCTCATTCAGTGTTAGTGTACATTCAGTCACCGGAAGGCGGTGGCAAAGTGGTTAGTGCCTGCAAGTGGCGAGCTCGGTGTAACGAGTTCGATTCCCGAGGGGTACCATAAACTTTCTGCAATCGTCGAGTGGCCTAAAAGCACCTAAATGCTACCAATTAACTCTACCTTCGACGGCGAGTGCATCGGAGGACACAAGAGGGAGGCAAGCACCTCTTATGAATGACGCTACTATAAAGATCCTGCCTGCGCCACCTCGGGCGAGGGCCAACCATCACAGCCCTTAAATGAACCTCCAGGGCCTATCATCCAAGCCCTGGTGGTGATACTGCCCACAAGCGCTATAGGCATGAAAATAAAAAATAAAATAATGAAATAAAAATAAATAAGAGCCTCACCAGAATCTCCTCTTCGTCCTCGTCGTTTTGCATCACATCCTCCTCGTCGTGATCCTCCACCTCCTCATCCTGGACGGAGAACATCTTTCCTAGCTTTATTGATCTCAAGAGAAGGTTGTTGATAGATATTTACCACACACACACACACACACACACACACACACACACACACACACACACACACACACACACACACACACACACATGAGAACTGATAAGTGATATATAATGGTTTTATCAGATAATCGTGTTTGTACTCACACGGCCAGGAACAACCACGGGAGGATTTCTTTCAATATCCTGAAAAATAAGACCACGGACTGTTATGCTTTTAATCGCTCTCTCTCTCTCTCTCTCTCTCTCTCTCTCTCTCTCTCTCTCTCTCTCTCTCTCTCTCTCTCTCTCTCTCTCTCTCTCTCTCTCTCTCTCTCTCTCTCTCCTCTCTCCACCATTAGCATCATGAAAGGGAGTTAAAGTGGTGGAGAAGTGGTATTTAGAGTAGTAATAGCGTGGTAATTATAGTAGTAAATAAGTAAAAGTGGCAGTACTTGTGTAGTAGTAATGTTGGTTATACTTACACCGAAGACAGTAAAAGTTGGAGGGTCATCCTCATTCATACCCTGTGGAAATAAGAAAATTAGTTGTGGTTATTCCTCTTATTAATCTGGCTATACTGTATTGATATGTTACCTTTTATGAGAGGCTTCAACTTTTTTCATCACAACCATCGCAATCATTGATTTTTTTCTTTTTACTTTTTTAACTTTATTATATATATATATATATATATATATATATATATATATATATATAATATATATATATATTATTATATATATATATATATATATATATATATATATGTGTGTGTGTGTGTGTACGCATGCGTGCGTGCGTGTCAGAACCCTTTCAACCGTAACTTTCTTCGTACTCCTTTCAACTCTCTCTCTCTCTCTCTCTCTCTCTCTCTCTCTCTCTCTCTCTCTTCTCTCTCTCTCTCTCGTCTCTCTCTCTCTCTCTCTCCTCTCTCTCTCTCTCTCTCTCTCTCTCTCTCTCTCTCTCTCTCTCTCTCTCTCTCTCTCTCTCTCTCTCTCTCTCTCTCTCGTCTCTCTCTCTCTCTCTCTCTCTCTCTGATAAGATTTAATGTTCGATATCTTTGTCTCTTTCGAGCTGTATGTGATAGTGATATATATATATATATATATGTGTGTGTGTGTGTGTGTGTGTGGAATGCCTTATATGAAGAATAAAGAGTTGTATTAGTGCATGGTGGTACTGGTAGCAGTGATAGTATTGGAATAGTTGTATAGAAGAAGCAGTAGTAGAATTAGTCGTAGTAGTAACAGTGGTGGTAACGTCACCTGCAGCAACCGCCAATATATTTATGTCGGTACTCACATCAAACGGCACAATTGGAGGCTCTGGTGTGTCTTGGCCCTGGAAGATCGGAACGGTGGTCACTTTGAATGTGTGAATTTGCTAGATTTATTTTTGTACCACATTTGCAGACTCATCCGTATATCTCCTTCATTCCATTTGTATGTGTACATAATACTACATATGTAAGGATTACAAATATGGATTCATGTTTCTTGATATGAGGAAACATAGCTGACACAATTGTTGTTTACTTGATCGGAGCATATATCTATATCTGCTGTAATATAGTTTCAGTTCCACTTTCAGAGTAATTATTGTCCATCTATCCTTCTTAGTATCAGCACAAGAGTTTTGTTGTTGATTTTCCTATGTTTGCATATATTTGTAACTCTAGGTTTCATTTATATTAGAATAATCCTGAAGGAAAGAAAAGGACAAAAGTGTGATATCTTTCTTAAAAACAAAATCAAATACTTTTTAGGGAAAATTGCCGGACTTAAAGCTAAACGAGACAATAAGAAAAAAAATGAAAATCTGTGGGAAAATTTTTCAAAGTAGGCAAACTTTTCAGAGTAGAAAAAAGCAAAACTTTTTCATCAAGCGTTGTACATTAAATCTTGTGGAGTGAATGCATTGGTGTGTATGTACTGCGTAACATGCTGCACTGGTTATACATGTTGCTGAGATGCAGCCACTTCTTAATCTTTGTTTCATCATGCTATCGTTGTAAGTTTACTTGTTTCTGGAATAACCTCTAGCGACAGTGTCAGTGTAAGGTTAGTCTTCATTTATATCAAAATTTCAATATTATATACTTTTCTTGATAAAGATCCTGTTTTGATACATAAGATGAAAATTCCACAACATTCATGATGAATTATAATTATGTGTCTGTCTTTCCTTCCTTCCTGCTCTCCTCCTCCGTGTTACCTATCCTCAGGGAGGCTATTATTTTTATATCACAAGGGACTAACCAAAGCAAAAAAATGAAGGAAGTAACAAAAATCCCGCTAATTCCTAGTTCCTATAAAGCAGACAGTAAAATGCTAGGAAAAGGGGATGGTTTAAATTTAGCAAGTTTATTATATCAAATTTCATACTTCTGTAAACGTGACTCAGATTAAGTATTCTTTTAACATACAAAAGCAAACTCTCCCAATTCAAATTTATAACTTTGATCAATTTAGGAAATACAGTATATAGGTGTACTTAAGTTCTAGTTCTAATTCTAGAGTTCAGTGAATAACATTGCGAAGAACGATAAAGCTATTATTTCAGATCCAGGACTTCTTGGTAATAAGGAAGAGAAACTGAAGAGTATTAACTAAGGTTCGTACAAAAGTGAAAAAAAACACCTATCGAGGGAATAAACAAAACGTCACACGTGGCCAGAAAAAACCCCGTCCAAAAAGGAATAATATGTTAAAAGACAAAGACAGTACTTTTTGCCACTCTTAGTTTATGCTATCATAATCGACATGATTATTGAATGTGATCTTTGTAAACAGTGTCACCGCTGCATCACTCAGTAAACAGTACATATTTATATACCTATGAAACAAATTGGGACAAACTGTAACTGGGTATGAGATATTATACTTGCTCGGGAGACGGAAGAATTATCTGGGGAATCATGTGATACCTCTGAATTTACCTGTGAGGCGGCGATAGCCAAGAAGCAGAGGGCAGTTGTCAGCCACCACGTGCAGTACCCCATCTTGTCCTAGTGAAACCCAGGAGACGAGTGCTACCCTTCAATTCTGAGCTTAGGATTATATACCCTACAAGTAGTCTTAACCAACATGCGATTCAAACTTTCAGCCCATCGAATCGTATCATCATCACCATATGTTTCGTCTCTATTAAGCCTTTATGTCCTTTATATGTCGTTTACTTACAGCTGTGGGGTCAATAGCGGTATTGAATATACCGTTTACACCTTTCATAACATGACTTTCATGCCATTGACTTCAGTGAATCGAACACATACAGTTTTCTTTGATATGTGTTTCAGTATCCAAATTATATATTTTTCATTCAAAATTCAAGAAATTTTTATCATAAACCCACACACACACACACACACACACACACACACACACACACACACACACACACACACACACACACACACACACACACACACACACACACACACACACACACACCACTCACTCACCACTCACATCACTCCACTCACTCACTCACTCACTCACTCACATCACTCACTCACATCACTCACTCACTCACTCACTCACTCACCACACACACACACACACACACACACACACACACCACACACACACACACACACACCACACACACACACACACACACACACCACTCACTCACTCACTCACATCACTCACTCACTCACACACACACACACACACACACACACACACACATACACACACACACACACACACACACACACACACACACACACACACAACACACACACACTAGATGAATACACACACACACACACACTGAACGCGTGCCTGAACAGCTTGATGGGTTAGACCAGAGGTGGGGAACGTCCGGCCATTTCGTCAGGCCCTGCCAAGGCAACCACAGACGAGACTCAAAATCCAATAAATCTAGGAGCTTTTTTTTTCATACCAACATAAATTGTTATTAAGTGCATGCATAATACTAATAACGTTGATTTTAAGGGACAAGCATGTCAATTACGGGACGGATAGGACACATAGATGACGGGACAGAGACGTATAATTCACGTATGGCTCTCGCCGGCCAAAAAAAGTAGACTGATTTTTAAGTTGATAGTTTTGTATGGCCCGCGAATGATGTCATTAATATCCAAATGGCCCTTGGTAGTAAAATTGTTCCCCATCCCTGGGTTAGACTCTAACCGTTAGAGCGTCCGGCACCATTCTGCGGTCCGGCATTCGATCCCCGGCCCCCTCATTCCCGGGGATTTTCCACTGAGAAATTCGGCCGGTTACTGTCCCCCTTGAGGAAAGGGATAGGGGGGTGTGGTGTTTGAGGTCCCATCATTACCCTAAGATCGGTAATAATGAGCTCCAAGCTTACACCGGGAGCGTGAAACTGGCGATCGAGAGTCTGATTCGCGTGGACAAGACCAAGGTCTTTCAGTCCAAGATCAATAGACTTTTAAATAGTATGTCTATTAATCTTGTTTCAGTCTACTTCGCCCCTGGGCGGGGATAAAGCGTGACGTCACAATGTTCCTAGTGTTTTAAGGGTGACTTTGCCAAAATATTGCTCAAAGAAAATTAAGCTTTATGGAACTTAATGGTAAAGTATGGTGATATATATTAATATTTCTTTTAACATCATTTTTCGCAATATTTATTAATATCTATTTTACCTTTTTATTTTTTTGTTAACACATACTATGGGTAAAACAAGTATCGGTGGACTATATGCGTGAAACATTCTGACACTACGGAACGAAGAAAACGAAAACCCTCCCATATCATCAGCATTTGACTGAATGTTTACAGTATTCATCGGACCCCTAGGCACCAATACTTGTTTTACCCATAGTACATGTCATAAGGTATCTTCTTTGTATTTTAGAAGTATACTAAGGACAAAATAATACAGGAAAATAAATCCAAAATAGATGAAAATAAAAAAAGTTTTGGTGTGTTTATGTATGAAATGTATATTGTATGAAAGTATGGTTGGTGTATGTTCAGTGTATGAAAGTATGGTTGGTGTATGTTCACTGTATGAAAGTATGGTTGGTGTATGTTCAGTGTATGAAAGTATGGTTGGTGTATGTTCAGTGTATGAAAGTATGGTTGGTGTATGTTCACTGTAGGAAAGTATGGTTGGTGTATGTTCACTGTAGGAAAGTATGGTTGGTGTATGTTCACTATATGAAAGGAGTGACTTTGGTGGTAATTTGGATGCGCTGCAAGCCCATCTCTTTGGTAACATCAAAGGCGATATTCGTTGTCTTCCACCTACCGAAGTTGCACAATCTACCCTGCATCAGTTAATTATATGCAAGAGAGCACACATTATTCAGCCAACCTACCCTGCTGCCACTGACTTTAGCAGAGAGCTTGTGAATGGTAAATTGATGGCAACCATGATGCTGAAGGAGGCAAAACCTGCAGAATTTAAACGCACCAAATATTGTCTCTGCAAAAAAAGCATGTGTGCCCGGGGATGCTCCTGTGCTAGAGCCAACGTGAAGTGTGTCATCGTACGTCTGCACCAGCGACGCCAACAAATGTTCAAGGGTTGAACTCACAATAAAAGATAATGATAGATAGCATTACACATTATAAACCATAATATATTTGTTCAGTTGAATGTTGATTTCATGTGATGTTGCAGAATTGATTTTTCTAGTAATTGATGTAAACTTCCATTATGCTCTCTCTCCTCTCTCTCTCTCTCTCTCTCTCTTCTCTCTCTCTCTCTCTCTCTCCTCTCTCTCTCTCTCTCTCTTCTCTCTTCTCTCTCTCTCTCTCTCTCTCTCTCTCTTCTCTCTCTCTCTCTCTCTCTCTCTCTCTCTCTCTCTCTCTCTTCTCTCTCTCTCTCTCTCTCTCTCTCTCTCTCTCTCTCTCTCTCTCTCTATATATATATATATATATATCTTATATATATATATATATATAATATACAGTATAATTATGATATGCGGATGTCTCGGAATTTTGAGTTTAAGGGTAATAAAGTCACCACTGATCCATTGATTTCTGTTTTATTTTCACTATATTTTCTATTAGAGTAGCTATAATATTTGCTGAAAGCAATGATACATTGGATGATGTCATACATAACTCAGGGAATAGTTGCTTTCTAATGAAAAATAAATGAAAATAATGAAAAAAAAGAAAATAGGGGCCGCTCTTGCATTGAAATGATTCTAAATCATTGTGAACAGTTAAGTAAGTGTATTTCTCAACTTAATATTGTGAACACAAGTGGTCAGTGAAACTTGGCTGCATTTATTGACAGCATACACAATCCACTGAGGATTTTGTGGAAAAATTGCTTTTTCACATTTTTCGATAAAAAAACAAAGCCCGCATATATAAAAATAGGCACAATTATTTTCTGCAACGTTTCCGCCAGAGCAGACCTCTCATTCCACAGTCCTTAAAATGTCCAAATTAATAGTAAAAACGCAAAGAAAAAGTATACCATGCCATGTCAGGTTCTCTCAAAATTTTGGTGACTGGATCCCTGACTAAAAGGGGTTTTGACACAAGTGTGTGTGTGTGTGAAAGGTAGAGCAAGGTTAAAAGCGGGCAACGATAACTGGGGGGATAACCACACACTTGCGTATCAGCCAATCATAATTTCCTTATGGTTTGCCTCTGTAATTAAAGTGTTCTAATATTTCAGCTCACGAATCACGTAAGATTCTTTTCACCGTTCCTTTCATGAAAGATACTGTTCATTGGGCTGAATAGCTAGTTCATCTATCATCCCTTTCCACATGTGCGGCTTTTATGAGGATTGAAAAACGACACCTTGAAAGTTGAATGGTTAAGGGGTGAATTACTGGTCACCTCTACGTAACCTTACGGTTACGTGGAGGTGACCAGGCTTTGCGTGTAGGCTTATCTTGAAATATATATGAAATGCGACGCAGACTAACAGACCCATTTGCTGCTGGGAATCGAATAAATTTGCGAGGTGGTGGTGAGATTTGACAGTTATTCACCACCTTTTCAACTTCATCTGAATGAATATTCACCTCTCTCTCTCTCTCTCTCTCTCTCTCTCTCTCTCTCTCTCTCTCTCTCTCTCTCTCTCTCTCTCTCGCCCGTCAGGGTGGCAAGGTTGGTAGAGACGTGAGTTCGCAATGTGCAGCGTCCCTGTGCATTCGGTCAGCGGTTCGAGTCCGCCTAGTTCGTGCTGACGTGGCGGCGCTTTGTATAGTCAATAACCTTGTAGTTGGTACTTGCAAAGTGTCTAGATAGGATGAAAATCTTATCTTATCTTATCTCTCTCTCTCTCTCTCTCTCTCTCTCTCTCTCTCTCTCTCTCTCTCTCTCTCTCTCTCTCTCTCTCTCTCTCTCTCTCTCTCTCTCTCTCTCACATACACACACACCATAAACAAAGATTTTTAACTTTATTAACAGGAGTATATTTGTAATTTTTAAGCCATTGATTGCAAAGGCATAGGACAAACTTTGAATCAAATAGCAATAATAATTAAGTAAAATTAAAACAAAAGAATTTACCTTAAGGGATATTACATTAGGCATATGTAAACAGAATGCGATAAAACCAAAAACAAACAATAAAGAGTGATGCAACTCAATACTCATTGAGTAGTTGTGCTCTCTTGTAAGGGTTTACTAACTGCTTTTAGTTTTTTTATCAGACAGCAATATCTAACCTTTAACGGCAATACATCTACTTCTGCATTTACACTCTCCTTGCATGACATTGATAACTTATAGAATGACTTTTATGCAAAGATAGTTTTGTTTTCCTTCTTAATGTATGTGTCCTCCCAAGTCACTGTTTTGTTTGCGAGTATTTTAATTTAATTATATATTCACACTTTCTCCAGCTATTAACTTATCTTTACAAGTTTCTCCCTTCCCTTAGTTGTTAATCTCATATACAACAAACGATGAATAATAATTAATCCATTTTAATTTGTGTCATGCCCTGCAAGAATATTATATATCTGACTTCTTCCATAGTGCAGAGGGAGATCTGTTATGTACTCCTGTACTACCTGGAGGAAATGCATGCCTTGAATGTTCGTATGAATATACCAGGGAATTTAGTTCTGTCCTCTAACCTCAGTTATATTTCTTATCCTCATCTCTGTATTGTAATTATGCTTTCAATGCATGGACAGTTTAAATTTACCATCAAAAGAAGGTTTAATTAACCACTACACGATGTAAGCAGTCCTCGAACGCTATTTTGTTGAAGGGTGCAACGTGCAGAAAAGTCAGCCTCTTCTACCGGACAGTGAAGGAATTTTCCCTTCAAATGGCATTTTCAGACCCACAACACAATTATTACATGGATTGCCGTACTGGGAATCCACGTGCAGTGCTTCGGTCCCACTCGTTGCGTCAGAACCTACTCACATACCCTATCTGACCTGCAGCACAAGGCCACCGCCACCCTCACAACCCCTGCCACTTGTTACGGTTACGGCCTACGCTCCTTTCACCCTTGACCTTAGTGACTTGACCACCTACACTGCCCCCGCCTCAATATTTCCCGTATTTAGGAGAGCCAGCCGTTGGTTGAACACTGCTGTGAACATAACGAGGTATCATGTTTTCCTCTATCTCTTCTTTCTTAAATTCTTGGCCACCGCCCGCTGAGGGAAGCGCCGGCCTCCGTTCACAACTGTCGACGCTGTGACCATCACGCTGGTCAGAGCTAGGGTCTCTATATAAAGAAGGGTTACGCCACCCTTTGGTCCTATGTTAAAAGCTACTGGGCGCCATTTTGAGGCTAGGACCTCTCCGTTCACCTAGACCTGCGGAGGTTCTCAGTCTATTTTTGCTTCTTATAAACAGTGTCATGCCGTGCTGCTGTGCTGTTGGATGTCACACTAGGTCTGAGAAGGGTTTCAAGCTCTACAGATTCACTGCAAGCCCTAAAAGAAAGAAATCATGAGTAAACAAATTAAATCGTTTGGGATGGACACCTTCTCGGTCATCTTATTTGTGTGAGGTATGTTTCATTGTTGTATTGTCAGACACTAGTACATCAGAACATAATGAAGCAACAAGAGGCTGGTATATAGACATACACGTGGTAGTTCCTGTTATACGTATACATCAAATACATTCACTTTTCACCCCTTCCATATTTTTGTTTTGTCTTTTCTCAAAACACCCCCTTATCTCTGCACTCACTAACTACTTGATAACTGAGTCTATTCTAGGTGTACTAGGTGTTCAAGCTCACTCTTATTTATCACTAGCTGCAAAGCCGCCCTCCGGGCGAACTTTTTGGCTAGCTCCTGCGGGGGGCGATAGGTGGGCCTTCGGCCCACCAAACACAGACTCTACAGATAGCCCCTTATAACTTTCCTGAAATCATGAATGTAGAAATGTATGTATTAACGCCAACCCATTCACATCACCCCCAACCCATTCACTCACCCATTACCCATCACCCCCCACCCATTCATTCACCCATTACCCATCACCCCCCACCCATTCACTCACCCATTACCCATCACCACACACCCATTCACTCACCCATTACCCATCACCCCCCCCTATTCCCTCACCCATCACCCATCACCTCCCACCCATTCACTCACTCGTCACCCGACACCCATTACCCATCACCCCACCCATTCACTCACCCATTACCCATCACCCTACATCAAGGTTTCCTCAATTCTCGCAACCCACTTTTTTTTCACAATTTTCGCTAATAGGCTGCTAAAAAAAAGAAAAAAAAGTTATCGGATCATCCCATAACTGGGCTTAAAACCTTCCCCTGGTCAACCCGGTTCCAAAACTGTGCCATATGAGGGGATTGCGCCACTGGGGGCGGCACCTATCGCGGACACACAGACACACACACAGACAGACAGACCGACACACTTTCGCTTATGTTATTATAGATGTAAGTTAGTATAAAATATATGATAGACAAGGATTAAAGAAAATCCATGGAGCCTTATTATTAAAAGTTACTTCGGCTAGGAACTACGTTAGAATATTTCATTCGCATTATGATTTATTTCCTTTGTAATGATGATACTATGTAGTATTCTAGACACAAAGTCCATATACATTAGTGAATGGGCCCCAGACATAACTACGTCACGGTTTGTTTACATCGGTGCATTGTGGGGATAAGGCGGGGTCGCCGCGGGTGGACCTACGAAGGGAAAACTACGGCGATGGAAGAATTTCGAGTTATTTTGCGCGAAATTTATATTCCAGGTGCTATATTACTGTGCTCTGTTCTCGCTGACAACACTATAGAGAAGACCTGAGGTAATGGCTGATGTGCAGAGGCTTTTAAACCAAGAAAACAGAGTCATAACAGAGCCTCGTCAAAAGGTAAGCAACTGGTAGGTACGTAATGTGTCCCTACCACTTGCTTACTTCTTAATGAGACTCTGCTGTGACTGTTTTCCTGGTTTAGAAGCCTTTGCACATCAACCATCACCTCAGGTCTTCTCTATGTTGTCAGCGAGCACGGAAATATAGCACCTGGAATATCAAATTCGCCCAAAACAACTCGAAATTTTTTCATCGTCGTAGTCTTCTCTTTGTAGGTTGTACATATTCATGGTTATGATAGTATTAAAATACCTTATTAAGTGAGTTCCTTTTGTTGTCTTTCCTCATAATAAGTAGTGGTACATCATGGTTTAAGTGTTACTTGACGAGCCAATGAATACTCTTGAGTCTATACCAACATCACCAACATTTGCTTTGATTTATCTTATTACTCCATCCATAAACAAGTTACATAACCACGGTGACATTACCCATCCTTGCCTCATGGTACCTGGTACTGTCGTTTACCGATATTTTTATCCCTACACAAATCGGGAAAACTCGCCGACGGTAATGGTTAGGTTAGATTTTGATTTGATTTATCTTATTACTCCATCCATAAACAAGTTGCAAAACCACGGTGACATTACCCATCCTTGCCTCATGGTAACTGGTACTTTCGTCTACCGATATTTTTATCCCTACACAAATCGGGAAAACTCGCCGACGGTAATGGCTAGGTTAGATTTTGCTTTGATTTTTCTTATTACTCCATCCATAAACAAGTTGCATAACCACGGTGACATTACCCATCCTTGCCTCATGGTACCTGGTAGGCTACTCTCGTCTACCGAAATGCTCGTCCCTACATAAATCGGGAAAACTCGCCGACGGCAATGGTTAGGTTAGGTTACCGTTAGGTTAGGTAAAGGTCAGTTAGGTTAGGTATTCATAATCACAGGTAAAAGCTTATTAGTTATACATACATACTCCGCTCCATACACACTCTTTAACCCTTCAATACACCCCACATTCCCTCCCAGTCTACTCTGTCATATGATTTGGTATTAGTCCAGATGAACACCGAACTCACTTTGGTGGACGAAACTTTTTTTCTGGTGTGTTTTTATGTGTTTTGAATGAATCTGCTAACCATTTCTGTCGCAATTTTTTTGCGACAAAAAAATAACAAAAAATATGTTTTTCTTCTATGTATTGATAAAAAAAAAATCTTTTTTACTTCTATTAATAACAAAATATCTTTTTTCCTTCTATAATCTTGAATCAAGCTACTGTACACAATTTAGAAAGGAAAATTCAAAGTGTCATTTAATACATAGCCTACTTTGCTACCAATTATAACCAAAACAAAACAAAATATTAGATCGGAGTTGTGGATAAATATGTCACAGAAAACGAAGGAACATATGAGAGAACTCTCTTTATTAATGTGTAACTGAAATATTTGTATCAAGTTACGTTAATTATTTGCTCCTTGCAAATAAACTTGATATGTCAGGTGTTATGCAGGGAATGTTGGAGCGACTATCAGGGCTCTTTTAGCAAGTCTTAGTCTAATAAGATATCTATGAATATTCTAACATTTATCTTAGCGTAAATTACTTATTTGTCAGAAACGACTAAATAATAAACTACATACGGGTACTCCGTAGTGTAGTGGTTAGCACGCTCGGATCACAACCGAGAAGTCCCGGGTTCGATCCCTTGCGGAGCGAAAGATAGATGGGTGGTCTTTTCTTAAAACTCGAGCCCCTGTCCACCCAGCAGTGAATGGGTACCGGGGGTTTGTGACCCCCTCCCGGGGTGCTGGCTTCGGCCAACACTAATGCTGCAGCGGTAGATCACTATGGCTCTGAGGCAGTATCCTCTAAGCAAACAAACAAACAATATATAATTGCATATTGTGTTGAGTATTATCGCTAACTCTGACAGCATACAGACACACACATGCAGGTACTCCGTAGTGTATTGGTAGCACGCTCGGTTCACAGCCGGGAAGTCCCGGGTTCGATCCCCGGGCGGGGCGGAGATGGTGGGCTGTTTCCTTAAAACCCGAACCCCTGTCCACCCAGCAGTGAATGGCTATTGGGTGTTAGCCGGGATTTGTGACCCGCTTCTCGGGGACGATGCTTTCGGCCAACACTAAGGATGAATGATAAAATGAAGCAATGGAGACGGGGTCATACGAGTGTAGCTAAGGCCCTGTAAAATACAACTAGATGAATACACACACACACACACACACACACACAAGCAGTACATTATAAAGATCTCATCAGAGCTGCGGGTATGTATATCTCAATTGAAACTGATCATTATCAACATCAATATAATATTTTTTATTATAGTAGTATAATTCGCAATTTTTTTAAAAACTTTATAATTCAGAACCATCCTTTAGTTTCCATGCGTACCATATACTAAGTTGCCACAAGACTCGCGGCCTCAATTTTCTGACGGTTTCTGAACAATAGAAATTTGTAAACAATAAACTGATTGATAATTATAACCGACCGCTAAACGAGCCAAAATTTGAAACTTTCTGAAAACGTAAGAAAATCAAAGAAATATTTAGAGAAACTAAGATTATTTTTTAAAGTTTACCCATTGTGGCGAGGAATAAACATCTCGCATTATAAAGAGATGCAAAAATGGAAAGGTGATGACACGTGCGAACATTGGCAAGTCTTGATGAGACAGCTCAGGCGATATGCACAAAGGGGATCGACCACGTCCTGTAAGGTAAGAGTTCAAAGTCCAGTGATTATTCTGTCATGCGGAGGAAGATATGTATATAATAAATACCTTTGGAGTTTGATGAAGGAAGAGTTAAGGCAAGGTGTGGTGAACGAAACTTAGAAATGGACGAATGAGTTGCCTCTAAATTCACACTGCTAAATTCAGCCAAAGAGAGAGAGAGAGAGAGAGAGAGAGAGAGAGAGAGAGAGAGAGAGAGAGAGAGAGAGAGAGAGAGAGAGAGAGAGAGAGAGAGAGAGAGAGAGAGAGAGAGCACGGTTCATGAAAGCTATAATGTAATCCTTGTTTTGCATTTTTCTTATATTTCTGATTGTGAAAGCAATATATTAACAAAAGTCGGTTCCGGGAGCTGCTCGTCAGTGTTGTAGGTCTCGAGACTGGTCTTGGTCTCGAGACCACTTTGATGTGGTCTTGGGCTTGGTCTTGGTCTCGTTTGATGTGGTCTTGGTCTTGATCTTGGTCTCGAAGCTTCTGGTCTCGGGAGTTTGGCTCGAGACCAGGTAGAGACCAGGATTAAAAAGTGCATCGCGGCGTGGGGAAGGTCGGAATTTGTTATCATACACGGAGAAAAATCATGGCTGTTTCGATTCCCGGCGCGCCATACAGCGTTGTACTGTCTAATCTAATCACGTATTGCAAAATGTAACGAGTTAACGACCGAGTAAACTGTAAAATGTAAGAAAATTTGCAAAATGTAACTAGTAGTAAACTGTATTTGTTTGAATATACTTTGCCTATTTGCCTTCTTTCTTTTTCTTTTTACAGCAGCTAACCCATCGCAATCACATGTATAGGGTATTAACTGCAGGGACAAAGATTGAGCATATAACAGTTTGGTTCACATTTTTAATCATTTTTGTATTTGATCTCTAAGACTATATGGATAATTTAATTAGGTCCGTTATATTCAAAGGTATATACATGTATGAGAAAAATAAATAAAACTCATTCCTTACAAACAGGACAGGACAATATAATTTAGTATTTACGCAGTACAGACCAAAAACATTTAGATAATAGTCATATTTATAAAAAATATTTGTATATGCCTGTTCTTGGTCTTGGTCTGTTTCGGAGGGTCTGGTCTTGGTCTTGGTCTCGGAGGGCTGGTCTTGGTCTCGGAGGGCTGGTCTTGGTCTCGGAAGGTCTGGTCTTGGTCTTGGTCTTGGTCTCGGAAGGTCTGGTCTTGGTCTTGGTCTCGGAGGGTCTGGTCTTGGTCTTGGTCTTGGTCTCGGAAGGTCTGGTCTTGGTCTTGGTCTTGGTCTCGGAAGGTCTGGTCTTGGTCTTGGTCTTGGTCTCGGAAGGTCTGGTCTTGGTCTTGGTCTTGGTCTCGAAGGGTCTGGTCTTGGTCTTGGTCTTGGTCTCGGAGGGTCTGGTCTTGGTCTTGGTCTTGGTCTCGGAGGGTCTGGTCTTGACTACAACACTGCTGCTCGTAACTGAATACTTGATGAACTTTTTATAAATGGAGTTTGTGGTGGATGTAGTGCACCATTTATATAACTTTTTCTTTTATGCATATTTATATCGAATTTTTTTTAATTGATCCCTTAGCTTTTGCATTGAGAGTTTGAGACTGCAATCGAAATTCGCATATCATGTGTGTGTCGACAGCTTAATGTTCCCTTGTTACGAGGTATAAGATAACACTGATAAGAGGGAGAGATAACAACGATGGGTTACTACACTCATACCCACCAGGCGACTAGTCATCCACCAAACATTTGCAAGAGAGATAAGCAGCTGTCGAGAACGTGGTCATGAAAAAAGAGGAACAAAATATCATTCACCCTCTGTTTTTATCCACTTTCGAGATTCGTGGCAGCCAAAGGAAAGCAGGAAACGAATGGACAAACTCGCACTAACGGGAGTATTAACAATAAAGATATTAAGCGCATGTCTCCAATGGCCCTCTAGCGGCAGGAACGTGTCAGGAGATAAACAGCTGAACTCGCGTCGTCTGCTGCAGTGCTCCTTTGGCGGTGGTGCGAGTAGGGTGTCGCCGCACCTTGCATCTGCTAGACCCAACTCTGCTCCTGCTCTCGGTCTGCGCAGCTGCAATGTGACATGTTGAGGCCGCAAGTCAAGGATAAACCCCGGTAGGTACTTCTTACACCTTCCTCTCTTGGTTAGGAATCTTAGGACATTATGCGGTTGAATATTATGATCCTGCAGGAGTGGGTGTTATCTAGACGGGGCTGTGTTATGGGTAGGCACAGGGAACGTGTGAGAGATTAAGATGCAATAGGGTACGTAAATGGAGAGGGAATGGAAGAGTACATGAATTACACAGGAAAAAGGAAATGAAAGGGAATAGATGGATTACCAGAAGGATTAGAGTAGGTCACGGAAACAAGGAAACAGTCAAGGAAGAAAACCATTATAAATACAATATTAGGAAGTTAGTTCAGGAGAGTTCCAAGGAGATGATAAAATGACAATGAGCAAATGATAACATGAATAAAATATATGACAACAAATGACATGAAAACGTGAGGAAGAAGAGAGATAACTGCAGGAAATAGATAACGAAATAGGAGGATGATTAAGAGAGACAATAGGATGAGAAGCTAGACAAAAAAAAAAAAATAGATAATAAAAAGATTATCGAAGGGAAAGGTAGATGGAAGAGAGATGGAGAAAGAGAAAGGGCAAACCACTGACTCAACGCAAAACCGGTCCAAGCTTAACCACATCACCCCCCCCCCCCCTGCTCCACTCGTCCTAGATGTCACTGGCTAAGCCGTCGACACCACAATGCCCTTCTTAAGATACAAAGGTCGATCTGGCAACACTTAGCCTTAAAGCTTTCGCAGGTGGTTATTCGTGATACGGGGGCAGTGTTACAAGATTAGTCATTAGCAAGGTCACGAAAAGTCATGAATTGCTTATGTTTTGTGTGTGTGTGACCTTGAAGTTTAGTTGCATGTTTTGATTGTTTTTGTTTTGGGGTTTTCGTAATTCCCTACGTGTGTGTGTGTGTGTGTGTGTGTGTGTGAGTGGGTGTGTACTGATGGTATGACCGGTTGTGGCTTCCCCTCCCACATGAAGGAACGTGTTTTTGTTTTTTTATTCAGTTTTATTTCCCATCTCATTTTCCATCTGTTTTCACTCATTTATCATTCAATCCTGTCTTTCTCTAGTCCTTTATCTCTTTTGTGTCCTGCTCTTCCTCCATGGTGAGAGCGAGAGAGAGAGAGATTAAAAGGCTGCTTATTTTTGTAATTGGACGTCTTAAGTGAGAGACGTAAGATATGGTTTTTTTTAGTTACAGAAATATATCTTGTTAGAAACGGGATAGATTACAACGTTATGTCACTGAAATGGAAGGGGGTTAAGGTGGGAAAGTTCCTCAAGACAACGAGAGAAAGAGAAATGTGTCACAAAGGAATGGAAAACACAATGCTACACCATCCTTTGCCCTAAATAGGAAAGTAGTTTAGAAGTTCCTATGGCCTTCTCCTCCACTTACTACCTTTATATCCTCCTACTCTTTCTATCTCTCTTGAACCCTCTATTCTTCTTCGCTCTTCTTTCTGCTTTATCCTTCACTTTTTCTTTGCCAATGGTTTCTTTATCATTATCATTCTCCTTCTTTTTTTAATTCTTTATCTTCATCTTATTCTTTTCTTTTCTCCTTCCACGTCCTCCCCCTTTTGCTCCTCCTCCTCCTCCCCCTTTTGCTCCTCCTCCTCCTCCCCCTTTTGCTCCTCCTCCTCCTCCCCCTTTTGCTCCTCCTCCTCCTCCCCCTTTTGCTCCTCCTCCTCCTCCTCCCCCTTTTGCTCCTCCTCCTCCTCCTCCTTTTGCTCCTCCTCCTCCTCCTCCCCCTTTTGCTCCTCCTCCTCCTCCCCCTTTTGCTCCTCCTCCTCCTCCCCCTTTTGCTCCTACTCCTCCTCCCCTACCGTCCGCGTGGCGTCAGGACAAGAATGTGATATACAGTTTAAAGGAAATGTCCTCATACGAATTTTTACGGGACAGAACAAAAATGGGATGGGATGTCCTCCGCTAGCTATTACACAGAAGAATGATATGTTAATATCGGTTTATCTTCTTAGGAAAAGAGAGAGCAATGTTTACGTTATTGCCAAGACACCGTTATGAAAACAATTACATTCTGGTTGGCTGTCATGATAGTAGTTCAAGGAAAAGATGAAAAGAGTTTAGAAATACATATAGTGGCCTGTAGTCTCTCTCTCTCTCTCTCTCTCTCTCTCTCTCTCTCCTCTCTCTCTCTCTCTCTCTCCCTCTCTCTCCTCTCTCTCTCTTCTCTCTCTCTCTCTCTCTCTCTCTCTCTCTCTCTCTCTCTCTCTCTCTCTCTCTCTCTCTTCCTTTCTCTGTAGTGAATCTGTTCTTTGAAACACATCTTCTTAGACTTAGGGTGGGGAGGAGCCTTCTACTTCCTATCCTTTCTCTCTTATTATCTAGTTAGTGTAGTGTAGTTAAAGCAAACAGCCTTGTAAGGACCTATCGGTCTGTTGCTGTTTGTGTTTCCTTTGTATTCCTTTGTATTCTCTCCCTTTTCTTATCAAAAATATTGTTATCTATCTATCTCCTTTGGTATTTTAACATTTCAACCCTATTTTAAATCCCTTTCTTCCTTAACCCTTCCTCTTACCCTATTACCTTTTCTTCCTTTTCCTTGTTTCCTTTCTGATTCCAATTTTCTTCTATCTATCATTTTCTTTTACTTGTTTTCTTTTTCTTTATTTCTTTTACTTGTTCCTAATATCTTTCTCAATTCTCTGTTTCGCTGATCCTCCTTCCCTGCTTCGCTTCCATTCCTCCCGACGTCTTACTTTTTCCTTGTTTGTAGGACATAGGAGGAGCGCAAGAATAAGCATCATGTTGTCTTTAGATAGGATTACATCGTGAAGGAAAGGAGTCGAGAAAATAGAAAAGTTAGAAGGAAAGGAATAGAGAACCAGGACAGGGCAAACATGGAGAGGAAAATCGAGTGAGAAAATGGACAGAATGCAACTGGAAAGGAAGAGGAGGAGGAGGGGGAGGAACTGGGTGAAAAGGACGAAGAGAGGAAGGGAGGAAGGGGGTGTTGAGTGGCTAAGAGAGACGCAGAAAATCGAGAAAGAGGAAGAAGTGGAGGAGAAATCTCGTGGTGCAAAAGTAGGTGAAAAGGAAGGAGGGAGGAGGTTCAGTGGCCCAGGGGAAGAAGGAGGAGGAGGAGGAACAGGAACAGGAACAGCAACTCCAGGAGAAGGAGGAGGAAAGAGTAACTACAATAATACTAGGAGAACGAAGACGAAGAGTAACACCATAAGTAGATGGAAGAGGAGAAGTAGAAAGAGTAACGCCAGAAGAAAAAAAAGGAGAATAAGAAAAAGAAAAAGGGAATAAGAAATGGTGTAGTATATATAGATTAGTTCGAAATGGAAATTACTTTCTAATCTCCCTTAAAAAGCTTTTTTTTTTTGTCTCCCTACATTTTTCCAAATCTTCGGTTACTTAGATAAAAGGATATAAGATACTTTGATCCTATCTAGACACTTTGCAAGTACCAACTACGTACAAGGTTATTGACTATACAAAGCGCCACCACGCCAGGACGAACTTGGTGAACTCTAGATAAAAGGAGCGTCACTCCACACGTACAAGTATTTTTGCTTCCTTATCTATTTTTTGATAACTTAATTTTCTTGGTAATGTTTTCAATGATATTTTTTTTTTGTGTGTGTGTGTGTGGTGTTGGTCGTGTTGCCTTTTGACAGACTGACATTTTTATCATTCATGAAGGAAGTTCTTTGTGAGTATCTTCTCCATATTCTTCTATTTCATCTTCATTTTCCATTTCTTCCATATACGCGCAGAGGCATACCAACATCTCACCTTGTAGTACCCTCTCTATCTCTATCTCGCTCTCATCCTCTTTGTAAAAACGCACGTAATCAGTGAAGCGAGGCATTGAATCCTTCGCTCTTGTTTGTTGGAGGATTAAGGACTTCAAGAAAAGGAATCAAACAAACTTACTTTCTCAGTTCGGAACCTTTGAGACACTGGGCGACACTAATTCCAGGTCGCAAGTTGGTACAGAGATGCAGTCAAGGTTAAAACGAGAATATATCAACGAGGAATCACGCATACTGTTCTTTAATTTTTCGTGCATAGGGTGAAGAGGAAATAGAGCGATGCCATGAATGAAGAGGCTGACTGAAGAGAATGAAGGAGAATCATGTAGAGATAAGAGTAAAGGAGATAAAGAAGCGAAAAAAGAAAGGGGTTGATAGGAAAGATGATAATAATAAGGAGAATGATAGGATAGAATATAGGGAAAAAAGGGACATGGTAGAAAGAAGACGATTAATGAATAAGAAAATGTTCTGGAAAAAAATGAAATAAAAATCGATGAGCGTGGAAAGAAAGGAGGTAAAATAAAACGTAAAAGAAATAATGATGAATATAATGGGAAGGAAATGATGGAAAGTAGAAGAAAAGCCGAAAAAAGCGCATGAAAATGACATTATAAAACATGCAAACGAAGCGCAAGAGAGAGAGAGAGAGAGAGAGTGTTGTTCAGGTAATGAACACGGAGGATGAGTAGCAGAGACTCGAGTCAAGTGTGTGGTACTGGAGGGTGAGGTCGATACGGCGTTGTTTGTGCTTCTCGGCGCCTCGGGAAGGGGACGGTGGTGGTGGTGGTGGTGGTGGAATGGGTTTAGGTCAGAAGTTAGGACAAGTATGATAGGAAGGAATAGGGAAGAGAGATTTTTTTGTGTGATGATAGAAATAGAATGGATGTTATGCACTTGCTTTTGTGTGTGTGTGTGTGTGTATTTTAAGACCTCAAGCCGCTCGCCTAGTCATCATTTGCATGTTAAAGAGAGAGAGAGAGTTAATATCAATAACATCCATTTTCACATGAATTACGCACATACACAGCCCACTCAGTTCCCATTAGAGGCCCTCAAGGTTCAGGGAGAGAGCCAGCATAGCAGGTGCAGAAAAGAAACACTGTCTTTATAACTCCTACATAAGAGGGTGTGGCTTGAAACGTGACTAAGAATCTTTACCACGACTTACGACATCAGAAATTCACTAGAGCTTCTCCGCCCCATTCCTCTCTCCTCCTCCTCCTCTTCCTCCTCCTTCTTCTCCTTCTCCTCCTTCTCTCTTAAGTCATTTGTCTCTGCTTTAACCCACTCACCTTAACCTGGGCTTATCATCGTCCTAGTTTCCCACTTTCCCACCTTCGTATCTGGTTTTTATCTCAAGATTGTATGTTGAGTTTTATCTTTAATATCCACCATTTCTTCCTTCCTAAAGCACTTTTTTGGTATTTTTTTTAATATACTTCCTTCCTCCCTTCTTTCCTTCCATCCTTCCTTCCTTCCTTCTTTCACACGTCACTCATTGAATCAGCATTTCTTCACTATTTCTCAACATCCCTTAAGGTCATACGTCCTCTCTTCCCCCTTCTCTCTATCCTATCCATCCCTCCCTCTCCATCCCACACACGCACCCGTCTCACAAATCCCCAATGCTGCCTCGGGCTCACGTTGTAGCCTCACATCACAAGAACAGATGAATGAGGGACGTTTAATCTTATCTCTTCTATCACAACTTGCACTGTCCACCTGATAAGCACCTGATGCTCTACTCGTCACGTAATTGCTCGTTTCAACTCACCACTGTAGTGTAGCGAAACTGCTAGACTTGTGAAGGAGATGGCGGACGTATGATGTCTTTTGGAAACTAAACAGAGTTAGGGAATGGATTGCAATGTAAATAGTTAGTTCTTATGCTTAGTTTTTTTTCCTGTTATGCCCTTTTTTTCCTTAGATATTTTTTTATGTTTTTGAGAGAGATAAGGGGGAGAGTGTGTTAATTGATAGGCGGAGGGGAAAAGTAAGGACATCTATGCAATGAAGATCTTCGTTAACTCTAAATCAATAGGTAAACAAGAGAAGAGGCTTATCATTTCTCACTAGAACCATTGCCAGGAATCTTCATACGAGCGCCGTACTCTTCTTATCTCCGCCGCCACGAGCATTTCTCACTAGAACCATTGCCAGGAATCTTCATACGAGCGCCGTACTCTTATCTCCGCCGCCACGAGCTTTGCCTATGACGTTGATCCTTTAAACTGAGAGGTGTTGTGCCCCTTGTTTGATGTTGCGTTTATCCTGGCGTGGATCGGGCGTCGTTGTACAGTATAGTGATCGTGTTTATTCAGTTTTGTATTGATTATTTTTTATTATTATTATTTATGATCGATTTATTATTATTTATTATTTTTTTTCCGTTGTGAAAACTAATCCGCTGAACCTGCGCAGACCCGCCTCCTGCTGCTGCTGCTGCTGCTGCGACACGTGCATAGGCCTCCTCCTCCTCATTTCCTCATTCTGCCTAAAGTCTTGGCATTATTATTATTAATATTATTATTATTATTATTATTATTATTATTATTATTATTATTATTATTATTGTTATTATTATTATTATTATTATTATTATTATTATTATTTTAAAGTCTTGGCATTATTATTATTATTATTATTATTATTATTGTTATTATTATTATTATTATTATTATTATAAAGTCTTGGCATTATTATTATTATTATTATTGTTATTGTATTTTTTTATTATCATTATCAAATCATCATCATCCCTATTTAAATCATCATCAATAGTAATACCAGTAGTAGCACGTAGCAGTAGATGCAACCGCAGTATATTATCAACGCCTCAACGCATCAAGTACATTATATAGTTCATTTAGTGCCCCGCCGTTCTCCACATATAGTAGAGTTGACAAATCAAACCACTTAGACGCAGCACCATCTTCTAATGTCTGCTTAAACAACATACGATTACATTAGTTTTCACGTAAACTTTACTCCATCGTGACCTGATAAAGAGTCCTAAACGCCATCTGCGTGCGCCACCAAGCCAAAGATTAGGAAAAGTACGGTCATCATGTTATAAGTGGGAAAGTATGCTGCACTCTTCTCACTGTATTTTGTTCTCTATTTTATCAATATTCTAATAATTTAAGCTACGCAGACGAGCAAGAATCCGAATCATGTGTCAGTAACATGATTCACTGTCCTAAATATAATTTCACCGTGATTAAAGCCGTGTAAAACAGACATGACGTAGAAAATAAGTACGTAGATATGATAGATAATATAAGATAAGTATTTAACAATATTTTTTAGGTCGTTAAACCATAAGGTCTTCTGAATAATGTAATTATACACTTTTCTATGATTATGAATTTGTACGTATCTCCGTAAACAAATTAACTTTCAAATAATACATGCGACCATAACATACTATATCTTCCAAGAGAAACCAACTTAAATAGACGAAAGTATGGCACAATACGTCTCCATATTACCAGACAGTTCCATTTTGCGCAGGTTAACTCTATACACTTCCCTAATCATCAGGGTAAATATAGAAAAGTAAAAAAATCACACGGAAGGACTCAGTATAGATAGTCCTTAAGGGAATACAAATCTCGTGCGAGTCGACAGCAGCACAAGAGGAGAGAAAGAGACTGCCACTGTAAGTCTCAAGCTTCTATCCTTTACTTTAGGCATAGTAGAGAATCACGTACGAGTAGAGGGGTACAAATGTTTTTTTTCATGGTAGCTTTAGGAGGAGAACCAGCACGAGCATAGAAGTACTGTGTATGTGTTTGTGTGTGTGAATATTTAATGCTAGGGAATGAAAAAATATGTTAGAGAATCATGTATAATGACAACGATGATAAAAATTGATAATATAGGTATGTGTAAGTGTTGATATTTTTTTTCAGATGTGTATCTTAAGTATTGGGTTGCAGGTCTTGTTGTTACGTCTGATGAGTGTAAATTTAACCTCTTCCCCTTCTCTCCTCTCCCTACCCGGCACTGTCATCCTGCCTTGCTCCTCATCTTACCTGTGTGTTCCCAGCTCTGTCTTCCACCCCACGCCTGCGAGAGAGAGAGAGAGAGAGAGAGAGAGAAGGGGGGAGGAGGAGGGGGATTGTCTTCTCAGATATATCCATTTCTCTTATTTTTTTTACTCACATATCTATTATCTTCCTTCTCTTCCCTCTCCTCCTGCTCCTCCTCCTCCTCCTCCTCCTCCTCCTGCTCGTACTGTTGTTGTAGATTCAATTGCTCCTCCCCCTCCTCTTCCTCCTCCTCGGTCACTCTTATCTAGCTAGCCACCTTTTACAGGGTCCAGCTTCCTCCATCTTCCTCCATCCTGCTCCCCTCTTCTTCCATCAGTCTTCTCTCTCTCTCTCTCTCTCTCTCTCTCTCTCTCTCTCCTCTCTCTCTCTCTCTCTCTCTCTCTCTCTCTCTCTCTCTCTCTCTCAAGGTCTCGCAAGATCAGTATTATGAGACGTGGAAGAAAACTAACACGATTGACCCCAATATATGCGGTTTGTGTTTGTGTGTGTATGTGTGTTTGTGAGTATTTTATCTATCATATCTATCTCTGTAGCCGACTTTTTATCTTCTTAACTATCTATCGGAAGACAGGCTTTCCAGTATAACACTCGAGGGCCACTTGTCTTGCCCTTCCAGTTCCTCGCTTTGTCTGGTTGACGGGAGAGTGGCGGGGCTTTTGTGCTCTCTCTCTCTCTCTCTGCTCTCTCTCTCTCTCTCTCTCTCTCTCTCTCTCCTCTCTCTCTCTCTCTCTCTCTCTCTCTCTCTCTCTCTCTCTGTCTCTCTCTCTTGCTCATGCGTACACACAAACACTAGCATGCGCATTAACCTTACATCCATTCCAAGTTTCTTTCTTGGATCATTATCGTCGTCTTCCTCCTCCTTCCTTTATCCTTATCACCTCAGGCCTTCCTTATCTGTTACTAATTTTTACTTCCTCTTTCCCTTAACGACTTGCCTCCTCCTATTTCTCTCCCTTCCCTTCCCTTCTCCTCCTTTAGCTTCTTCCAAAACTTTTCTTAGGTACTAAATATCTTGCCTCCATCTCGAAAATCCCCCTACAACTGGAATAAAAACAATAATAACAATAATAATAACAACAATAATAACAATAAAATACATTGAAAACTTCATTTCACTCACGAGATATTTTAGTAATGAGAACTCAAACCCGTGACAAGTTTAACAAAGAAAAAAATTGAAGCAGCTAAGTAAAGAGAGGAAAAAAGTGTCATACTGTAACCTCCTAGTTTCCTCCCCTCCTTCCTTCCATCAGTCTTCTCTCTCTCTATCTCTCTCTCTATCTCTCTCTCTCTCTCTCTCTCTCTCTCTCTCTCTCTCTCTCTCTCTCTCTCTCTCTCTCTCTCTCTCTCTCTCTCTCTCTCTCTCTCTCTCTCTCTCTCTCTCTCTCTCTCTCTCTCTCTCTCTCTCTCTCTCTCTCTCTCTCTCTCTCTCTCTCTCTCTCATAAATCTTCTACTTTTTGTTACCAGAGAAGAAAAGTGTTAATTATACCTTGCCACATTTCTACCTTTTTGTTTGTCTGTCTAACACATGTCATAAACTTTTTGTTGTTTATTCTCATTTATTTGCAAGAGAAAATACTTTATAATAATGTACAATCACGCGTTTGTTCACACCTTACATCTTTTTATCAACCCCCCAAAAACGGTAATTTCTTATAAACACACAAAGTTAACTATGTAACACTTATTCATACTCGTCCATGGTAGAAAAAAAAATCGGGTAGTATTTTCCCTGTTATGTATTTACTCTCGTTTATTCTAGTCTCACCCTTTCTTGCATCTTTTCCACCCTTGCTATTTCCTCCCGCCTTCCTGCCTCTACTGCTTTCCTCCCTGCTTCCTGCCTGCCTCACACTCCGAGCACCTCACGTAACGCGGCCGTTGTGAGAGGTAACGAAGGGCCACTCGCCTCCAGGGAGCAGAACGTGGAACAATGGAACAAAAGGTGGTTAGCCTGCCGTCCCAACCTCTATGGCGAGAGAGAGAGAGAGAGAGAGAGAGAGAGAGAGAGAGAGAGAGAGAGAGAGAGAGAGAGAGAGAGAGAGAGAGAGAGAGAGAGAGAGAGAGAGAGAGAGAGAGAGAGAGAGTACCAAACAAACTAGAGATAAAAGCAAAAAGTACGAGAGAAGATAAAACAGGAACAAAGGCCTGAGATAGATAGAGAGAAAAAAATAGAAATTCGAAAGAGAAAAGGAACAAAGATCAGAGACAGAATAGGGGAGAGAAAAAAAATCCATTAAAATCACAAACCACTAAGCTTCAATCTTGAACAAAACTTCAGAATTCCATGTATGCATAACTCGCAAGCACCATCCCTTATCTCCCCGCCCCCTAATCCCATACACACACATACAACATCCATCCGCAATATTAGGAGTGTTGAAATCAGACGTAGAAGAAAGGTTCGTACGTAGTAGTATCACCTTAGGGGGAACTTGTGGTAAGGGGGAAGTTAAGTGGGGGAGCGGTAAAAAATGGGTCTTGATGGTGAGAGGTTAGTAAGGGATAAAAGGGAAGGAAAGAGGTAGAAAGCGTCACCCTGATCGAGCATAAGTGTAGGGTAACTCCGTGCTTGAGGGGATGACGACGAGCTTTTGTCCTCACTCAGTGGCCCACCGTCTCCCTGGGGGCCTAATTACGATGTGGGAAGAAGAAGAGGAGGAGGAGGAACAGGAAGAGAGAAAAAATATAAAAGGTGGTGATGATGCGTGAAAAAAAGAAGAAAAAAGTAGGATGTGAAAAAATAGAAGTGGAAGAATGAGGAGGAAGAGGAAGGGAAGAGAGAGAGAGAGAGAGAGAGAGAGAGAGAGAGAGAGAGAGAGAGAGAGAGAGAGAGAGAGAGAGAGAGAGAGAGAGAGAGAGAGAGTACCAAACAAACCAAACGAAAAGAGGGGAAAAAGGAATTACTTAAAGCAATGTAGAAAAAAATAACTGAAGGAAAGAAAAGAACAGAAAGAAGAAGTGGAGGATGAGGAGCAAAGGAAAAAGTGCACAAGGCAATATAATTTACAATCAAATACAAAGCGATATCTAGAGACAAGAAAAGAGGGGAATTACTTAAAGCAATTAGTAGGAAAAAAAAAGGAGGGGATCAGGGACAGCAAGGGAAACAAACATGAGATACCCTGAGACAAAGGACTAATCGAAGCAGTTATATAAAGAGTATTGAAAATGCTTAATCGAGGATATTGGAAAACATTAGCGCATTGGAGGGAGACGAGACGGGAACCAGGCTTTAAGATGAGGAGGAAGGTAGAGAGTAATGAGAGAGGAGAAGGAAGAAAATGAAGGGTCTTAGGGGACGGAGGAGGAGGAGGGAGGAAGGGTATAACAAGGAGGTATTGCGCGTAGATTTGAACTGCCAGCTATCTTGAAGCCTTCTTGAGGGATACGTGAGATATTGTATGTCTTCATTCTTCTTCTTCTTCTTTTATTTTATTGTACTTTTTGTCTTCATCTTCTACTTTTTGTCTTCATCTTCTACTTTTTGTCTTCATCTTCTACTTTTTGTCTTCATCTTCACTTTGTCTTCATCTTCTACTTTGTCTTCATTCTACTTTTGTCTTATCTTATACTTTTTTTGTCTTCATCTTCTACTTTTTGTCTTCATCTTATACTTTTTGTCTTCATCTTCTACTTTTTGTCTTCATCTTCTACTTTTTGTCTTCATCTTCTACTTTTTGTCTTCATCTTCTACTTTTTGTCTTCATCTTCTACTTTTTGTCTTCATCTTATACTTTTTGTCTTCATCTTATACTTTTTGTCTTCATCTTATACTTTTTGTCTTCATCTTATACTTTTTGTCTTCATCTTAACTTTGCTCATCTTATACTTTTTGTCTTCATCTTATACTTTTTGTCTTCATCTTATACTTTTTGTCTTCATCTTATACTTTTTGTCTTCATCTTATACTTTTTGTCTTCATCTTATACTTTTTGTCTTCATCTTATACTTTTTGTCTTCATCTTATACTTTTTGTCTTCATCTTATACTTTTTGTCTTCATCTTATACTTTTTGTCTTCATTTTATACTTTTACTTCTTCGTTTTGTTTCTATCCCTTCTATTTCCCTTGTTTTCCTCCTCTACCTCTCCTCCTGCTTTCTCGTAACGTTCTCATAATTCGCTATTTCTATTCTTATTCCTCCGTTCCTCTCCGAACTACAACAACAGCAGATAAAAGCAAGGCTCTTCGGCGGTGGCAGGGAGCGCGGAGGAATAGAAGAATGCTGGGAAGAAGTTGCGAATGGCTTGGATAGGAGAAGGGAAAATCTATCCAACTTGGAATAGCCAGACATCGATACGAGTGAAGAGTGTGGGGGAGGCAGAAGACAATCGGAATGAATGTGTGTGTTGCGATGAATGAGTGAATCGATAAATGAAAATAGGAAGAAACAGAATGGTGATGATGAAGGCATGCTAATTTGTTATTCAGTTTTTTATTAAAGTTCGTGAAGGTTAAGGGAGATTTGATATGACACACAAGATATTTAAAATAAAAGCGATATGTTTTGATGATATTGTATACAGTAAGGAAATACGGAATTTTTTTTTATCTCAAAGTAAAAGAATCAACTAATCAACCAAAGATACATGTTATAGGATAAATCTTGCATAGAAAAAGGTAGTAACTAAGGAATAAGTGTTGAAGAAGTTGGATTGTTATAGCAAGCAGAAATGAGTTAGATTGGTATAAAATGTACAAATAAGGATGTAGAAGTAGAAGCAAGGGAGGGTGGATAGCTGACATAATAAAAATGTTATGTGGCTGCTTTTGATATGTATGTAAGTATATATGTATGTACACTCTCATAAATAAGGGGTATATTAAGGGTAGAATTGTTACATCGCACCATCAATACCCTTTTTAAACCCTATGTCCAGGCTGGAGGGTAGATACTGCCGATTATACCCTTCATCTACCCTTTATCTACCCTTTTTAGACAAGAGGGTTGGAAAAGAGTATATTTGCGTCGATCCGAAAGGGTAGAAAAAGGGTAGCAGTATTTCATCACTACAAATACCCGTTATCTACCCTTTTTTTCTAAGAGTATAAGTGTGTATATGTATATCGAGGTGGGTTCAAAAGCTTCTGAGAGGATTTTTTTTATGTACCTTCCTCCCTCATTCCTTGTTTCTACTTTCCTGCATCTCCCTTCCTTCTTCCCTTGTTCCTTCTATTGCCTCGTTCTTCATCTTCCCCTTTTTCTTTCCTTGTTCTCTCTGTTCTCCTATTCTTCCCCTCCGTTGGTCGCCTCATGCAGCTTATTCTCCGCTTCCCTTCTCCCTCTTTTTCGTGTTTTTAGTGTCTTTGTATCCTCTTTTTCTTTCTTTCTTTTTTCTTCCTTGGGTCGATTTTTCTCTTGACGTCGTGTCACTGAAAAAAAGCATCCTTTATTTTTTGTTAAATTTTTCGGTCGCTTTTTCCAGTTTTCTCTTCTCCAACCACACACCCGCGCACACACACACACACACCACACACACACACACACACACACACACACACACACACACACACACACACACACACACACACACACACACACACACACACACACACCTCTTAGATAGGTCATTATTTTATTTGTTTCCGTTCTCTCTCTCTCTCTCTTTCTCTCTCTCTCTCTCTCTCTCTCTCTCTCTCTCTCTCTCTCTCTCTCTCTCTCTCTCCTCTCTCTCTCTCTCTCTCTCTCTCTCTCTCTCTCTCTCTCTCTCTCCTGTGTAATTAAGGTTATTTTTCTCTTTACAGGTAAGTGGCAGATGACCAGCTAACGAAAGAATATAACAGGTGTCACGCGAGGTAATACTCATCTCTCTCTCTCTCTCTCTCTCTCTCTCTCTCTCTCTCTCTCTCTCTCTCTCTCTCTCTCTCTCTCTCTCTCTTCTCTCTCTCTCTCTCTCTCTCTCTCTCTCTTCACTTATTTTTTTTCCTCCACCCTCCTCCATAAGCCCGTAAGAGGATTTTTATGTACATCTTTAGTGTGTGTGTGTGTGTGTGTGTGTGTGTGTGTGTGTAGAATTTTTGGAGTTCTTGGTGCCCTCCCCCTCTTATTGCGGCTCTGGACTTCCCAACATAGACAAATTTTCGTCGCTTTAAAGTTAAAAGTCCTTATGTGTATATGCAGATTATTTTTGTTTGTTTTTACTCTCACTTTTTTTTCTTGTTTCTTCCTTCCCTTCAGCCCACTCCACGAGAGGATGTGTTCTTGAAAGTTGCCTCTTGCTGTTGTTATTGTTATGTTCTTGCTCCTTCTTTTATTTTTTTATCTATTTTCATGGTTTCTACGTCTGCCTCTCTCTCTCTCTCTCTCTCTCTCTCTCTCTCTCTCTCCTCTTTTCTCTCTCTCTCTCTCTCTCTCTCTCTCTCTCTCTCTCTCTCTCTCTCTCTCTCTCTCTCTCTCTCTCTCTCTCTCTCTCTCTCTCTTTATCACACACCACACACACACCGTCCTTCTCCTCCTCCATCTCCTCTCTTTCCTTGCTCTTAGAAAAATCCTCTGGTTATGTCTGCTTCAGGATAACTTGTCTTAAACTCATTAAAACTTAGGGGCGAGGAAGGAGGGAGGCCGGAAGGGAGTGTGGGAAGGATGGTGGTTAGGGAAGGAAGGAAGGAAAGGTAGGAGGAAGCTACGGGAGAATAGGAGAGAGAGAGAGAGGGGGAGAGAGAGAGAGAGAGGAGAGAGAGAGAGAGAGAGAGAGAGAGAGAGAGAGAGAGAGAGAGGAGAGAGAGAGAGAGAGAGAGAGAGTGAGTTGCGTAGATAAACACTGCCGAGTCCAGTATTGTGAGGAGGGAGGAGGAGGGGGAAGAAGAGGAAGGAGGAGGAGGAGCCTGTAATGAAGGAGACCATTGAAGGTGAAAGGTGAGATCGATAGCACTGAGACAAAACTGTTAATTAGGGAAAGGGTCTCTCTCTCTCTCTCTCTCTCTCTCTCTCTCTCTCTCTCTCTCTCTCTCTCTCTCTCTCTCTCTCTCTCTCTCTCTCTCTCTCTCTCTCTCTCTCTCCCTACCCATTCCCCCCTTCTCCTTTTAAAATTTAGTCCCAAATGACCTGTTTTGCTTCACCTTCAATAAAATATTCACAGTAAAACCTTGGCGGACCGTAAACCCTTAAAAAGTCTGGAGGAAGGAAGTGCAGGACGACCAGGAGGAGGAGGAGGAGGAGAAAAGAATATCGAATAGGGAATAGGAGGAGTACGAGCAGTAGAAACAAAGGGAAATATAAAAACTGCATACAGAAGAGGGAGGGATAGGAAGAGAAAGGGAAATGCTCGTATCAAAGTAACTCAAAGGGATAAAACAAACAACAACATTCATTTTATTCCCAACGTGGTTTTTTGGCATTACTATACGAACTATACTGCCTCGTCTACTAAATAATCAAACTAAATAACTACTAAACTAACTAACTAACTTAACTAACTACTAAATAACTGCCTAGTCTAATAAAATAATCAAAGGTAAAGTTGAAGGCTGCTATGGAAATTCTGCTAGAGACTGGAAGACGAAAAAAGAGAGAAAGAGGAGAAAACTAAGCTTTTCTATAAAGGAAAAAAAATTGACAGCTGCTGGAGCAATGCCTGGTAAATTCAAGCGACTGAGAATATTAGATTTTTGAACTGTTTACGAAATATTTCTGTAGTCTCTGTTTTAACGTTTCGATTGTATTACTGTCAACGACATTAACGACATGTTGTATACAGTTGAATACCATTTATTAATAGCTAACTTTACCATTGTTATTTCTTATATACAATGCATTTATATATATTCATCAGCAGCAGGAAGAGCAGTAATAGAAAACGTATCAGACTGTCAGACGCAGGAAGAGGAATAAATGGGGAAGTAGGAAAAGGAATAGACGGATGAGGAAGAGTAAAGGGAACACACGAAGGAAGAGAATGAGGAGGAGGAGCAACAGGAACAAAGATATAGGACGAGAAACAAATAAGAAGGAGGAGCAGGAGCAAGAAAGAAATATAACTATTAACACAGAAAGAAGAAATAACAATTCAAAAGTCAAGAATTAGTGCTGCAATAGTTATCCATTTTGCAGAGGCGTATGGAAGATTGGTAAAAAAAAATAATATTGAAGAAAAAAAACTTCTGAAAGTGAAATAAAATAACCAGAGAGGGAGGGAAGGAGAGGGAGAGAAACCAAAGAAGACGAAATAGCAATTCAAAAGTCAAGAATTAGTGTTATAATAGTTATCCATCTTGCAGAGGCGTAGGAAAATGGGTAGAAAAAATGAATATTGACCAAAAAAACTTCTGAAAGTGAAAAAAAATAACCAGAGAGGGAGAGAAACCAAAGGCGTATTTCTTATAAAGTAAGTGAAAAGTAAGAATAAGAGTAAAAAGGAAAGAAAGAGTAAGTGAAAAAAAAATAACCAGGGAGAGAGAGGGAGAGAAACCAAAGGCGTATTTCTTATAATTTCCCGTCCCACAATAGATCACACGGGAAGCCCACAATGCCTCCTCGGGAACAAAAGACAGTCGGCTGCCTTAACCCCAAAAAACAACACGGCGGTGTGAGCTTCGACCACCTTTCTTTCCCTCCAATTTATATTTTCACTTCTCCTCTTTTATTACTACGAAGTGGTTTTCCGCTCAATAATACACACGTCCGTCGCTGCGATCAATTGTGTTATTAGTATTTTCTTTTTCATCTATTGAGAGGATTTTCTTTTTTACTTTTTTACTTTTTTAAGGTGTAATTTTGCCGCTGTTTCATTTGACGTCTTCTTTTCGCTGCCTCCTGAGCTGGAAAAGTTTGGCTGTTAAGTGGCGGGTGGTGGCCGTTCCTATGAGGGTTATGGAGGACCGGGGACTCTCTCTCTCTCTCTCTCTCTCTCTCTCTCTCTCTCTCTCTCTCTCCTCCTCTCTCCTCTCTCTCTCTCTCTCTCTCTCTCCTCTCGCTCTCGCTCTCCTCTCTCTCTCTCTCTCTCTCTCTCTCTCTCTCTCTCTCTCTCTCTCTCTCTCTCTCTCTCTCTCTCTCTCTCTCTCTCTCTCTCTCTCTCTCTCTCTCTCTCTCTCTCTCCCCCCCACACACACACACACTTTGTTCCCTGTCTGTTGTGTGTAGCGAGAAAAGCCTCTTATATACATGAGCTGATTAATGAAGTGTACGTACACCTGAATAACCTACAAAGTCTTTCGTATTGAGGCACTAATACCGCGTCCTGCTTAACTTATTACGCATTTCACTTCTCTGTTCTTCAATCTCCATTTCCATTATTCTAGTGTCTACTCCTCCTTTCTCCCTTTTCTCTCACCTCCATACCTCACGCCTTCTACCCTTCTCTGAGTTCGTGCCTGAGTAGAGGAGACACAAGTGTGGGGGGGGGGGGGGGAACGTGTGGCAGATTCGTGGGAAAGGAAAGAGTGAGGAAGTGAGATTGACAAGTGGAGAGTGGTTGGTGGGGATGAGTGAGGGCGAGGAAGCAGTGAGTAAAGTTGGTGTTGGTGGGGATAGTGGTGGTGAGTTGCAATACAGAGCCTGGTAACCATGATGAGGATGGGGAACAAGGGTGAAAAGTAGTGTTATAGAATGACCTGATTTTGCTTTACATGTATTGCACCACGAATTAATCTTCCACTTGCTTCATATTCACTGCCACGCTGACTTGCCGGATCGACTCAGCACCCAGTCAGGCTTCAAATAGGAACGTGCTCCGCGCCTCACACCGTCAGCTTGCCACTAGCTGGCAGGCTCTGACCTCCTTTAATCGCTTAAGCCTTTACTGGCTTTTCATTAAACTTTTAGTGTAGTTCATAATCACTGTTCAGACGCTAGCGGGCTGTCCTGACACACGGACAACACTACGCCTGTTTCTACCAAGCTCTTACCGCCGCTGGTTCGTCAGAAATTACATTTTTCTCTCAATAGATTCATGTCTTCAGTTCACCGTTTGATACCTATGTATCCTACCTATATACGCAAGTCCAAAGTTCGAGTCCCGCTGAAAGCAAGATTTCTGTAATCGTCAAGTGGCCAAAGATTACCCACATGCTGTCCATCAACTTTACCTTCAACGGCAAGTTCATCAGGGACCACCGGGCGAGGGCCAACCATTAGAGACCTCATGTGAAATAGCCTATAGGCCCAGTAGGCTCAAACATTAAAAAAGAAGAGAAAAACTTCATATGTCTGCGTTGAATGAGTGTCTTTGCCGCGACGCAGGTCACTCTGGCAGATGAGCCACCAGAGTAAGGGCCACGCCACCACGACATGTGAGGCTGTCCAAGATGTCAATAGTCCCGCCACACGCATGAACACACCGCACTGTTCCACCCACACAGCCAGCAAGCCTACAGACGCGTGCACGTTAGCTTTGACTCAGGGGATCACAAAGCTCAGTAGTTATGCGTCCCTGCTTAGTGCACAGTTAGTCACCACCGGACAATAATGACTCCACGGAGACTACCTAGGAATCGATGAAGATGTGATGTTATACCAGTAACTCTCACTATCACATATGAGACGAAGAGTGAGGGTGCAAGAGCAGCTATATCCTTGAATTAATAGAAAATCATTGGTATTCACGCACCACATTCACACAGCATAGTTTACATCACCAGGACATTTTAAATCACTAGGGCAGTTTGAAACACTAGATCATCTCACAGTTCCTCGTGACATACTAGATGCGTCATAAGTAAAACCTGGTGGAAATTGGCAAGGTGAGTCATCCAGTCAGCTGAGTCAGCTGAGTCATCCTGAGTCATCCAGGATGACTCAGGGTGTAAGAACGCAGTCATTTCCTGCCTGTTGGGGCGTCATCCTGGACCTCTTCAGTGTCAGCGAACAAGCCATCAACACCACCTGAACGAGCGCCTTCATCCTTGACTGGTTGTAGGGTTGTTTTTTACTCCCATTTTTCTGTCTTTTTCCTCATTATATCATTTTGTTATTATTGTTATTACTATTATGACTGTTCGTTGTTGTTATTGTTGTTGTTATTATTATCAGTACTATTTCTCTTTTCATCGTTCTTCTGTTACTTTCTTTCTGTTTGCCATCTTCCATCTCATCAATCCTTACTCTTCCATCCCTGTCCTTGATTTTGATCATGTAACTGTCACTCCATCACTCACCTTCCTTCCTTCCTTCCTTCCTTCCTTCCTCCTTTCCTTTCCCACCCAACCTGCCTTCTCAGTTCTCACCCTATCTTCCTCTTCCTCCCTCCACCATCGCCCCTTACCCCTACCCAAAATTTAAAAAAGATGAAAAAATTTCCAATCTTGGAACTTTTCTGAAGGAAAGAATTACTGGGGATGACTCATGTGTTTCCGATAATTTTATCAAATCACGACCAACCGAATCTTCTATATTTTTTTTTTCCTAAGGATTTTTATTATAATACTTATTGTGGATTATATTATTTTATTATAATACTCGTTAATAGCTGGAAAGCAACGGGAGGTTTGCTTAATATTGTTGTTGTTCTTCTTCATATTCTTCTAATAGTTTTTACCCAGACCTAGATGGAAATATATATATATTATTATATATTTATATATATATATTATTATATTATATATTATATATATATTTATTATATATAATATATATATATTCGATATATATCATATATTATATATATATATTTTATATATTCTATACGACGACCGAGTGAGCAGTGAGAGAGCCTATCGAGCCATAATTTTCCATGCATCAGTTTTTGTGTATTTTCCTTTTATCGTCTCTCTCTCCTCCCCTCTCTCTCTCTCATCTCTCCTCGTCTCTCTCTCTCTCCCTCCTCTTCTCTCTCTCTCCCTCTCTCCTCTCCCTCGTCTCTTTCTCCCTCTCTCGTCCTCCTCTCTCTCTCTCTCTCTCCCTCTCTCCTCTCCCTCTCTCCTCTCTCTCTCTCCCCTTCTCTCTCTCTCCTCCTCCTCTTCTCTCTCAATCTACTATCCACTATCTATCTATCCAATCAATTCTCCCTAATGATAAAAGAAAAAGTTTGGGATATAAAAACGTTAATCATCCTTTTTTGGCCACTAATTTCCTCTCTCTCTCTCTCTCTCTCTCTCTCTCTCTCTCTTCCTCTCTCTCTCTCTCTCTCTCTCTCTCCTCTTTTCTCTCTCTCATCTCTCTCTCTCTCTCTCTCTCTCTCTCTCTCTCATCGTCTCGTTATTTCCTCCTGTTTATCTCGTACTTCTATGTTAATTTATTTACTGTTCTTCTGTCTTGTCGTTTTCATGTTTCATTCTCTCCTTCTCCTCTCCTCTTTACTTCTATGCTTAATTTTTTACTGTCTCTTATCTCTGTTCTGTCTGCGTTATTTCATGTTTACTTCTCTTCCTCCTCCTCCTCCTCCTACCCTTACTCTACGCCTCTAATCTTCATCCTGCTACTCTATCTCGTGTTCTGTCCTGCACGCATCAGCTCCCTATTCTCCTCCTCCTTCTTCTTCTTCCTCGTCTTAATCTCTATTCTTCTGTGTTCTGTCCTGCACGCATCAGCTCCCTATTCTCCTCCTCTTCCTCTTCTTCCTCGTCTTAATCCTATTTTTGCGCTTCCATCTTCTATTCCTGACGCTTCCTTTCCTCCTCTTCCTCTGCTTCCTCCTCCTCATCTTCCAAGCCCGCCTTCATGTGCTCTACACGTTAGTTCTGCACGTAAAACAAGGCCTATTGGACCATTAGACAGTTTAGCAGTTAGCTCTCTTACTAACCGAGCCCCATTGAGGTTGTGCCTTCGTAAATGTGGAGGAGGAGGAGGAGGAGGAATGGAGATTATAGGGAAGAAAGCTACTTGTTACAGCCTTCCTCGTCTCCCTCCTCCTCCCCTCTCTTCTCCTACCGGTCTGAAATGGGAAGGAGGGAAGGAAACTGGGGTCTGAGTAGGGAAGGGAGGGAGAAATGCAGGAAGTAATAGTGAGAAGGAGAGAGAGAATAAAGAAAGGAAGGGTAATGGCTGGCTATAACAAGGAGGCTCAGGTAGGAACAGGTAATATAAGGAGGCAGGTAAAGGGAGCAGCAGTAACTTAATTAATACAAAAGTCGTAGGGAGGAATGGAGCATGAAATTAGTAAATGCATTAATGGAGGAGAATTTTTACACATGGAAGGAATGAAGGAGAAGAGGAAACTTGCAGAGGGGAAAAAACGAGGGTGGTTCGTAAGGAGTGAGGGGAAGGGCCCAAGCTCCTCCACGGGTCACCAATCTGACGGGAACACTCACTTCGCCTGCTGGTAATGGAGAAGAGAAAGGGGAGAGGGAGGGAGAAAAGGGTGAGAGGGAGGGAGGAGGTAGAAAGGGAGGGATGGAAATTTACCTTCATCGGAATACAGTTGAATCGAGTAAAGGAACGATTAGAGAGAGAGAGAGAGAGAGAGAGAGAGAGAGAGAGAGAGAGAGAGAGAGAGAGAGAGAGAGAGAGAGAGAGAGAGAGAGAGAGAGAGAGAGAGAGAGAGAGAGAGAGAGAGATTGAGATTAAGTATATTTGTCTATCCAATGAAATGTAATGAATGGAGGATAACATGAAGGGAGGAAAGGAGGAAAGGGAGGGAAGGAGGGAGGAGTCGTTGCTGGGATGGATGGTAGAGGGGCGTTGCAATCCCGGCCGCGTTGTGACGTGAGTATTGATCGTTGTAAGAGGGGGATGGAGGGCGTGTGTGTGTGTGTGGTGTGTGTGTGTGTGTGTGTGTTGTGTATGTATGGTGTGTGTGTGAAGGGAGGGGTGAGTGAAAGAGGGCGCTAAAGGTGAGGGAGAAGGAATAAAAGGAGAGAAGAGTAGCAAAAGAGCCCAAAAGAGAGACATAAGCTTTGTTTTCATCACTATTCCCTCCCCTCTCTACCCCTCCCTGCCTTCCCCTCCCTCTTACTAGTCTTAGTAAACAACTACTGTCTTTTATGTCTACGCTCTTCTCACATATATAATCTACTTTTATTAAATATCAAAATGCATTTATCATATTTTGCTTTATCTTGTTTGTCTCTTTATTTCTCTTTCTTTTCCCACCACCACCACCACATCAAGTTTCCAACCCATGCACCCCATCGGTCTTATCCTCTTTCCAGTAATTGAGTTATCAACAAGACACTCCAAATCCCGTTTTCATTTGCAGTCCTAAATCATTTTAATACCAAGCGACACACACACACGAGTCAAGCCTCATCTGCGTTCTCTCTTATGTTCCCTATTTCAGCCGCGATTACAGCTTCACTATTTTTTTTCTCTTTTTCAACAATCCTAACCCCCTACCCACCCCCATCCCCCCTTTCAGCCTCGTTTCCCTTTCTCGGTAATTATCTCGTAACTCTGGTCTCTCTCTCTCTCTCTCTCTCTCTCTCTCTCTCGTCTCTCTCTCTCTCCTCTCTCTCTCTCCTCCTCTCCTCTCTCTCTCTCTCTCTCTCTCTCTCTCTCTCTCTCTCTCTCTCTCGCCCTCCCCGGAAAGTTACATTGCTTTACGTTTGTGTTACGTCACTTGTTATAGTTGTGTTGTGTTGTGTAGAGAGCAGCAGCAGTAACACTAACACCTTCCTCTTGGGGAGTTTTATTTTGATGCCTTTGTTAGTCTTGCGTCTTACACCGCTTAAGTGTTGCTTTATTACACTGAGAGGGAAAGGGGGAGGGGAGGGGTCTGGTATTGCTAAAGGGAGTAAATGGGGTTAGGTATTTCATAAGGGAGGGAGAGGAGGGGGTCTGATACTGCTGAGGGGAAGGAAAGGGGGTGTCGTATTTCTTAGGGGAGGGAAAGGTGGGGTCTGGTATTCTTCAGGGGAGTGTGTCGGGGGGAGGGAAAGGTGGGGTCTGGTATTCTTCAGGGGAGTGTGTTGGGGGAGGGAAAGGTGGGGTCTGGTATTCTTCAGGGGAGTGTGTGTGGGGGACGGGGTCAGGTTTTGCATGCTTACTCAGGAACGTGATTTTTTTTTATACCACTTTCTACTCAGTTGTGGAATAACTGGAATTCCTGAAATATTGATTAGTTACCCATGCATGTCTGCGTCCCTTACTACGTTTACTATACTTCAGACTACCTGTACATTATATAGGAGCTTTATATTATTTGGGTTCAAAGGCGTTATTCCTACTAATCTCTACGTATATTGCATAGTTTTATCATTAATTTCAAAATATATGTCCCCAATTAGTTGTGTTTTACCTTTATTGTATTACATAAATCATGTTTTTTCTTATTTTTTCTTATCGATCTCATTAATCCATTCTTCTATTTTTTCTTATCGATCTCATTAATCCATTCTTCTATTTTTTCTTATCGATCTCATTAATCTATTCTTCTATTTTTTCTTATCGATCTCATTAATCTATTCTTCTATTTTTTCCTCCTCCACATCGTCCTTTTTATCGTTCCATCTTTCCATACTTCCTGTCCCTTATATTTCCTCTTCCTCTCTCTCTCTCTTCACCCAAAGGCCACTCTCTCCCGCCCAGCCTTCTCTCCTTCCCCTCCCTTTCCTTCTTCCCTCATTTTTCCCCTTACTCAGCCACCCCCAGTTCCTTCTCCCCTGCCTCCCTCTCTCCTTCCCTCATACAGTAATGGCCTGTCCAGCTACCTAACCAACTTCATTTGCCTGTTTATTCTTTTTTTAGCTCTCTCCTGGGACTTACGAGGTACCATTGTTTGTAGAGGGAGGGAAGGAAGGAAGGAAAAGGACTTGGGATTAAAGGAAGTTATTGTCCCTTTTCTCTTCTTTCGTATTTTTATGGTCCAACTTAAGTGTCATTTTTTGTGATCTCCCTATTTTCCCCCACTATTCCTTTTTATCTTTCATCCTCCTCTACTTTCCTTCTATCCTTGAGGCCTAACTATCATGCCTCATCTTACTCCTTCTCATTATTCTTGTCTTTTGCATCACCCTTTTCTCCCTTCGTCCTCCAAAACCTCTTCCATTTCCCTCTGTTCTACCCATTTTCCTCTAATTTCTGAAGCTATTATCCACCATTTTCTCTTCCTGCTCTTTCTCTTTGTTCGTTTCTGCTTCCCCCTCCCTTCCCTCCCTTCCTTCCCTCCCTTCCTTCCCTCCCTTCCTTCTCCCTCCGTTTCCTCCCTCTCTCCCTCCCTCCCCTCCCTCCCTCCTTCACATGATTGGCTCTCCAGGTAAGACCGAGAGGAGCCCCTTAATTAACATATGATTAATACCTGATTATGGTTCCCCAGGTAGTTTTATGGTGATGGTGGAGAGAGAGAGAGAGAGAGAGAGAGAGAGAAGATGAGAGAGAATGACTCTTTCAGGAAAGGGAGGAATGAAGGTAAAAAAAAAGGAAAAATATAAGGTAAATGAGGGTTTTTTTTCTGTTCATTTACGCCCTCTCTCTCTCTCTCTCTCCTCTCCTTCCCCCTCCCTCTCCCCTCTCTTCTTCTCCCTCTCCTCCCTCTCTCCTCTCTTCTCTCTCTCTCTCTCTCTCTCTCCTCTCTCTCTCTCTCTCTCTCCCCCCCCCCCCCGCGCCACCAACACAAACAAACACTCGCACACAAACGAACACAATTTCCATATAATATTTTCAGCTCTTTTACGCCAATCATAACTTTTTTTTACGACCATACAGCGCCGCACATGTGTACAAACGCACCATTCCCAACGCACTCGCATTCTAACTAATTCATGACGCCATATAAACGCACCTCACTGCTAAAATAGAAACGCACTCTTATAAAACACTTCTATAACTTACCTTTAAATATGTGACTTTCAGACCTAGGATCCTTAAAAACCTAAACATACTTTTCAAACGCACCTTTATCAGAAAACACGTCACCGAAACGCACCCTTTGTAGCTTTTCCTCAGAACGCAACCTTATAAATGCAACACCCGAAACTCGCTGATTTCACACTCTTTCTGAACACACTTGTCAACGCATGCACCAACCTAACACCCTTGATTTAAACGTACTTATTCAATACGCTATATAGAAGAAAAAAAAATTGCGCAACACATCATGAAAAACATCGAATTGCCAACCCATAACGCACCCTTTTCACACCTATACAAGCACACACGCACACCCCAATAAAAGGAACCACCACACACACACACACACACACACACACACACACACACACACATCACAACACACAAACCACACACCACTTACACACACACACACACAACACACACACCACACACACACACACGGACAACACACCACACACCACACACACACACACACACCCACACACACACACACACACACACACACACACACACACACACACACACACACACACACACAATACCTGCACTCACCACACCTCACAACACATCATAAGCACAAACATAGGCGGACATGAGGCAATCCGCAACCCTGAAAGGCAATAAAGGGAAAGAAATGACAACAGATCAGAAGAAAATTAAATCTTTCTCTTGCAAAACACTTCCATGTCTTTCACTCTCAAGCAATGTAATAACCCCTTAACGCCCAGACCTTTCCTTTGCTATATGAAATCGTCTATTGTTAGCCATAGAATTCCGAGAAAGTAACGCATTGTACCAAAATATCTAGTGGACAAGACACTAAACTGGTCATATCTATAAAATATTGGTTATATTCATGAAAATCGTCTATATATAGGTACCCAAATTACAATGAAAATTACGTTCTGGGCCTCAAAGGGTTATAACAATCTCTTCACCCATTTCCTTTCTCTCAACTACCATGTTATATGAAGCACTAGGAAGCTACCAAGTGTACAAGGGCTTCAGGAAGATTTCTCAGGTAGCCTCCTAATGATTGTAAACACCTGAGCAAATTAACCTCCAAAGCCCTCCTTATAAAGTCTTGCCTGGAGTCATGAGGAGGAAACAAGAGGAGGAGGAGGAGGAGGAGGAGGGTGAATATTTGTTCTTTCTCTATTTCTTTGTTATTTTCTTATGCTTTTCAGTCTTTGTATTCCTTAGTGAAGCTCTGAGTGTGTGTGTGTGTGTGTGTGTGTGTGTGTGTGTGTAGTAGGTGGTCATGAGTCACACACACACACACACACACACACACACACACACACACACACACAGGGTTGAACTAATGCAAATAACGTTGAGTGAAGATAGTTGAAGGGGAAGCAGCTTGGGGCGGGGCCAGATTCGCTGCGTGGTAAGGATACTTCGGGTGGTTCTTCGATGGCCAATATTGGGGTGGCCAGAGCTTGTTCGGGCTCTTTAGTCTTGAATATTTGGACTCCTGAAGCCCTCCAACTCCCCCTCTGCCTTCAATATCCCCGAGTCTCCAGTACCGCATCGGGAATATCTGTGCGACGTGTTATTGGAAGAGGAATATTTGATGGGAGGAAGGGAGGGAAGGAGGTCTTGTGTCTTGTTCGAGGGCCTGAAATGTGTGTGTGTGTGTGTGTGTGTGTCTTAATCTTCTTATAGTATGAAGAGATTTTGCCTCTCTCTCTCTCTCTCTCTCTCTCTCTCTCTCA
>JACEEZ010024361.1:219324-249324 GCA_016584305.1 Chionoecetes opilio | reverse complement strand
CTGTTGGGTTTACTATAGCAAACAAACAAAGAATCATTCTCTTATATATATACGTATATATAAATTATATATATATATATATATATGCATATATATATATATATATATATTTTTTTTTTTGTTTTTTTTTTTTTGTGGGGGGGGGGAAGTGGAGCAAGCTCTTAAGAACATCTATGCAGCTCTGTGGACAAACATGTGCGTATCGTAATGAACAGTATAATCTTTCCTTTATTTTTTTAAGGGGAATAATAAAACTGCTTTGAAGCCGCATGTGTCCTTGCAGTTTTAGAGGGCTTTTAAAGACTTGCCGAAACTGAGTCCTGTGAGTGGACGGCGCTGTGATTAGGACCAATCAAGGTTTTATTTCAAATTGATACATAGTTCTTATACTATAATACTTTTTTTGTGTGTGTAACTCATCCACAGCCTGATCATGTGCCGGACACGCAACCTCCAGCTGTTAAGTTCCTTGAAATAACTTAAGGCTCATAGTGACCGAACTTTGAGTCAAACTGGGACCTCGTACACCCCACACACTGCATCCCCTTGCTCAAAGGGGATAGTGACTGCTCGCGTCTCCAGGAAAAAAAATTTGATCCGTTAGCTAGACTTGCACTTGCTCGCGTAAAGTGACACACTGAGACTTTTCACTTTATTCATTCATTGCATTCACCCATGGTCATGGCCAATGCGAGCTGCACTTGTGATCGCCAGTTTTACCCTCCCTGAAAGAGTTTTGAAGCTTGTAGTGACCAATCTTTGGGTAATCGTAATGGGTTGGGTAATTAGGTAATCTTTGGGACTTCGCACACCACACACACCCCATCCCCTTGCACAAGCAGGAAAGTAACCGCCCACATTTGTCAGTAAAAAATCCAAAGATCCAAAGGAGTAAGCGGGGATCGAACGCCCAACCACAGAATGGCCTGACTGGTCGACCATATGTGTGTGTATGCCTAGTTGTTGCATAAAGGGCCTAAGCTACACTCGTGTGGTCCTGTCTCCGTATCATTATTCATCTGGATTTTCTCTAAATGTGATTACATGATCCTCCCGAAGTAGGTGAAAGAGACCCTTTATCTCTGCTAGGAAGGTGAGAGAGAGAGCTACCTTCAGAGTTCGCATGTACATTTTCAATTGGTTAAAAACGATTTGTGACAAAGCCTTGTGTGATGGAGGTTCCTGAACATTCAACGATAGAAAGCCTTTTGCCGTCCACTATGATGTAAGACTAATTCAAAGATTGTGAATTCGTTGTGGTATTTGATCGACAGAACTGTAAAACTAATGAGTTTGAAGTATTTGTAATGAGTATGAAGTATGAAGGTCAAGTATTTGCGTTGATTAGTCTGTATGATAGTAGTTTGATATTTTGAAATATTTGTATATAGTTTTCTTTGTGTAAAATACGTGAAATTCTGGAAAATGATTAATTAATTGTTAATTTTCAAATTCCCCATCGCATGCCTGCATATTATAATCCTTTCATAACTGCATATATGCCTTCAAAAAGGAGACTTTACAGCTTATCCAAGTCATGATTAATAAATTTTACATATATATTTAAACATATCAATCCTGCCTCTTCTTGGAAACCATTGATTGATTCAGAAAAAAGGTCCAGAAGGAGGAGTCCCTAGCAATTCCTGTCCAAACATATCCTCCTGACACACTGGCATCGGAACCTCTTGTTCCATTCACGCACTTGTCGTTATCGCCGAGGACAAATCTTCCTAAATCTTTTGAAACTCGTCTAAAAGGAGACAACGGCCTGATTGCTACAAGAAAACGGGGACACATTTTCGTTCCCTGTTAAGTCAGCCGGGTTGACCATCACTAATTGTCGTTCTCCGAGGCGTGGCATAGGGCTCCCCCATCTCAGACACGGCCATGCATCACGCCCATCCACGCCCCTTCCTCGTCTACGTTTCAGGAACACGGGCCAACGCAGGACAGAGTGATCTAAAAAAAGGAGGATGGAAGAATCAATGCCATCCTCCGTCGCCTTATTTTCACAGATTTGCGTCCGAGTCATTATGAAGCCAACAGTAAATACACACGGCTGGTCGTTCCCTCTCTTTATATAACATCTGAAAATCACCACAAAATTAATGATTCAGTAGATAGCGAGGAGATTAATGTGTGAAGGTGCTACGACGATACACCTGTGGAAACAAAGCGTTACACAGGCGTCCTCTTGTCAGCAGAAACCACAGGCAGAATATTGTTTTTTTCGACTAAACATAATTGAAGAATTTTAGATATACAATGCAATGCGTTTAAATTTTGTGCAATAATTATATACGTTGACCCGACAAGATGCGAAAGATAATGAACTATGAATGAAAATATTTTAGAATTGAAATCATGCCAGGTAATCGCGGTTAGATCAGCGAATTTTTCGATAATATATAAAGCTCCTTCTTATTTACCCTGAACGCCTCTTTGACATCTCTGTGCGTGTTTTTTTGTGGCTCACGAGATGATAAACGTATATATATATAAAATAATGGTACTGTTCATAACTAAAAAATCATACCATGTTTTACAAGTCATATCGGTTTATTCTCTTTTTTTAATTCTTCTCTTTTTTTCTTTCTTTCTCTTCCCCTTTCTCTCTCTCTCTCTCTCTCCCCCTCCCCTCTCTCTCTCTCCTCTCTCTCTCTCTCTCTCCTCTTTCTCTCTCTCTCTCTCCCACACACACACACACGCACGCAGCACGCACGCACGCCGCACGCACCACGCACGCACGCACGCACGACACACGCACGCACACACGCACACACACACACACACCACACACACACACACACAACACAACACACAACACACACCACACACACACACACACACACACACACAACACACACACACACACACACACAACACCCCACACACACACACACCACACACCACACACACACACACCACACACACACACACACACACACACCACACACACACACACACACACACACAACACACACACACACACACACAACCACCACACACACACACACACACACACACACACACACACACCACACACACACCACACACACACAAAACACCACACACACACACACACACACACACACACACACACACACACACACACACACCACACACACACACACACACACACACACACACACACACAACACACACACCCCAAAACACACACACACACACACACACACACACACACACACACACACACACACACACACACACACACACACACACACAACACACCCCACACACAACACACACACACACACACACCACACACACACACACACACACCACACACACACACACACAAAACACACACACACACACACACACACCCCACACACACACACACCCACACACACACACACACACACAACACACACACAAAACACACACACACACACACACACACACCACACACACACACACACACCACCCCACACACACACACACACACACACACCCCACCACACACAAAACCCCACACACACAACACACACACACAAAACACACACACACACACACACACACACACACACACACACACACACACACACACATATTGTAGCTCTCTATTGGAACGTTGCCAGGCTGCTTGCTTGACCCGTGCACAGTCTATAATAACGGTCTTCCGAACGGCTGGACGCGTTTTGGCTCACGCGGCGCGCCTACGTCACGCGATCCAGGCCACCCCAAAGGGCCCTCTTGATCTGCTCATTCTATCCCCACATAGCTGAGGGTGGATAGGCCCCGCCCGGCGCCCACGTTCATTTCCTACCATATTCCTTTTTAAATAAAAAAAAACAAACTAACAAACTAAAAATAAAAAAAAATTACCCCCATAGTGTTTTATTTTTTATTTTTTCCCACTCGACGGTGCAGAAATTTTTTGGGGTTTTCTTCGGGGATCGAATTGGGTCACCGAGAACGCCATCGGAGACACTAACCACACCGCTACCACCCCCCCCTAATCTTTAATATTCCTAATCTATGTCTAATCTATTTCAAATTTATGTAGAAATATTTTAAAAGTAGTAGTTAATAGTAGTAATAGTAGTGTTAGAGAGCAATAGCAGTGGTATAATATTTTATTGTAATAGTTGGTTTTAGTAGTAGTAGTTATAGTTAGTATAGTATATGGATAGTAGTAGTAATTAAAGATATAATAGTAAAATTTAAAAGACAGTAAGAAAATTAATACAATAAAATTAAACACAAATAATGAAAATTAACAGAATAAGAAAATTGATTTGGGAGGACTGAGGGGTGTGAGGAGAGGAGGGGGGGAGTGGCCGAGGGGCAATAGGGAGGGTTCCCAGACTTGGGGGTTTCCCCCAAATTTGGGGGTTTTTCTTCCATTTAGGGGAATTTTGCGTCTGGGGGGATGGGTGAAATTTGGGGGGGATTGATTTTAGATTGAACTTAGGCAAAAACTGCCGTTTATGCTATGGTTGTGGTGAGGTCGGGCCAGGTCAATCTTCGGTATTTCTGAATGATCTCTTTCTGTGACCTGGCATGAAGTGAAAGTAAGGATTAGTGGAGGGGAGAAGCATGTGGACATGGGAGGGAGGGGAGTAGGACGGTGGGGGAGTGAGGAGAGGAGTCAGGTGGGTATGAGAGACTGGTGGGCGGCTCGCCGAGGCCTACGATGTATATAGTAGGCCTCGGCTCAGCGGTGTCTGGACGATTCGAGCGAATACCTTTTCGAGCGTAGGACGATTCGAGCAAATACTTTTTCGAGCGTAGACGATTCGAGCGAATACTTTTTCGAGCGAGGACGATTCGAGCGAATACTTTTTCGAGCGGAGGACGATTCGAGCGAATACTTTTTCGAGCGGAGGACCAAACTTAGTTTTCCTGAATAGTGTTGATGTGTATGGAATGAATCTGGCACTTGTTTTTGTCGGAAATATATTTTTTGTTTACAGGGTGTGGGGGGATCCCCGCCCCGCAAACCTTGCTCCGCTTCTCACTACCGTAGAATTGAGAATTTCTTTTTGTTCTTGATATCATGTTACTAAACCAAACCCACCTCTAACCTAACCTAACCTAGTATCATTTAACCTATCTTAACCGTGTCTGGCTGAAATACCGGTAGATTTATACGTTATAATAGACGTTATAATGCACTCACTTTTTCTTTTCATCAACGTTCACACACACACACACACACACACAAAAGTGTAGCAGCTAGGCGCCCTGTTTCTATAAATACTACCGCCAGGACAATCCAGGCAGAGGGGAGTGAGGTCAGGTCAGGTACCTTGTGCGTGTGTGTGTGTGTGTGTGCATTACCTGACGTGACCTCACTGGTACCCTCTACCGTAGATAACACTTTAGTCGCCAGCTGCAATAATGTCGCCAGGTGCCAAATATTAGGAATGATAACATCACTACTGCTGTGTCTGTGCCACTGAAGATGATACACAGTAGTTTATATCATGACTGTATAATCTACCCTGTTTCAGCGTTGTTTTATGCTTTGCATCTGCAAGTATATACGGTTTCAAATTTCCCTACTTGTTGGTTTTTTTCGCGCGACGACGACAGCGGGAGGACACTCATAACATAAACACAAATTGGCGACCTTATTATTGGTCACCACTCTGGTGATATTTTTGTAATTTGTTCATTTATAGCCATAATATGACACATATGAAGACACAAAATGACACAGACTCTCCAGATAGCCCGTTCTAACTTTTCTGAAATTATGGATGTAGAAATGTAAGTATTAACGCCACCAAACATCTGTACATCGAAAAAAAAAAGTTGCTCTGGCGACTATAGTGCTATCTACGGAATGGAATGTCCTGACGGCACCCCGGCCCCGCCCGCCGCGCCCGGCGGCCCACCTAAGGTCTGTGTATAAGAGGCTTTAAAGGTACTCTAACCCCACCCACCTTCCTCTGTCCCGTCCACACTAGGTAACTTTGTTTGGAAACATTGTTTCCAAACTGTTAGCAAACATTTGGGAAACAATTTTAAGGTTTATTTATTTTGAATAAATAGGTGCAACTCCACCGTCGCCACCAGCACAGTCAGAACCGCGGGCCAAGCGCCCTCCCTCACGACCAGCAATCAGGCTAGGTTAGGTTAAGGTTAGGTTTAGTTTAAATAAAGCCAACTAAACCCAACCTACTCTGCTGCTGCTGTCCGTGAGGGAGGGATGGGACTGGGAGAGGCGTCCGTCCCGCGGTCTAGAAATGTGCTGATGGCGACGGGGGAGCAGCACCTTATTTATTCTTATTAGATCATTTTGTCCGTGATTTTGACCAAAGTAACAGCTTGCCAAGAGGTTTGAAGGTTAGTAGAAGATGCATATGACATAAGTTTAGTCCATATGGTAGTAATCAAGATAAAGCAGAAGCGATAAAACAAAACTTTCCTGTAGTTTTGATCCCACCACAACACCGCCGACTGCCGTGGCGCGGCAGTCGGCGGTGTTGTGGTGGGATCGGATTTCAACTAAAATCAATTTCTAAACCAGACATCTGACAGAAAATCTCTTAAAATATAATAACAAGCAATTTCTTAGTCCTTATTGTTTAATACCATGCGTGTATAGTGACATATCCCTACGCTCGAATAGCCATTTACTCGAATGGTCCTCCGCTCGAAAAGTTATTCGCTCGAATCGTCCTTTCGCTCGAATCGTCTTTCGCTCGAAAAGTCATTCGCTCGAAAGGTCGTGTAACCGGCTCAGCTGGCCTAGGCTGTGGGGTCAAGGAGGAGGGTACGAGGGGGTGGGTCCAGTGGTGGAGGGAGACCTTGGTGGATAAGGGAGAGAGGGAAGGAGGATGGTGGGGGAGGAGGCGGAGTTAGGGTATGGAAGGAACCGTGAGGGAGGGGGAGAGGAGTCACGGAAGAGAGAAAGTGAGAAAGGAAGGAAGGGGAGAATAAAGCAGGTAGGAAGAGGAGAGTTTTGTGGGAAGAGAAAGAGGACAGCTGAAAGTGGAAAAGAAGACAGAGGAACATAAACTGAAAAAGGAAAAGGATAGGGCATGCAGAGATAAGATGCCTTAATTAGTATGAAGTAGTATATATTAGTATATTAGTATAGGCTACAGTTTTGTTCGTGTATGAGATAACTATCTAAATATTTTTAAAGATGGCTTGGGATGGGATGGGAGAGTTTAGTGCAAATTACTAGCCAAAAAGTGTTATGGTTCTTACAGCCCAGATAAAACAATGCAAAGAAAATGTAGCAGTAGTATATATGAATGATAGGCCTGTAGCCTATATGTATGAAGAAGCCAGAACATCTAAGGTTTAGTATTTGCCTTGTACTGTATCATGTACTGTATACATAGCAGATATTCGGTAAGCTGTAAGGAATGTGAAATAGATTTAAAAAATATAGTGTTTATCCCGTATTAAATACCTTTACGAATGATAAAGTAAATTTCAGAATTTCATTTAGGGTTTTTTTTGGGGGAAATTTAACAGAGGTTTGGGGGGATTTTGGTGGGATTTCATATTTTCCGGGGGGGAGAGTCTGGCAACAATCTGAGAACCCTGGCAGTAGGTCCATGGGGAGGGCTGCTCACCTGACTGACCTGACCGCGACCTCCACCACCACCTGCCCGCACCACCCACATGCACTACTTGTTTGTACTATATAGTACGTATATACTACTACTACTACTACTAGTAGTAGTAGTAGTAGTATATACTATATAATACAAACAAGTGGTAGTGCATAATTTATGGTAGCAGTAGTAGTTGCAGTGGTAGTAGTAGACTAGTAGTAGTGGTAGTAGTAGCAATAGCAGTGGTAGTGGTAGACAGTGAGATAATAAATACAATAAAAGTACAAAGGAGAGGTTTGCGCCCTCCGAAAGAGGGAGAAGAGAGGGGAGAAGCTATGAACAGTGTGGTGATTGGTTCAGACTGGACTGGATCAGTGAGAGCCTGGGTGACGGTCACCTGGATCGCGTGACGTCAGTCACCCTCCATCCCCTGCCTGCGCGTCGGAAGACCGTTTATAGACTGTGGAGTGTGGACCCGTGTATGCACTATGCACCTCAGTGAGTCAGTACGTCCTCGCGTCGACAGAAACTGAGCATGGTCCCCCGCTGTCTCCTCTCCGTTGCCGATGTTCATTCTTATACTGCTACTATTGCTGGGGATGACCCGTGCTCTACCGCTGGATGCCTCTGATACCACCGAGCCGCCCTCCACGACATCAAGCAGCCAGGACGACGACGCCTTATCATCCACGGACCTCACTACTTTGTCATCCATGGACCTCACTACCCTTGACATGTCGCCCTCGGTTTCCACGTCAACACCGTCAGCCTCGATTTTTACTACACGTTGTCTCCTCCATAGGAACCACCCACACGTCCCATAGTGGACAAAGCAAGACCCAATATAGTGATTCCTCCCTGCCGGAACTGCTATTATCCTAATGGTGCAGGTGGTTGTACGTATTTACGACACGTCCTGCGCTGTCAGAAGTATGAACCTGCTGAAGATGCGACGAGAAATAACGGAAGAGACTTTGTGGATGCGGCATTTTTTCCTAGAGTCAAGGTGATGAGATAGTAGTCCCGTGGCTGGGCCGGGGGACCTGCAATGTTGGCAACAATCATTTTTTTTACTTTTTTCGATAGATATTAGGTCTAAATGAAATTAGGCTGGGTGGCCACTTGTCACCGGCTTGGCTTTTTCAGAATCCAGATGGCCGCCAAGATGACCGCCATATATACCAAAATATAAATTAGGCTGTAACTCCTGTTTCTAAGTACAGTAAAGATGAAATTGGTGTATAAATATATGTTTTAGAGACCAAGGAAGTGGATTATGATGTTATTGGATCATTTGGCGACCATATTGATGGCATAAATCCAATATGGCTGCAAAATACCTGTAAAATGCCAAAATCACACTAAAACTATATATCTGTTGTACATGCAGTTTAATTATAAGTGTCTGTATATATATAATGTGCTTTTGTAAGCATATAATATGATTCTGAGTCATTCGCCAGTTTACAAGCAATATTGATTATGATAGCAAGCAATATAAGAAACAAATCTATTAGCATCGGACAACATTTATTTTTAATAATTATCATCTCTCAACATGACATTGGCGTGACTTAAAAATAGACATACATGTAAAGTTTGANACACACACACACACACACACACACACACACACACACACCACACACACACACACAACACACACACACACACACACACACACACACACACACACACACAACACACACAAAACACACACACACACACACAACACACACACACACACACACACAACACACACCACCACACACACACACACACACACACACACACACACACACACACACACACACACACACACACACACACACACACACACACACACACACACACAACACACACACACACACACACACACACACACACACACACACACACACACACACACACACACACACACACACACACACACACACACACCACACAACACACACACACACACACACACACACACACCACACACACACACACACACACACACACACACACACACACCACACACACACACACACACACACACACACACACACACACACACACACACACACACACACACACACACACACACACACACACACACACACACACACACACACACACACACACACACACACACCACACACACACACACACACCACACACACACACACACACACACACACACACACACACACACACACACACACACACAACACACACACACACACACACACACACACACACCACACACACACACACACACACACACACACACACACACACACACACACACACACACACACACACATATTGTAGCTCTCTATTGGAACGTTGCCAGGCTGCTTGCTTGACCCGTGCACAGTCTATAATAACGGTCTTCCGAACGGCTGGACGCGTTTTGGCTCACGCGGCGCGCCTACGTCACGCGATCCAGGCCACCCCAAGCCCTCTTGATCTGCCTCATTCTATCTCCAGCATAGCTGAGAGGTGGATAGGCTCCGCTCCGTGCGCCCACGTTCATTTCCTACCATATTCCATTTTTAAGATAATATAACTAACTAACAAACAATAATAATAAAAAAAAATACTACTCCCCATAGTGTTATTTTTTTTTATTTTTGCCACTCGACGGTGCAGAAAGGTTTTGGGTTTCTTCGGGGATCGAACTTGGGTCACCGAGAACGCCAGTCGGAGACACTAACCACACCGCTACCACCTCCCCTAATCAATTAATATTCCTAATCTATGTCTAATCTAGTTCTAAGTATAGTAGTAATAGTTGTAAAGTAGTAGTGGTAATAGTAGTAATAGTAGTGTTAGTAGTAGCAATAGCAGTGGTAGTAATAGTTATTGTAATAGTAGTGGTTTTAGTAGTAGTAGTAGTAGTAGTAGTAGTAGTAGTAGTAGTGGTAGTAGTAGTAGTAATTAAAAGATGATAATTAGTATAATTGTAAAGACAGTAAGAATAATTAATACATAAAATTCAACACTAATAATAGTAATACTAACAGTAATAATGAAAATGATATTGGGAGGACTGAGGGCTGTGAGGAGAGGAGGGAGGGAGTGGCCGAGGGGCAATAGGCAGGGTTCCCAGACTTGGGGGTTTCCCCCAAAATTTGGGGGTTTTTCTTCCCATTTAGGGGGAGAATTTTGCGTCTGGGGGGATGGGGTGAAATTTGGGGGGATTGATTTTAGATTGAACTTAGGCAAAAACTGCCGTTTATGCTATGGTTGTGGTGAGGTCGGGCCAGGTCAATCTTCGGTATTTCTGATGATCTCTTCTGTGACCTGGCATGAAGGTGAGAAGTAAGGATTAGTGGAGGGGAGAAGCATGTGGACATGGGAGGGAGGGGAGTAGGACGGTGGGGGAGTGAGGAGAGGAGTCAGGTGGGTATGAGAGACTGGTGGGCGGCTCAGCCGAGGCCTACGATGTATATAGTAGGCCTCGGCTCAGCGGTGTCTGGACGATTCGAGCGAATACCTTTCGAGCGTAGGACGATTCGAGCAAATCTTTTCGAGCGTAGGACGATTCGAGCGAATACTTTTTCGAGCGGAGGACGATTCGAGCGAATACTTTTTCGAGCGGAGGACGATTCGAGCGAATACTTTTTCGAGCGGAGGACCAAACTTAGTTTTCCTGAATAGTTTTGATGTGTATGGAATGAATCTGGCACTTGTTTTTGTCGGAAATATATTTTGTTACAGGGTGTGGGGGGGATCCCCGCCCCGCAAACCTTGCTCGCTTCTCACTACCGTAGTATCGAGAATTTCTTTTGTTCTTGATATCATGTTACTAAAACCAAACCCACCTCTAACCTAACCTAACCTAGTATCATTTAACCTATCTTAACCGTGTCTGGCTGAAATAATGGTAGATTTTATACGTTATAATAGACATTATAATGCACTCACTTTTCTTTTCATCAACGTTCACACACACACACACACACAAAGGCGTAGCAGCTAGGCGCCCTGTTTCTATAAATACTACCGGCAGGACAATCCAGGCAGAGGGGAGTGAGGTCAGGTCAGGTACCCTGTGCGTGTGTGTGTGTGTGTGCATTACCGGGACGTGACCTCACTGGTACCCTCTACGTAGATAACACTTTAGTCGCCAGCTGCAATAATGTCGCCAGGTGCCAAATATTAGGAATGATAACATCACTACTGCTGTGTCTGTGGCCACTGAAGATGATACACAGTAGTTTATATCATGACTGTATAATCTACCCTGTTTCAGCGTTGTTTTATGCTTTGCATCTGCAAGTATATACGGTTTCAAATTTCCCTACTTGTTGGTTTTTTTCGCGCGACGACGACAGCGGGAGGACACTCATAACATAAACACAAATTGGCGACCTTATTATTGGTCACCACTCTGGTGATTTTTTGTAATTGTTCATTTATAGCCATAATATGACACATATGAAGACACAAAATGACACAGACTCTCCAGATAGCCCGTTCTAACTTTTCTGAAATTATGGATGTAGAAATGTAAGTATTAACGCCACCAAACATCTGTACATCGAAAAAAAAAAGTTGCTCTGGCGACTATAGTGCTATCTACGGAATGGAATGTCCTGACGGCACCCCGGCCCCGCCCGCCGCGCCCGGCGGCCCACCTAAGGTCTGTGTATAAGAGGCTTTAAAGGTACTCTAACCCCACCCACCTTCCTCTGTCCCGTCCACACTAGGTAACTTTGTTTGGAAACATTGTTTCCAAAAATGTTAGCAAACATTTGGGAAACAATTTTAAGGTTTATTTATTTTGAATAAATAGGTGCAACTCCACCGTCGCCACCAGCACAGTCAGAGACCGCGGGCCAAGCGCCCTCCCTCACGGACAGCAATCAGGCTAGGTTAGGTTAAGGTTAGGTTTAGTTTAAAATAAAGCCAAACTAAACCCAACCTACTCTGCTGCTGCTGTCCGTGAGGGAGGGATGGGACTGGGAGAGGCGTCCGTCCCGCGGTCTAGAAATGTGCTGATGGCGACGGGGGAGCAGCACCTTATTTATTCTTATTAGATCATTTTGTCCGTGATTTTGACCAAAGTAACAGCTTGCCAAGAGGTTTGAAGGTTAGTAGAAGATGCATATGACATAAGTTTAGTCCATATGGTAGTAATCAAGATAAAGCAGAAGCGATAAAACAAAACTTTCCTGTAGTTTTGATCCCACCACAACACCGCCGACTGCCGTGGCGCGGCAGTCGGCGGTGTTGTGGTGGGATCGGATTTCAACTAAAAATCAATTTCTAAACCAGACATCTGACAGAAAATCTCTTAAAATATAATAACAAGCAATTTCTTAGTCCTTATTGTTTAATACCATGCGTGTATAGTAGCATATCCTACGCTCGAATAGCCATTTACTCGAATGGTCCTCCGCTCGAAAAGTTATTCGCTCGAATCGTCTTTCGCTCGAATCGTCTTTCGCTCGAAAAGTCATTCGCTCGAAAGGTCGTGTAACCGGCTCAGCTGGCCTAGGCTGTGGGGTCAAGGAGGAGGGTACGAGGGGGTGGGTCAGTGGTGGAGGGAGACCTTGGTGGATAAGGGAGAGAGGGAAGGAGGATGGTGGGGGAGGGAGGCGGAGTTAGGGTATGGAAGGAACCGTGAGGGAGGGGGAGAGGAGTCACGGAAGAGAGAAAGTGAGAAAGGAAGGAAGGGGGAGAATAAAGCAGGTAGGAAGAGGAGAGTTTTGTGGGAAGAGAAAGAGGACAGCTGAAAGTGGAAAAGAAGACAGAGGAACATAAACTGAAAAAGGAAAAGGATAGGGCATGCAGAGATAAGATGCCTTAATTAGTATGAAGTAGTATATATTAGTATATTAGTATAGGCTACAGTTTTGTTCGTGTATGAGATAACTATCTAAATATTTTTAAAGATGGCTTGGGATGGGATGGGAGAGTTTAGTGCAAATTACTAGCCAAAAAGTGTTATGGTTCTTACAGCCCAGATAAAACAATGCAAAGAAAATGTAGCAGTAGTATATATGAATGATAGGCCTGTAGCCTATATGTATGAAGAAGCCAGAACATCTAAGGTTTAGTATTTGCCTTGTACTGTATACATGTACTGTATACATAGCAGATATTCGGTAAGCTGTAAGGAATGTGAAAATAGATTTTAAAAAATATAGTGTTTATCCCGTATTAAATACCTTTACGAATGATAAAGTAAATTTCAGAATTTCATTTAGGGTTTTTTTTGGGGGAAATTTAACAGAGGTTTGGGGGGATTTTGGTGGGATTTCATATTTTCCGGGGGGGGAGAGTCTGGCAACAATCTGAGAACCCTGGCAGTAGGTCCATGGGGAGGGCTGCTCACCTGACTGACCTGACCGCGACCTCCACCACCACCTGCCCGCACCACCCACATGCACTACTTGTTTGTACTATATAGTACGTATATACTACTACTACTACTACTAGTAGTAGTAGTAGTAGTATATACTATATAATACAAACAAGTGGTAGTGCATAATTTATGGTAGCAGTAGTAGTTGCAGTGGTAGTAGTAGACTAGTAGTAGTGGTAGTAGTAGCAATAGCAGTGGTAGTGGTAGACAGTGAGAATAATAAATACAATAAAAGTACAAAGGAGAGGTTTGCGCCCTCCGAAAGAGGGAGAAGAGAGGGGAGAAGCTATGAACAGTGTGGTGATTTGGTTCAGACTGGACTGGATCAGTGAGAGCCTGGGTGACGGTCACCTGGATCGCGTGACGTCAGTCACCCTCCATCCCCTGCCTGCGCGTCGGAAGACCGTTTATAGACTGTGGAGTGTGGACCCGTGTATGCACTATGCACCTCAGTGAGTCAGTACGTCTCGCGTCGACAGAAACTGAGCATGGTCCCCGCTGTCTCCTCTCCGTTGCCGATGTTCATTCTTATACTGCTACTATTGCTGGGGATGACCCGTGCTCTACCGCTGGATGCCTCTGATACCACCGAGCCGCCCTCCACGACATCAAGCAGCCAGGACGACGACGCCTTATCATCCACGGACCTCACTACTTTGTCATCCATGGACCTCACTACCCTTGACATGTCGCCCTCGGTTTCCACGTCAACACCGTCAGCCTCGGATTTTACTACACGTGTCTCCTCCATAGAACCACCCACACGTCCCATAGTGGACAAAGCAAGACCCAATATAGTGATTCCTCCCTGCCGGAACTGCTATTATCCTAATGGTGCAGGTGGTTGTACGTATTTACGACACGTCCTGCGCTGTCAGAAGGTAATGAACTGCTGGAAGATGCGACGAGAAATAACGGGAAGGAGACTTTGTGGATGCGGCATTTGTTTCCTAGAGTCAAGGTGATGAGATAGTAGTCCCGTGGCTGGGCCGGGGGACCTTGCAATGTTTGGCAACAATCATTTTTTTACTTTTTTCGATAGATATTAGGGTCTAAATGAAATTTAGGCTGGGTGGCCACTTGTCACCGGCTTGGCTTTTTCAGAATCCAAGATGGCCGCCAAGATGACCGCCATATATAACCAAAATATAAATTAGGCTGTAACTCCTGTTCTAAGTACAGTAAAAGGATGAAATTGGTGTATAAATATATGTTTTAGAGACCAAGGAAGTGGATTATGATGTTATTGGATCATTTGGCGACCATATTGATGGCATAAATCCAATATGGCTGCCAAAATACCTGTAAAAATGCCAAAATCACACTAAAACTAATATAATCTGTTGTACATGCAGTTTAATTATAAAGTGTCTGTATATATATATGTGCTTTGTAAAGCATATAATATGATTCTGAAGTCATTCGCCAGTTTACAAGCAATATTGATTATGATAGCAAGCAAAATATAAGAAAACAAATCTATTTAGCATCGGACAACATTTATTGTAATAATTATCATCTCTCAAACATGACATTGGCGTGACTTAAAAGTAGACATACATGTAAAGTATATGATACTACCGATAATAATAATAATAATAATAATAATAATAATAATAATAATAATATAAATAATAATATGTAGTATAAATACTGATAATACTAATAATAAATGCAACAATTTGGCATCTTCACGCTGCCCAAATGTTTCAACGTTATATCAATACATTATACATGTTATACTCTAATAAATGAAGCTAAATTAATGCCCAATGGACCAAATATCTTATATCTAGGAACTATTCATCGTCCTCATCGTCGACATCCATTGCTCGGTCGTTTCCCTCATCGCTGTCATCAGGGATATCGGCATGGTCTGTTGCACTCTCAGTGATGTTGAATGGATTGGAACAGGTAGTACCACCACCGCAGGTGCAGAACATCGTGCATGGAAGTTGGCGCCCCGTACAGCCACATTTCCCACCTCTACATGCTCGCTCAGATGTGCAGCCACATCTGACCAGCTTGAGAATGTGCTCCGGGGCGTAGGATACAGCGTCCTCCATATTTCGAGGGATGAGACGCTTGTTAGTGTCATCAGCTTCCCACCCGTGTTCCACTGCAGCGAGAGTTGGTGGATCCCCACTCAGGGCACTGTACCAGTGAGCGACTTGGTGGTGTGCTCTACGAACGTTCTGCTCAAACGCTTCTGTAGTTGGGGGCAAACTACACAGCTTCGGTGCTGCTGTCGATTTGCCAGTCTTCTGTGCCCATAGTTTCTGGCGGATCTTGGTCATCGAAGAGGTGGGAGTTGTAATGCCATAGCACGCACCCATGAAAGCTGTTGCTTGTTCGGTGACTTCAACGATATTTGCCAAGGGCTTACCAAGCTGATCCAGAGTGTAGCCTTTTCGAGCCACAGCGATTGCTTTTGTTTTCCCAATTCCATAAGTCGCAGCAACTGAATCACAGCCAGTTAGAGCATGAAGCACCAAGAGCTCGGGTACGATTGCTGAATGTTTACGAGCGGTTTCCTTCACGTCAATGCACGACCGACCCATGATTGGAGACTGCATCGTCAATGATGACTGGAGCTTCTCACTCAAGAAGTAGTAAGCAAGTAACGCGAACACGTCTGTGTCGTCACACACGACCCGCACGTGTGATTCTGGATCTTCTTTTGCAAGGTGGATGGCCTGTTGAGTGATGAGTATGTCAGCTTCTTCATGTGTTGATGCTAGGTCCAGACGAGGCGACTTACGACCCTTCGATACCTGCGTGGGCATGTCGTTTTCCCCAGCAACCACCAACTGGTGGTTCTGTGTCGCATGCTGCAGGAAGTTATCATCACTCAGGATCGCATCGCAAAGCAGAGTGTTGAGCTGTTTCTTATAGGCCGATTTCTTAAGTACTGCGTCCCGAGCCGGCAGTGGAGTTTTCCGTTCGAGCTGATGGACCTGGGGACCTGGGTAGCGTTGGCTCGAGCCGATCTGGTGCTGCTCTTTGTAGAGTATTCAAAATAGCGATTGAAGCACAGGTGGACATCAGCTTCAAGCAACCTCGCGTTGACCCAGACCTTGAACACCGATATGAACGTGTCAACGGTTCCTTGGGATGGCCATTCTAATGTCCACAGAAGAGCGGACACATCAACCACCATAGATGTTGGGCTTGTGATTAGGCGTTGTGAAACTTCTACCTGGAGGTTCTTTTTCAGTGTAGCTTTTCCCGTTGCCACTCGCATCTGGCCATCAGCTTGAAACATCGAGGGCGGATATGCAGTTAGCTCTGTGGAGAGGACTTGTTCCAGATCGAGATCGCGCTGGCTCACCAGAAGGCCAATCACCCGAGCGTATATAGCCTCTTGGTCCATGACGACATTATCCTTGACTGTTAGACGTTTCTTCTTTGCGGCAAAGGTTGTGACCTGTTTTGTGAGTGAGCTGTAGAAGCCCTCTGGCCATAGTGCTTCGAACTGGATCAGCTGATTAGCTCCAATCTCCACTGCCTTGTCTACATTAACATTCGGCTGAGCTAGTTGACCATTCGAGATGTTGAGCAGACATCCTGCATCATGGGTAGCTGGATCCAGTGGGTCGATGCATGACTCTAGAGTAGCCTTCAGTGATTTACGATCATTGCCATCTCGACGAATGCGACTGGTAGATTCCTCCTTGTGGGTCAGCTGTACCTTTTCGTCAGCTCCAGACATCTTCTTCAGTTCACCAGTCAGGGTCATGGTCGCATTCATTCTGTACACCCACGTCGCCATCGTTTGAGGATTTTCTGTGTTGCCAATGATGCCACCTGGTCCATGCCCCTTCCTCATCCAGTTCGTTTCTATTAACATGTCACTCCACTGTCCGTTGTAGACACTGGCATTGTGGTGTAGTGACTGCTCTCCTCTGCAGAACTTTTCCAGAATCTCTGGTCCCAACCAAGTCATGGAGCGTACGTAGTAGAGGCCGTACCTGCCATAGTTGTACTTGTGGGCTGCGAACATGTATGGAAGCATTGATTCTGCTACTTTGATGTGGAGTGGCCAATCGCCTTCATGCGTCGCCCGACAAAACATCATCATTAGAAATGTGGGTTTGATGACGTTATACACCCACAGCTTTGTGGTACGACTCTGAGCGGCGAGTTCATCAAGTAGCTTCTCCAGATCATCCATGCTGGTCAGGTGTAGATTCTCCCTCTCAAATACTGGTCGAAGCAGCTCCTCTGTGAGCAATCTTAGTGCCCGAACATTCTGTGGATATTTCTTCCCTTGCAACATCTTCTCGACGGAGCCGAAGGATGCCATCATAATCTCCTTGAGGCCGCTGTCCGCCATGAGAGTGCCAACGCAACTCACGAAATCCATCAGGAAATGCATCCCACCAAGAATCACCACTATGTCGGTGAGCAGATCTGGTTGATGAAATGTGATGTCAACGACGATCTTATATATGGCCTGATCGCAGGTGAGAACGAGAATATCCTGGTTGGATGCTCTGGTGACTTCGAATCCTCGGGTGATGGAAGTTAGGACAGTAGTCGGGTCCCCTGGCTTCATGTTGATGAGTGGAAGATATACCACCGCTGTCTTGGGTGCTGGAGTCATTCCTGCCACACGGCAGTGACGTGTATTGTACCCGTTGTACTCAGGAGTGTTAGCTTCAAAGAGCACGTCTTTGATGAAGCTGAAGTCTAAATCTCTGGCTCTGTCAATTGAGACTGTCGTGGCTTGTACGAAGTCGTCTGGCATGGCAAATCGGTTTGTAGCAGTGAATGGCATAGGAGGTTTCTTCGGTCCCGCATACTCAACGACTGGTGTCTCCCACGGGATAGGGTGCTTCATTTCTTCTTTTGATAGGCGAGGGATTGCTGTATCCAAACCATCAAGGCGGTCAAGATCGGTTTTCCACTGAGCTGCCAGCATTGCCATGTAATGACATTCAAGGCGGCAGTTTTGGGAACTGATCACAGCATCAAAGTTATCGATGATGATTTGCACAAGTCCGCCCAGTGCGGCATCTCTGAGTCCGGCTAACTGCTGTGCTTTTGAAGACTGCGCACCTGCTGACCTTCTGAATCGTCGAACCTCATCGTAAGAACAAGAAACGTTATATTTGTACAGTTCTGTGATTATCATCTTATGGTCACCAAGTAGTACTCCTATAGCTATCTGTAATGGTGTTGGTTGAGATGTTACCACTGAGCTCACGATATTACCCACCATGATGGATTGTAGTGAATTATGGAAAGTAGACTTGATCGCTGATAGTAGCTTCACCAACGTCTCACTAATACACTCTGAGGCTAATTCTCGATCAATGTGCTTATTGTAGGATTTAAAATCGTGCTTAGCTGCCTTGGTCTCCTTCATGATCTGCTTGCCAACTTTCCGGATACATTCACCCATGTCGCCATTCTGGTCATCATCCACAAGCCTGAGATTTGTGACAACATGTTTCCTGAACACTAGTAACGTTGCCACTCCAGGGGAATGTAATGCCAACATATTTTCAGCGAAATGTTGGATGACGTTCTCAACAAGGACACGTCTGGACATGACAGATCCACCCTCGTCTGCGTATACTGCTTCAACATCAAGCGAATTCCAAACTTTCGAGCTATCACAACCGAGTACATGGACTGTTTCAGCGAAAGCTTGGTCATCAGCAGAACCTTTGCTATCGATCATGGTGGTTCTATGAGCATCACGATGGAAATTGGCATTGCAACTGCGGTGATACTTTGCATCTGCCGCGTGCAGATCGGATGGTGCTCCAATGATGCGGTTACGGACTATTCTACCCAGTTCATCTCCACGTTTCTCACAAAGGTCAAATAGGTACTTCTTGTACGTCTCACCATCACACATCTTGTCTGTGGTTACTCTCGACGCAGGGACTCTGCACTGTTGTGGCACCTTGGGATCATACTCATTCGGTAATATGCAAGGAGTAATGTCATGGCAGAACAAACAGTGCTTCTGAAAGTCAAAGACATCACCACCGATACTGGAACGCAATCGCTTAGGCCCAGCGTTGGAGTCTTCATTTGTCTCTTCCTTTGGCATACGCTTGCCCAATTTATTGAGAGTGGAAGGAGATACATACTTAGATACGCAATTTTTGTGACATCTAACAGTAGATGATCCATCAGATAGTTCTTTTCGTAGTCTGATATCATCTTGGCGAAGGTTACTAGCTGCCAATATTGTGTCGATTCGTGAAGACTGTATCAACTTCCCAACCCCACAGTTGTAAACAGTCTTGAAGAAGCATTCCTCGGCATCCTTGTGGCCTCCTGTTTCAGCCATATCATCGCTCACGTCAGATCCTGCAACCAAAACGTAGATCGTTAAGTTTTTGGTGCGATTTTGTGTGATTTTGGCATTTTTACATGTATTTTTGGCGGTCATATTGGATTTATGCCATCAAGATGGCCACCAAACGATCCAACAACATCATAATTCACTTCCTTGGTCTCTAAAACATATATTTAGACACCAATTTCATCCTTTTACTGTACTTAGAACAGGAGTTACAGCCTAATTTATATGTTGATTATATATGGCGGTCATCTTGGCGGCCATCTTGGATTCTGAAAAAGCCAAGCCGGTGACAAGTGGCCACCCACCCTAAATTTTATCTAGACACTAATACCTATCAAAATAAGCCAAAAAACGATTGTTGCCAAACATTGCAAGGTTCACTGGAAATATGCTGCACTGCCACCGGACTATAGGAAGCCTTGTAACCCGTCTGACCCGGTTTCCCGACCAGTGTTGTTGTCGTCCCCAAGTTCCAACAAGTCGACTACATAGATAACGCAGATGCTACCTGTTGGCTATAACTTTCTTTTTTGTATCTGTAAGACTGTAACTGTCCTACTTCTTATTTCGTGTGATGTTTCGAGTGTTGTCATTTATGTTGCTTGTCTGTATTTGCGTTTCTTAATTAAAGCATCAAACCGAGGTACTGTATATTCTGTGCGGAACAAAACGTCGTGGCTCACAATAACGCTGTCTGCTAATCGGCATTAAACCGTCAAATCTGGAAACTGGAATGTTATTATTATCATGTTCTTACGGCGAAAGACATAACTCATAAGATAGGATAGGGAAAATCAACCTGTCAATGCCCATCATTATAATGAGTAAATAAGGCTTCATACAACATCATATTGCATCAATCTCCTCTCTCTCTCTCTCTCTCTCTCTCGCTCTCGCTCTCGCTCTCGCTCTCTCTCTCTCTCTCTCTCTCTCTCTCTCTCTCTCTCTCTCTCTCTCTCTCTCTCTCTCTCTCTCTCTCTCTCTCTCTCTCTCTCAGCCCTCCTAAGGACCTCCCAATGTCTCTTCCACGGGGGGAATGAAACCCGTAGTAGATTTGAGAGTTTATTCCTTAAGGAGGACACAGATCTCGACCTGTACTGGTCGATGGTCGGAGACACACTCCCGGGCGGTCGCGTGACAGTCGCGTCTCACAGACCCGCGAAACACCCGCCTGAGTTACCAATTAGGTAATTACTTACAAAGACATTACATATATATAATTCTATCTCTCATGTGTTAATTACACCAACACATCGCTCGGCCACACCTAACTGTGACCTCACAGTCATTATCATCATCTAATACATAACAAAATTAAACTGTAAACTTAATAATAAAATACTAGCAAAAATAATATTAATAATACTGTAATACTAACATAATGCTAATAATAAAACATGAGAAAATTAAGGCATGTTGACCTAAGTTGTGGGCTTGGTCAGTGCATGAGAGGTCAGCTTGGCTCTCTTTAGCCTATCAACATGTACTACTTCTGTAGTATTATGAGTTTGATCAAGAAGTATGAATATATTTCCATGTACTTTACTGGTTACTAAATAAGGTCCTGAAAATTTTGAACACAACTTATTTTGGCGTTCAGGAGAACGTTTCATAACAAAATCACCTATGGAAATTGCAAAAGGACAAGCCTTACTATGCTGTCTACGCATCATCTCCTGACGAGAAGCCTTAAGTTTTCCTCGAACTGATCTGTGAATGATCTGAAAGGATCTTAGTTGAATTTTAGCATAATCGTCCACTGAGTAGACAGGGACAGGAGATTGCAAAAGCACATCATAAGGTAGTCGCTTGTCGACACCATACAAAATGAAATGTGGAGTCTTTCCTGTAGAGGAATTTACTGAACCATTTATCGAAGCCGCTACATGAGGTAGCCAGTCATCCCAAGAGTCATGAAACTCGCCAGCATAATGGCGAAGGACATCAAGAATCTTCTTATTAGTCCTTTCTACTAACCCTTTGCTCGCAGGGTGATAAGCAGTAATGAAAGTTTGCTTAATCTTGAACTGCTCACAGATGTTATGAAGAATTTGATTAGCAAATTCAGGGCCATTATCGGAAATCAGCACTCTAGGAGTTGTGTAGGGACAAATTAAATTTGAAACTAGAGCATGAGCAACAGTTATAGCAGACTTGTTAGGCAAGGGGACTAGAATGACAACACGTGTGAAGTGATCTACACATACTAGTACATATGGTGACCCTTGATGACTTCGAGGAAGCTGCAATAAGTCGATGCCTACGGTGTCAAAGGACGACTCAGGTAAAGGATATTCAAGGATAGGAGCAGTTTTCGTATTACCCTTGGTTTGTGCACATGAACGACAATTGGTTACATGTTTCTCTGCATCGATGCGCATGGTAGGCCAATAAAACTTACGACGTGCAGCGGGCAAGGTTCTGTCTTGACCTGGATGTCCTGCTTGAGGCATGTCGTGAATGAGTTTTAAAGCAGTTTCCACTAGACTGGTAGGAATAACTAGTTGAGTAACCGTGTTCTCGTCCATAGTGACCTTACGACAAAGAACTTCCTCAACTATTGAAAACTGTAAAAGTGGAACTGACACTTTAGGCAATAAAGATTCATCTCCAGACTCTAGTGCATAAATCACTTTTGACCACACAGGATCTTGGCGTTGAGCATTCGATAAGTCTTGTAGAGAGAAATTAGAAATGTCTGAGAGCACTGCTACTGGAATGTTGCGTGAAAGTGCGTCTGCAACATAATTTTTATTACCAGGTAAATATTTGATAGTAGGATCAAATTCCTGAATGGTGATGAACCACCGGAACACACGGCCACAAAGGTTTTTCCCTTTAAAGAGATTCAGCACTGCAGTGTGATCCGTGTGAACTGTAATGGGATAACCATAGATAATTTCCTTAAAATGCTTAAGAGCCCACACCACAGCTAGAGCTTCAAGGTGAGTTACTGAGTACCGTGACTCTACATCATTAAGCACTCTACTGGCATATGCAACAACATGAGGACGTTTCCCTTCAACTTTTTGCATCAAAACCGCTCCCACGCCTAGTGCCGAAGCATCTGTCACAAGAGTGAAAGGCATATGGTAGTCAGGAAATGTAAGAATTGGCGCATGTGTAAGTGCCTGTTTCAAAGTATCAACACTTTGTTGTTGGGGACCATTCCAAGCGAAAGGAACTTCCTTTTTCAAAAGTCGTGTCAGAGGACTAGCAATCGAAGCATAGTTCTTCACAAAGGCACGATAGTAACCTGACAACCCAAGGAAAGACCGTACCTTTTCAGTGGTGGTAGGGGTTGGGAAATTCTTGACGGCTTTGATTTTGCAATCCAACGTGTGGATTCCATTCTTGTCGACAGCATGGCCTAAAAAGTCAATGCGCGACTTGAGAAAACTGCATTTGCGCACGTTAAGTTTAAGGCCAGCCTCAGTAAGTTTCTGAAAAACAAGGGCAAGTTTCTCAAAGTGACTGGATAAGTCTTTGGAGACAAGTATGAGGTCGTCCATGTAGACGAACAAACCATCACCTATGATGCCATGAAACAAGTTGTTTACTAGACGTTGGCATGTAAGAGGTGAGTTCCTCAAACCCATAGGACATCTCAGCCATTCATAATGAGCATTATTTGTTGAGAAGGCAGTTATTTCCCGAGATTTCTCTTCTAACGGAATCTGCCAGAAACCAGACTTGAGGTCCAAACTGGTAAAAACTGTATTATCCTTCCTATTGACTGCAAAAGGTCTCTCAAAACAGGGAGTGGATAGTGATCCGGTACAGTTAAATTGTTAACTTTCCTGAAGTCGAGCACAGGCCGATAAGTACCATAACTTTTCTTCACCAATAACAAAGGTGAGTTCCAAGGAGAATAAGACTCCTGTATTATTCCTTTTTCCAACATGTCCGTTATCATGCCCTGTACCACAGCTCTTTGGCTATGAGGCATACGATAAGAAGGTACATACGAAGGCCGTGCACCAGGTGTGAGCACAATGTTATGCGTGATTTTGTCTGTTACTCCTAAGGGTTCCCCAGGTAAGGCAAGAGCAGGCCTGTGTGTCGCGAGCAAAGCGAGAAGCTCAGGCTTAGCCTTAGGAAAATCCAGTACCTGTACGTAAGGTGTTAGCTACTGGACTATGTCTGCCTGGTCCTCACTAACATTCGTCTTCGTAGAGACTGCTGCAAGAACGTGTGAAGGATCCATCAAGGTCAAACTATTTTGTCTCTCAAAGCTGCATAATAAAACACCATTTTTCAGAGTTATAGGGGACCCTGTAACATTTGTGACAACTGCGTCGCTTATGTGATCATCGCGTACCACGGAAAGCGTTCCCTCAAGCGCTAAGCGACTTATACGGATAGTGTCAGGTATAGACACCAAATAAATGCCGACAGGAGCCTCTTGGACTCTCACCGCAAGTCGAACAGAGCATGAGGAGCCAATATATTGGTTTCCCATGACAACAGCGGACACCACCAAACCTGCAGGGGGAACTGAACGTTTCGTTTCCACACTAGTACAGCAGTCAGGGCCTATACTAGCAGAAGCGGCTTGCTGGTCGCTGTTTGGAAAAATCAGAGGGTTATTAAGCAATGGGGCTGGATTTGTCATTGCGGGGAAGAGAACGCCATCTAGTGAAATTGCTTGGTGCTGTGGAATTACATCAATGTGATGAGTAGCAAGTGATTCTAAACCCAAAAGACCATCACATTTTAAAACAAAACTTGGTGTTACTATAAACTGTATGTTTAAGACTTTAGAATTAGGAGCAAGGCATAGAGGCAGGGCCGGATTTAGACCTGTGGAGGCCCCTGGGCAGCCTCTGTGTGGGGGCCCCCTTTCATTACAAAATTTTACAAATTATGAGATGCCGAGCAGCTGGGGGGTTTGGGGATTTTTTTTGAAATTTTAGCCTTTTTAGGAGCATTTTGAAACAATCAGCATAGGTAAATTGAGAAAGTATATTAACTTTAGCAATGTATACAATAGAGAAGGGATTGATTATATATAATTATCAGTCATATTTATAAGCAAAGTAAGCAAAAGCTACTATTTACAACACTAGTCTGAATATCTATGATGCATATCTACATTTTCCATATATCTGCAAATGAACAAAAAAATTTTAAAAACCAGTAGCTACCTTTAAATTTACGAAACTGGCAGGGGCACTTACAGATTCCCCTTTACAAAGTTTTTGATAAAATCGGAAAGCAGTTTCTCTGAGGATGTATATTCAATGCTCATCAAAGCTAGGGGTAAGCCTTGTCATGAAAATTTGTGTACGAAGTCTGTTTTTGAAAATTTAATTTTTACTGAAAGAACGTTTCCAAAAAAATTTGTAACCATGAGCACCAAACATCCAAAAACATTTTTTCAATATTGGAAATGTATCTACAACATTGTTTCAACAGCTTGTAAAGGAAATGGCCCTCCTTTTTAATCTTCGTCTTTGAGAAATTGAGTAAAAAAGGGCTGCAGACGCACTAGTTCAACCCAAGGGTTTGACCCAGATAATTTTTTGTACTAAAAGCAACCAATTTCGCTGAGCGTTTCAATTTCATCACAATCAATGATTGCAGTTTATCCAAGAATCCAAAAAGGAACAGATTTTCATAGGCCTTCAACCGTGACCCAGTGAATCAGGAACTGATCAATTGGGGAAGGAAAATTGTATGCGAAATTCTTTGACTGGGAGTGAGGTCTTTAGATCGCCCATAATCCAATGGTTTGAGTGGGGACATTACGTTGGCGTAAGTGTTTTAAATTCCTCGGGTTCCTGACAATTATTTCCCCTTCTCCTCAAAAAACAGGGAAAAGCGATTCGTTTTCCACGTACAAAACATCCAAGGACTTAAAACATTGGAAAATCGGGTGTTAAACTCAATTTTTAGATCTTGCAATCGGGTTGGGGCATAAATCTACCAAAAAAATGCAGCAAAAAAAACAGCATAAATGGCTGTCTCTAGCTTGCCCATCTTTTAAAGGAGAAGTGGCTTCTAACGAGTTTTTCTCATCTCTTTTTCTATAGTTTTTTTAGCAAGTGCTTCACGGATTGGGAATACCCTTTGGGGACAATTGTTTTCACTGCAACGCTCGAAGGACCATTTGTAGAAATCCCTTTGGTAAGACAGGGGCCCAGATTTACATTTTTCAGTAAATCGCTAAGAATTTGCATAACGAGTGTAGAAGCTGTGAAGAACACATAAAGGGCCTTAGAAAATAAAAAAATGAGATACCCCTTTGACAACATTCAGCGCAGTTTTTCCCAACCAGGTTTAATGAGGACCTGACAAGGATCCAAAACTGCATGATGATTTTTACTGAAAACTTTGGCTTCAGCCCATTTTTTATCTCCCAAATAGATTTTGCATTATCTATGTTTGCCCACGACAGTTTTTGAGTAATATCATAGTCTGTTAGAAATTTCAAAAAACCCTTTAAACATTAATTGAGCCTTGTGCCCTTTTGATTTGGGAAAAAAATTAAAAAACTCTCTACAGGGTATCAGTCCATGTATCTAAAGATCAGGTTTAGTGGACCAACAGCCCTTTACAGGTTTTGAAATCGAGGAAATGAGTAATATTTTTGAAAATTTATCGGGCAATTTTTTCCTTGAGAATTTTTTCCTCCTATTTAGCTGATGTTTTCTTCAAGATGGTTGAAGAAAAAGTTTGTATGGCCCACGCCCGACTGGCATGATTATGATGGTTGCCTAGGAAATCATCATACTCGGCCCAAAAGCTTAAAATCCAAATAATTTCCAAATGAGGAGACCCAATTTATTTCATCTTTCCCCTCGAGAGCTAGGCCTTTTTTCACATAAAAATTTAACCACAATCGTCTTTTTCAAAAGACTACCCCAATATGATAAATTGATCCACTGTTTTGTTGCTTTGAGTTACCTCCAATCTCATTGCACGACTTTTTGTGACAAAAATGTTTGAATGTGACCCTTTTGATTTTATGGACAGCAACCCATTGGGTTTTCCATCACGGGGAAACCCATCAGATGGAACTGGATCTCGAAACACCATTAGCTGCAAAAGAAGCAGAGACCGCCCATTTTTGGGATAGACATAGCCAAGAACGCTTTTAACTCCCCAATTTTTTATTTCCCTTTGCTCAAACATACCTGTGAGCATTTGCGACGAATTTTTGGTTCTTTTTGGATTGCTGAATTTGCTTTCCAAAAAGTTGCATCACGTGGTGGGACTCTCAGCCCCCTTTCTTTTTTATTCTGTTTTTTTTTAATTTTTATCTTTAGTATTAGGATCATCCACACCTGGGATACACAAGGAAGCACAAGGAAAAGAGCGAGGTGTTACAAAAAGAATCACTAGGGGGAAGGTACATGGTGGCCCAAAAAAAGCTAGAAGAGTTCTTCTGCAGTGCTGTGATGGTCAGCCACATCTCGTCTTTTATGTTGCAATGAAAAAATGCCTCATACTAAGGAAAATGCATGGGAAAATTTTGGGGAAAAGATTAAACATTCGGGTAATTCAATTTTGCTTTTTTTAAATTTTGTTTTCGGGAAAAAATTTCTGAGTTTTTGGTATTTTCTTCTAAGTTTTAATTTCTGTGATTATGTAATGATTGTAATTGCTTTTAAGATGAATCCCCCTACAAGCTTGTGTTTCAAAGTTTTATAGCATTTTGGAAGCATGTATTTTTATAAACTTTCTTATCTGCATCAATTTCAATGTTTATTTTTTTCTTTAAGAAGGAAGTTCGCATGTTTTATTTTATAACGGCTTTATTTTTATATGTTATAATGTTATAGGACAAATTATATAGAAAACAAAAAAAAAAAAAAAAATTGAAGAACAAGGAAAAGGATTTTTGGGTAATCATAATCATAATTTACCAATTTTGAGATTTTTTTTTACCTGAATCGTTGCCCCCAAAACCCTTTATAGCCATAATAAAAAACAAATGTACAAAAAAAAAGGCTATTTACTCGTTTGCAAATTTTTTTAAAAAGGGGTTTTTCGGGCCAGGATGTACCAATTCCCCAAAGGAAAAAACTGCTCGGACACCCGGGGCCCAATACGCAGTTTAAGTGTTAAAATCCCACTGTAGGATCATCCATCGATGATACGACGCCCTTTTTTGTAAACAAACACTCGTCATTGGAATATGAGTTTACTTTCATTACTTTATTTCATCACATTAGACATATTCCGTATTCTGTGCCCTTTAAACACACTTTGTGTTTTTATGGGCACCAGAAATCATTAATTGGGGAGCGAAAAAAATTACATCGAAAATGAAAAAAATACTAAAAAACTCACCTCAAAATCAGCCACGGGTCGCTCATTAAACCCCTTAATCAGCAGCGCGTGCCCGTTTTCCCTAACATCTGTTAGAGGGAGACCATTCTAAACCTAGAAATGTGGCCATGGGCAATCAAGCAACACTACCGCTTTAGGCAGTTGAAATTAAGATAAATTATTAATTTGGTTATAAATTAAGGCCTCTTGATTAAAAAATAGTTATTATATAAATATACAAGGAAGTATTAAGTAAATAAATAAATAAGAACAAAAATTATAATATGTGGAGACCCCAGGCCCCAGTTTGGCAGATTGCCCCATTTTGTGGGGCCCCCCTGATTGTGGGGGCCCCTGGGCAGCTGCCCACTATGCCCACTCCTAAATCCGGCCCTGCATAGAGGAAGGGTCACAGTGCCCATCACCTCTAGTGTGAGACCTTGAACACTTTGTAGAGTGGCTGTAGAGGGTAACAAAGGAAAATGATATGACTTGTTTAAATTTACATAAGCACACTCACTGAGAATATTACATGAAGCACCTGTGTCCACTCCAAGAGCAATAGAACTGTCTCGAGTGAAACACTGAATTGTCATCATAGAAAGACAAGCAGCAATAATAGAAGGGACTATGAAAAGCTGTGTCTGTGACTTTGTGTCTGAAACTAATCTGGGTTTCTTTGAGCCCTGCGCGAATCTTCCCCCGACTGTTGATATCCATATCCATTTCCATTACCAACTGCTATCGTCTGAGTTGCCTTCAACCTCAGAACCAACCAACATTCCTCTGTTGAATGGTTTCCACGCTCGTGAATTACACAATATTTCGGCGGAGGGCGAAATTGCATACGAGGCTGTTGTGGTCGTGCAGGAGATGCAAACCGGGCTGGCGGAGGGCGAGGAGGCAAGTATTGTCTTTGCTGAACAACCTGCATATTGATACTTTTCTGAGCAGACCTCGCCTCCTTCTTTTTCTGATAGCAGTAATTATCAGAATGACCTTGCTTTCCGCAATAGTAACACTGCTTGGGTGCACGAGTAGAAAACACTGGAACTGGAGGTGGAAGAGGTGGTGGTGTAGGAGGTGGTAAGGATGAATGACTTTGAGATTCCCTCGACACCGGGGCCACCGACTCATTATGTGAAAATGGACTTTTAGGCATCTCACGTAGCCTCTTAGTGATTTTAGTAGAACATTCTAGAAGGTTATCACCTGGCTTAAAATCAAGAGATGAAGCGATACGACGCTCTTGTGGAGTCAAAAAGGTGATATAATACTGAAATTCTAGAATCAGTTTAAATCTCTCTACTGACAGCTGGCCACTTTCGAACCATGAAGCTAGATTTAAAGCCTCCATAGCTTCTGAAGCTATATTAGCAGCACGTGCCTGACCTCTCAACCTGCCAGCACTACCCAACTGTGTGCCCGTCAGGGTGGCAAGGTTGGTAGTGACGTGAGTTCGCAATGTGCAGCGTCCCTGTGCATTCGGT
>JACEEZ010024361.1:196824-209324 GCA_016584305.1 Chionoecetes opilio | reverse complement strand
AACTGCCCAAAATACTCAGCCCAACGAGCCATCTGTCCATCCATGTCCGACACGAGGCCCATCTGCTGTCGAATAGCACTCGCCCGAGAAGGAGACTTGAAAAAGGAGCTTCTTCAGGGCTTTGGGAGGGGGGTCGGAGGTCATTAGCGTTCAAATGACCCTCGACATCCTCAGCGAGACTCCTGACATACCTCACCTTGTCTCTTTCCCCAGGAGGGTTCTAGTCCGGCGTGACAGAACCCTGTGCTGGTACTGGTTCCCAGGGCCCGCCTGGGCAGCGCGACTCTCCTCGATTTTCTCCAGCGTCTCCGTCGAGACAAAACCACGCCTTGACCTCGAGCGCTCCCCAATACACTCCTGGCAACCTGTAGAGTTTTCACGTTTGAAGGTATCCCACAGTTCTACAGGGTCCCCCAGAGCACCGAGCACATCAAACCGATTTTTAGATGGCCACCGCATTTCTCATGACACATGTCAAGTCCTTCAAATTTCTCAAGATGAAACACAGTATGGTTACCTCTTGAGATTCTTCGGACTTGACATGAAGCTTAAGTTTTAGCAACAACAAGTCTGTAAAACTGTTCCAAGGAACTCAGCACTCCGGTAAACCCTGCAGTTCTGGAGGATCCTCCAACGAATACTAACGAGGATGTGGTCAATCTCCTTAGCTACCCCTCCGGCATTACTATACCATGTCCAGCGGTGCAGCTCTGGTCTCTGATACAAAGAACCTGCAATTCTCAACCATCTTGACCTTGCAAACTTCAGAAGCAGAGAACTGTTGGTGTTTCTGGTACCGGAGCCATGGGGACCAACACATAACTCGTAGCCATCTCTCACAGTGCCAGTAGTAGCATTTAAGTCGCCCAAGACAATGAGTGTGTCCCGAAGAGGACACTGGTCTAATACAGAGTCGAGTTTGGCGTAGAACATCTCCTTCTCTTCAGTTTTACGCATCTCGGTAGGAGCGTACACTGCAACAAGAGACATGAAACCCAGAGTGTGTTTCATCCTCACCCGCATTATACGCTCATCAACCGGAGTAACCTCAACAACTGACGGCTGCAGTTTGCTGGAGATGCCTATAGCTACTCCCTGGACACGGTGACCATTGCTCATGCCGGACCAGTAGTAGGTGTAACCCCCACTGCTAGTCTCGCCACTGCCAGGACTCCTCATCTCAGAGAGTCCCACTATATCCACCCTCAGCCTGCTGAGCTCGCCCGATAGGAGAGGTAGTCGATGATTGTCTGAGAGGCTCAGAACGTTCCACGTGCCCACACGAAGAACCCTCCGCAGGTTTATCCCAGGAGTGATTCGACGGGCAGGCGCCGCCTCTGCACCGCCCCGGCCACCCCCATAAGAAAAAGTTGGGCTAGGGGGCCCTACCACTTGATTTAGAGTGCGGGATTCCCAGTCATTCGTATGCGGTATTTGGCTCATTCGATAACAAGCCGAGTATCCCAATCAATCAATCATTAGGGGCATACGCCGGGGGGCGCGTCACCTCGCCCACCCTACGACGCCTCTCCCGTGGGTCACCACGCGCGAGTCCCCATGCAGGCTCCTTTCCCATAACAAGCAGCTCCCGACCAGAAATATCAACTTGCCCCAGCCACGAGCCATGTGGGCGGCCCCTAGGCCTCCTCCACGCCAGATTGTATCTTACAGATACAACACGTTGGGAAGGATCGGTTTCAGGGTAGCGTGCCACATGCCCATATTGCCGAAGTTGGCGCTGACGGATTATGTAGGTAATAGGGCTCGATTCAGTCTCACGGTGCAATCGCTGATTTGACACGTAATCATCCCAGCGATACCCCATTATTCTGCGAAGACACTTATTACCAAAGGCATCGATTCGTCTCTTCAAGTTGCTATTTAGTGTCCATGTCTCACAACCATAGAGTAAGACAGGGATCACAAGCGACTTGAAGATCCGGCTCTTTGTCCTCCTGCACAGGTACCGACAACGCCCAATACTCCTGCTGAGCGAGTCCATAACACCGTGGGCTATGATAATATATATAATCCGCCGTAAGAATTCTTAACGAGACCCGCAGTCATTATGGACTGCGCTACCAAGGTATGTAAAACTTTCAAAGATCTCAATGTCTTCTCCGCACGCATGAACAGACTGTACCGTTTCATCTAGTAAGCCTCCACACACCTGGACCTTGATCTTAAGCCAGGAGACCTTAAGTTCCAAAGACTTAGGTCCGTACCGAGAGTGAAGGCGGTAGAGCGACGAACGGCAAGGTACCGACGAGCGGCAGAACCTTCAAATTGTTACCGAGAGTGGACAGAAAGGCAGGGTTGGTTGAAGTCTCACGCGGCGGTGTATTGGCAACAGTGTTGCTTCAAACTGCGTTGCCAGAGTACGACTATAAATAGTCTATAATGCGAATTTGCCCGTATACTCATCAAAAACATCAACAGAAACGTTGCGATCGGCTATGAAGTTGGTGAAATATATATATAATGAAGTTAATTAACAGGAGAGGCGTGTATACGTAAGTTTCTCTTACCGCTCATGTGAACATATGCGGTAAGAGAAACGTGCTGGCGGGTTCTGGCAGCGACCTTGATGATGGCGGCGGCTCAAGCAATACCCACCCAGCTATCCTGAACCTCCTGGAGCATTATTGTCACTAAAATCACTTATTGCCGCATATGTAATACCTAATAATCTTATACTTATACTTAAATACATATTTGAAAGAATATTGTTAACATATCTCTTAATCCCTCCAGGTTAGGAATGTAATAAAAATTCATCGAAGGTTCAGCGAAGACACGGGTGTACCCAAGGAGGCTAGAGAGACAGGTGTACCCATGTCTTCAACCTTGACCGCTAACCTTCCTCGCTGCTCTTCCTTCCAAAACAAACCCCTAATATGGTAAGCGAAGGTCTGCCGTTCGTCGTTCGTCGCTCTACCGCCTTGATTCTCGGTACGGGCCTTTGCATCCTCGTGCAGCGCCTCGAGATCCATCACCAGGACCACCAGCGACGCAGAAAAGATTGCTGCATAATTGGCAAAAACAAAATCAGTGATCTTGGAGTTGCCGAGAGATGCTCCACAATCACTTTGATCTACAACTATGCCTAATACCCAGTCCATACAAGTGTTGAAAAGTGATGGGGCAAGGATGCACCCTTGCCTCACTGCTGTATTAACCCGTGGGCTGCGACAAGCCGTCCGGAAGGCTCTGCTGAGCGATTGCGGCAAAAACATCCGGAAGCGCAATTTTCAATTGCATACAAAAACCGCGCCAACATTCGTAGAAGTCTATAAACTGTGTCACATATACGCCTTGATGTCAGCCCTCGATAACACACACCACCATCTGCCTAACTACGCCGTAGGCAGAGATATACCACTCCTTGGGTTTTTTCCCAAGATCTTGGGATTTAAGTACTGGCGTTGGGATATTTTTTGTCTATCTTTTGACTTTTGCAGGGATTATTCAAATATTTTTCCAGTAATTTATCTGAATGTACGGTACAACGGTACCTATGCTTACCTTGACATAAACTACTTGACAAATACTTGAATAATCCCTTCAACATCTTGGGAAAATTCCCAAGGAGTGGCACCCCTGATCCCACCTCAGCAGTCTCTCGCCGGTGGATTGGTGCCATTCGCGCCAGATATTTCAACTCCCGACCACAACCACACCACAACCCCAGACGCTAGGGTTAAAAATATATATATTGCCGGATGCGGATGTTTACTACCTTGACGTTGATGTGATTTTCATCCAAATCTGTAATGGTACGTCACTGTTTTACGTACATCCCCGCACTGGTGAACTAAAAAACATCTTTGCTCCCGTGTACTGCACAGTGTTAGGATATATATATATATATATATATATATATATATATATAATATATATATATATATATATATATATATATAATATATATAATATATATATATATATTATATATATAATATATTATATAATATATATATATATATATATATATATATATATAATATATATATATATATAATATATATATATATATATATATATATATATATATATATATATATATATATATATATATATATATAATATATATATATATATATATATATATATATATATATATATATATATATATATATATATATATATATATATATATATATATATATATATATATATATATATATATATATATATATATATATATATATATATATATATATATATATATATATATATATATATATATATATATATATATATATATATATATATTATATATATATATATATATTATATATATATATATATATATATATATATATATATATATATATATATATATATATTATATATATATATATATATATATATATGGCAACACTCATGTATTACTCCGCGCTCCTTGACCTGTCTATAAATAGGTTTGACCGTGTCTGCTCGGCCTAAGATGCCACTCCTCGTGTCTGCTGCTCGCCACTCAATCATTGATATTTATATCATTATCATAATTTGTTTATCATTATAATTGATATTATCATTATTATTGTTATTAATATTAACATCATTCTATAAATTCTTATTATCATCATTATCATCATAATTGATATTATTGTTACTATTTTTTCTATTATAAATATATATGGTACAATTTATATTAATGCTAATAATATAATTTTTGTATATAGGTAGTATACTATTGTGATTGAAACAATAATAATAAATTTATTGAAAACTACAATAATAATAATGATGTAATAACACTAATAATAATAATTAAAACACTAATACAAATTATTACAATAATAACAACAGTGATAATGATAGTCATAAAAATAATGGAAAAATTGAGTGGTGAAAATAGTATTAATGATAATGATAATAAGAGCATTTCCGACTCTAACAAATAATAATTATCAATATTGTTAATAATATAATTACAGTATCATTAATATTATTAAAATTATTATTACTGACATTTTCATTATTATTATTATTATTATCATTATTATTATTATTGTTTATATTATTATTAGTGTATTACTATTATTATGCTTATGATCATCATCATTATCATTATTGTTATTCTTTTTTTTATAATCATAATTATTATTATTGTATCTATATAATATATAATCATTATATATTATATAAATTATATATATAATCATTATCATCGAAGACCTGATGGCACCCCATCTATTATTATAACTTATTATTATCATTAATACCACCGACATTATTATTATTATTAAGCACTGTGTATTCATATTATGAAAAATGTATTATTATTTATAATGAAATATTATTTACTGAAATAACTGAGCTTGAGATAAAACATAAATTGTATGACTGCACTAAATGTTGATTGGATTTACTTTAAAACAAGACAATGTTGATGATGTGCTCTCACAGTGAATGGAGGAATGAGAAGTGATTGCTACTCCTGTTATAGGGCAAAACTAATGTCGCTCAACATATATTTGAATGGAAGTGATAGAGATAAGTATGTACTTGGCTGATGTCTGATCACTTATGAATAAAATTATTGAGTTAGAAGCTAGACAACCGTGCGGTATAGAAGCGGTACAAATACTTATGATATGTTATAGAGTCTAGTATATATTCCACATATGACATCTTGTTTTCAGGAAGGTATTACCATATAAATATTTTACCTTGCGTAGGTGTTTAGCTTGGCGGCATAAGAACTGGCATCTGGTCGCGTCAAAATACTTACCTGGCACAGGAGTATCACCCTAGATTCAAGGTGCAACTTTGGCACCCATAAAGGTGCAAAATCTGTGACATCTTGTTGCACCCTTGAGGGTGCAAAACATGCACCTTTGGAGGTGCAACTTAGCACCCTCAAGGGTGCTAAGCTGCACCTCTAAAGGTAGAATTTTTGCTCAAAATTGCCCCTCTAAAGGTGCATATTTTCACATTTAAAGGTACAAGGTTGCACCCTAGTCTTAAGGTGCAACTTTGCACCCTTAAATGTTCAAAATGTGTGACATCATTTTACACCCATGAGGGTGCAAAATTGCACCTTAAAGGTGCATGTTTTGTACCTAAAAAGGTGCATACGTTGCACCCATAAGGGTGCACAGTTGCACCTCTAAAGTTAGATATTTTGCTCAAAATTGCCCCTCTAAAAGTGCATATTTGCACCTTAAAAGGTAAAAAATGTGCAAAAGTTGCACCATAGTGTTAAGGTGCAACTTTGCACCCTTAAAGATTCAAAATGTGAGACATCATTTTGCACCCTTAAAGGTGCAATGTAGTACCTTTTTTTCTTAGTGTGTACCCTGCACACGTATCTTAAGAGACACACTCGGTATAGACATACACAGACCTCAGAACACGTGTTGACCACACCATTCCACCGAGCCTTGACCGTCTCGCGCCCACAGCTACCACAACGACGCCCGCCACACTCCTCTCATCTATATTATATTCAAGAGAACCACGTCAACGGTTCATTTGGCGTCAGCGGTTGTTCATTTGGTGGCAGCTTGATGTTTTGGTCTCTTGTCTGTGTGTCTTCTAGTGTGGGTATGTGCGACATCACGAGTTGCTCATTATTGGTCCCCTGATGTCCTGATGTCCCATGCTGTTCTGATGTTCTACCTCGCTGTCGCTACGATCTTCCTCCTCCCCGCCCATGATGTCCTGCCCACGGCGCCCTACTCATGTTCCTGTTTTGATGTCACGTATCGCCCGCCTGCATTCCTCTCCGCCCACGCATCATGTTCCTGATTTGATGTCACGTGCCTCCCGCACACCCACGCCCATGCGGTACCGCCCGCACCCTCACGCCCGTCTCTGATGCCGCGTGTGGTCTCTCCCCGCCCGTGCCGCCTGCCCGCATACCTCTTCCCTGCCCGTGCCCTCGTGCCTCCCGCACGACCTTCACGGCGCGGCTACCTCATGGCGTGCATCGTGAGTCTGTTCCTACTTCTTCTCTGCTACACGTGAGTCGTCAGCGAGTGCTATATTATTTTACTGTCACTGGACAACTGTGACTATTCATATTTTGCGTGTGTTACTATTTTTCTAGTCACTTGGAAACGTGACTCAATGTCTCCTGTGCTCTGCGCTATTCTGTGTTTGCCAAATATTTTGACCTTATTTGACTCATTTCTGGTTACATTTTGATCTCGGCACAGTGTTGCTATATTTTTTGGCTCCTGCCTGCTGATTTTTGTGTGTACATATTTTGGGCAGTTTTTCACATACGAGTGCATTTTCTATGATTATTTTTGTGCTATTTTCTATTTTGTGTAATTTTTTTTGGTGCGTGATTTTCTTTATCTCTATGTTCATTCCCGCGATATCTGACCTGTGAGTCAACCCCTGTGAGTCAGCCCCTGCTAACCCTTGTGGCTGAGGGTAGGAATTCGGTGTCCACACGTGTTCACCCCCTCACCTCCCTGAAAATGGAGGGAAATGGTGTGCTCCTTGCTGCGCCTCGGGCTACGATGCCTGCCGCACCCCCGCGCACCCTCTTGCCTCAGGCAACGCAGCCGGCCGCCCGCCCCAGTCCCCCCCGCCGCCGCTCCCTGATGCCCTCCCCCCCCTGGCCACACCTGCTGGTCAGGTCAGCCGGCTTATCGTCCGCTACCTCTCCCACCCATCTCCTGCCGCCCGCCTCGTCTCCCCCGCGGCCTACCACCCACATGATGCCACCCATCTCCCCGCGCCCACACACCCGCCCACCTTATGTGGTCTCTCTGAGCGTCCAGCACGCCCACGCCCACGCCCACGCCCATTCGGCGATGCCTACCCTGGCATCGTGTCCGCCTCATGCCTCAACTGTTCTCTCCTTCGCTGGCTAGCTAGCCCTTTAATGGGCACTTATAGAGTTTGTTTAGAAAAGAAATATTTAATGACATTTTCCTTTATTTTGATAAGTAAGAAACAACTTTCACTAACGAACGGTTTTTTTAATACATCATAGTTCTTATGCTATGAACCTCTACAATTTTGTTGAGCTGCTCATTTATGGTTACTTACTCAATATTTTTTATTTATATTTGTAACTAGGAAAACACAAGAAAATTTTTTTTTTTAGGAATTCGATATCTCCATAAGCTGATGTTGTATTTTTCTTTGTTTAAGTAATGAAACAACGACATATGGAAATGCAGATTCGTTTTTGAAAAATAAAAATGTTCTTCTCTTTTCATAACAAAATCGATATAAATATTTGTTGATCCCCAAATACATAATTGAACATTAATAAAATATCGCTATATGTAAATAAATGAAAAGTCAAAGAATTTTGAGCCAGCTTCTTATATTTGATATTGAAAGACCCTGTGTTGATATTGAAAGATCCAACATTTTCACCAATAAAAAAAAAAATTCTCTTTTTTTTCGTTCAAATCAGTACATACAGTAAATAACATAGTTTTGCCTTGGTATCAGAGCAAATTATGAATGATTCCAGAAGAACATGACCTGCAACATATTTTGTAACACAAACAATGATCTACAAATTTTTACCATAACTGGGCCGCTCAACAAAATTGTTGACTAACATTTAGAGTGCTGGTATTATATCATAGTCATCACAAATCAAACACAATTATTACTCATTATTGTCACCGACATTTAAATGTCAAAATATGAACAAGAAAAGAATGATTATTTACCTATATCACACGAAGATGAGGAGAGAAACACAAAGAAAATCTACAGAGTCCACCTGGCAGTGTTCCCTTTTTTACAATGAGTCATATCCTCAACGCAAAGCCATATATTGGGAAACTTATACACTAGACTAACATCTATAATGCTGTTGAGCAGCCTGAACAAGGATACTTCATTCAGAACCTGTATTTAATATGTTTTAAAAATGGCTGAATGTGCCTCAACAATTTTGTTGAGCAAGCTGCTTAAGGGCTAGACAGTGTTTTTCGGCTAATTTGGTTATAGAAATTGCAGACTCTATTTCCTTACTGGTTGTTTGCCCGTTTGTGTTTTTAGCGCGTCTTGGACATGGAGTAGATCCTCATTGTTTTGTTGTTTGTGCTGGCACATGGTGTGTAAGAACGTTTAATTTTTGGTCATATTTTCTACTTAGTATACTGCTTTAAAGACTTTTAGATTTGGAATCTCAGTCATAATTTCCACTTTTGATATTGTATAATGTTTTCACGACCATTTTACTTTTTCGTTGGCTAATCCTGGTGTTTCGGCTGGTATGGAGTATAGATCACTTTTATGGCTATCTCTTGCTTTACTGTTCGCTTGTGTTCAGTTTCAGCGCGTCCTTTGACAAAGAAGTTAAAATGTTCTCATTTTTGTGATAATGTATACGGTTTCTGCTGAACCAATGATGTAATTTTTTGCGTACTTTGTCCACGACTGGTAACTTTCTTGTTAACCCGCAGTTCCCGGGTTAACAAGAAAGAAGCTGGATACACCTCCCCTATAATTCACAGCACTCTCAGTCCCAGAATACAGACCAGTCATCAAACCAATAGTCCTTGCAGGAATACTGCGAAGTCGCAGAAGATCCCAGAGTGACTCACGATGCACTGTGTCAAACGGCTTCTTGAGATCAACATAGGCTGCAAGCATCCCCTGTCGAAACTCACGTCGGCGTTCCACCAGGACACAAAGCGCTAGGATACGGTCCGTTGTTGACTTACCAAAAAGTGGACCCAGACTGCTGAGGTCTCTGATGCTTCAGCAGATGACTGCGGATCCGCGTCAGCAATATATGGGCAAGTACCTTGCCTGGCACGCTGAGCAGTGTAATGCCGCGGTAATTGTTGCAGTCCTGACGGTCCCCTTTCCCTTTCCAGATAGGGACGACTACCCCCCTTTTCCAGTCAGGAAGAATGGTACCTGATTGTCATACGGCAGTCAGGACAGCATGCAACCCGCGGATCATGGCCTCACCCCCAGCTTTGAGGAGCTACGCACTGATATTACAAACACCAGCTGCCTTTCCTCCCCTCAGTTTTGCTACAGCCTCTCTGACTTCGTCAAGAGAGGGTGCGGTCTCGTCAATGGGAGGATCGGCATCCACTGACCGTAACCCAGTGGTGTGAAGCTGCTCAGTTGGAGGGTCAACCGTGAACAACTGCCCTTGGTACCCAGCCCAACGAGCATCTGCCCATCCATGTCCGACACGAGGTGCTCATCTGCTGTTCGAATAGCGCTCGCCCGAGATATAGACTTGGAACGGAGCTTCTTCAGGGCTCGGTAGGCGGTCGGAAGTCATTAGCGTTCAAATGACCCTCAATATCCTCAGCGAGACTTCTGACATACCTCTCCTTGTCTCTCCCTAGGAGGGTTCTAATCCGGCGTGACAGAGCCCTGTGCTGCTCCTGCTTCCCAGCCAGCCTGGCAGCGCGACTCTCCTCGATTTTCTGCAGGGTCTCCGTCGAGACAAAACCACACCTTGACCTCGGGCGCTCCCCAATACACTCCTTGGCAGCCTGTAGAGTTTCACATTTGAAGGAATCCCACAGTTATATATGGTCTTCGAGGGCACCGAGCAAATCAAGCCGATTTGAGACTGCCACCGCATACTCATTGGCACATATCAAGTCCTTCAATTTATGAAGATGAAACACAGTATGGTTACCTCTTGAGATTCTTCTGGATTTGACATGAAGCTTAAGTGTAGCAACAACAAGTCTGTGATCTGTTCCAAACAACTCAGCACTCCGGTAAACCCTGCAGTTCTGGAGGATCCTCCAACGAGTACTAACGAGAACGTGGTCGATTTCCCTAGCTACCCCTCCGGCATTACTATACCATGTCCAGTGGTGCAGCTCTGGTATCTAATACCAAGGACCTCCAATTCTCAACCTTTTGGACCTTGCAAAATTCAGAAGCAGAGAACTGTTAATGTTTCTGGTATCAGAGCCATGGGGAGCAACACATAACTCGTTGCCATCTCTCACAGTGCCAGTAGTAGCATTGAAGTCGTCCAAGACAATGAGTGTGTCCCGAAGAGGACACTGGTCTAATACAGAATCGAGTTTGGCGTAGAACATCTCCTTCTCTTCTGTTTTACGCACCTAGGTAGGAGCGTACACTGCAACAAGAGACATGAAACCCAGAGTGTGTTTCATCCTCACTTGCATTATACGCTCATCAACCGGAGTAACCTCAACAACTGACGGCTGCAGTTTGTTGAAGATGCCAATAGCTACTCCCCGGAGATGGTCGCCATTGCTCATGCCGGACCAGTAGTAGGTGTAACCCCACTGCTAGTCTCGCCACTGCCAGGCCTCCTCGTCTCAGAGAGTCCCACTATATCCACCCTCAGCCTACTGAGCTCGCCGATAGGAGATACCTCTCCGATAAGAGAGGTAGTCGACGATTGTCTGAGAGGATCAGAGCGTTCCACGAGCCCACACGAAGAACCCGCCGGAGGTTTATCCCAGGAGTTATTCGACGGGCAGGCGCCGCCTCTGCACCACCCCGGCCAACCCAATAAGAAAAAGATGGACTAGGGGGCCCTACCACTCGATTTAGAGTGTGGGATTCCCGAGGGATTTGCACCGCACTCGTCATAGGCAGACCCCCTCCCCCTGCGTAGGCATTAGAGGGGTTTGCATGGTCAGGCCCCCCGGCAAAACCGGGTCAGGGGCGCGGTTACCACGCCCCCGGCCTCTACCTCTTATTATGTTTGTAGCTAAGTTAGGTTTTTACAGTGAGGGGTCGCAACTCCCCCACCCCCCAATCAGTCTATGTCAGGGATTGGCCTTACTGCTGACCATGGCCAGGGACGCAGAACTCCTTGTAGGGATTATCTCCAGACTGCCCACTATTTCACCCATAGCTGGAGCTGGATGGTCACTGACTCAATAGTGAGTTTATCTGCCCTTAAAGATGGTCTTATTTTTAGTCCATCTGGGTGTCCAGCACACCCTCCTCACTGGTAGAACCAGTCAGTGGTGTAGCTGGTTTAGTCGCCGATGATCCGACCATGCGGCTGGTTGCACTGGGTTATATGTTACCAGTAGCAGGGGACAACCCTGACCAGACCCACATCGAGTATCCCAGCAACACACAAACTCAACACACTAACTCGCTTGCTTTCTCTCTCTGTTTTTCTCTCGTTCTCATGTGTGGGAGATAAATCTTCACCTGCGAGGTAAAGGAATATGTAAAGGTTGGTAGGCGAGGCGACATACAGGTGTGGAAGGTGTGCAGTGGTTCTCCTCCCAATCATTATACTCACGTGCTTCTTTGTTATTGTTGCTAATGCAAAGGAGGGATTTGTTACAGTGGTGGAGGGGAGGAGAGAGAGAGAGAGAGAGAGAGAGAGAAGGAGAGAGAGAGAGAGAGAGAGAGAGAGAGAGAGAGAGAGAGAGAGAGAGAGAGAGAGAGAGAGAGAGAGAAGAGGAGAGAGAGAGAGAGAGAGAGGAGAGAGAGAGAGAGAGAGAGAGAGAGAGAGAGAGAGAGAGAGAGAGAGAGAGAGAGAGAGAGAGAGAGAGAGAGAGAAGAGAGAGAGAGAGAAGAGAGAGAGA
>JACEEZ010024361.1:150568-195837 GCA_016584305.1 Chionoecetes opilio | reverse complement strand
CTCCTCGTATTTAACTATTTTACGATAAACTTTTTACATGGAAAATATCAATAGAAGCGGAATCTTATTAGCTTTCCATTGATATATTTTGTTTTCTGATAAATGAATTTGCAGCATTCGCAAATTAGCATTAACTAAATAGATAACATCATGAAATTGGGTAATATTTCCCGATTGATGAGGTTATTTATTTGGTTAACGCTAATTTATGCATGCTGCTAATACATTTATCAGAAAACGAAATATATCAAAGGAAAGCTAATGAAATTCCACTTCTATTGATATTCCCCATGTAAAAAGTTTTCTCGAACATTTTAAATGGCGAAAAGTTTAACTGAATGTGTTCATGCATATTTCTTGACCCTCATAATGGCCTTTCTTTAGTGTGTTTTACGCTTTTTAATTCGACAATATTATAGAACAAACATTTCCAAAGATAACGGTTTACCTTTTATACTGAAAAATATATATTAAGTATGGGAACATTACCATAAGCTGACAAACAAGGGCGGCAAGTGGAGTTTGTTGGTCCTCCAGCTCGCTCCGTCGGGCGGCATTTGACTTTTAGACGGCGGCATTTGGCTTGAAGACGCTAGATCGTGACGTCAGTGCAAGGCACCTATTATTATTATTATTATTATTATTATTATTATTATTATTATTATTATTACTCCTTGGTCTTAGTCACTATTATTATGGTTAATAATGGCATCATGATTTTCAATATTTGTTATTATTATTATTAGTTTTTATTAATATATTTATTTCAAAGATATGTGTGAGTGTGAATGTGTGTGCGTGTGTGACTGTGTGTGTGTGTGTGTGTGTGGTGTGTGTGTGTGTGTGTGTGTGTGTGTGTGTGTGTGTGTGTGTGTGTGTGTGTGTGTGTGTGTGTTGTGTGTGTGTTCACACGAGGCCACCGAGATGAGAAGGACTGATACATCGCCCGTGACGTCACACAATCTAGTGCCCACCCGCTCCGCTCTCCGTACAAGTTTACCTACCTAATATATGTTTATCAGTATAAAAGGTATACTGATATCTTTGCAATGTTTGTTCTATAATATTATAAAATAAAAAATCGTAAAACACACTAAAGAATGCCATTATATGAGACTCAAGAAATATGCATGAACTTAAATTCTTTGCCATCTAATATTTTGCGCGGAAACATTTTACATTGAGAATATCATAGAAGCAAAATTTCATTAGCTTTCCATTGATATATTTCGTTTTCTGATAAATGAAATAGCAGTATGCATAAATTAGCGTTACCTAAATACATAACATCATGAAATCGAGAAATTTCCTACCTAATATAAGAACATAAGAACATAAGAAAATAAGGAAGTTACAAGAGGCCGCGAGACCTACACGTGGTAGTTCCTGTCACAGAACACTTCCTACATCCACCTTTCATCTCCATCCGTTAACCTATCCAGCCCCTCCTTAAAGCTCCCTAATGACTCCGCACTAACTACCTGTCTACTGAGTTCCATTCACCACCCTATTTTGTGAACCAGTTTTTTCCCTATTTCCTTTCTAAATTTACGCCCTTCGAGCTTGAATCCATTACTTCTTGTTCTACCTGGTTAAAAGCCGTAAAGAACTTTTCCTACCTCTCCTTTATTAAATCCCTTTATCCACTTAAAAACTTCTCTCAGATCGCCCTAACTATGCGTCTCTCGAGTGAGAGTAACTTTAATAACTTCAATCTCTTTTCATAACTTAAGCTACGCATCCCTTGTATATTTTGGTCATCCTTCTCTGCACTGTTTTCTAACAAGGCTATATCCATCCTGTAATATGGAGACCAAAACTGAACCGCATAGTCTAGGTGAGGCCTGACTAGAGCCAGATAAAGCTTTATAATAACTTCCGCACTTCTACTTTTAACACTTCTGGTGATGAATCCTAACACTTCTATTAGCTCTATTTCTAGCCTCAATACATTATTTCCTAGGTCGGAGGTCTGGGCTCACCCTCACTCCAAGATCTTTTTCACCTTCTGATCTTTTCAGCGATACATTGTGTATGGTGTATCTATTACCAGGGTTTTTTCTACAACATTCATAACCCTGCACTTCTCAATATTAATTCCATTTTGCCATCTGACTGTCCCACCCATTAATTTTATCTAAGTCTCCCTGCAATATGTTTACATCAGACTGTGATCCAATAATCCTACCTACCTTAGTGTCATCAGATAAGATAAGATTTTCATCCTATCTAGACACTTTGCAATTACCAACTACAAGGTTATTGACTATACAAAGCGCCGCCACGTCAGCACGAACTAGGCGGACTCGAACCGCTGACCTGAATGCACAGGGACGCTGCACATTGCAAGCTCACGTCTCTACCAACCATGCCACCCTGACGGGCTTAGTGTCATCAGCAAATTTGCTGATATCACTGCTAATCCCACTATCCAAGTCGTTGATGTAAATCTGAAATAGTAATGGACCCAAAACTGACCCTTGTGGAACTCCACTTGTCACCAGTCCCCATTCATATTTAGAACCATTAATTTTAACCCTTTGTTGCCTATTACTTAGCCAAGCTCTGATCCAACGAAAAACCTTCCCATCTATTCCATGAGCCTTAACCTTATTTAAGAGTCTCTCGTGTGTTCTTTGTCAAATACCTTACTAAAGTCCAGATATATTATATCATAATCCTTATCATTATCTGCCGTCTCATAAACATTCCTATAAAAACTCTATAAATTGGTAAGACATGACCTACCCTTGGTGAATCCATGTTGTGAGTCATTGATCAAACTATGTTTATCTAAGTGCTCTCTAATGTTTTTTGCAATAATAGATTCCAATAATTTACCTACCACTGACGTTAGACTTACGGGTCGATAATTTGACTTTAGTCCTCTGTCTCCCTTCTTAAATATGGGAACAACATTTCCTTTCCTCCACAATAATGACACATCGCCTATATCAACCGATTTCCTAAAAATGCGCACTAACGACTCACTAACAACCTCCTTGCATTCCTTTAATAACCCTAGGAACACACTTCATCTGGTCCTGGCGATTTAAAATTCTTCATTTTTTCTATACCCTCTTCCACCATTTCCCTATTATCACAATATCTTTGAATTTCTCATCATCGTTTCCTTTGAACATCTGTTCACTATCAGGTATCGTCTGTGTATCCTCCTCAGTAAAAACACTTAAGAAATAATCATTTAAACTTTTACACATATCCTCATCTGTATTTAAGACCTCACCCTGTCCTGACCTTAACGAACGGCCCCACTAATTGCCTTGTCTTGGTTTTATATACCTGATAGAACCCCTTGGGTCACTTTTCGCCTGTCCTGCTACTTTAATATCATAATTGTTCTAGCTAATCGAGTTAATTTCTTCACTGTCCCCGCCATCACGTTATACTGTTCTTTGCTTACTTCACCAGCCTTAAATCTTAAATACATGTTTTTCTTTACTCTAATATTGTGTTTTAAACTAATGGTGATCCATTTTTGGGTCACTCTTTCTTGACCTTTTTCCATATAAGGAATATGTTTTATCTGTCCATCAATTAAATTTTTTACACATAAGCTATAATCCCCCTCCGCCCCGACATCACTTTCAACGCTAATCTCCACCAGGTGTCTTCTAATCCTTCATAGTTGGCCTTTCCAGCTGTCATCGCCCTGCCCTTGACCGCATTATCCTTGGAACCTTTCTTCCCCTAGATTCAACACCCTTTTTAATCCACTCCAGGTGCTTTCTTAATCCTGCATAATTGGCCTTTCTGAAACTAGGTATTCTTTCTTTGTTGACTTAATTTTCCAACTTCCCATTTTAAGCAAATCTGATTTCATAATGATCACTATTATCTGACTTCCACCAACCTCCACATCTGTAACAAAATCTTCCCTATTTTGTCAGTAATAAATCTAGAATATTATCTCCTCTAGTAGGCTCCTTGATTGCTTGGCTTAGGAGTTATCCTGTATTATATTTAACAATTCTTCTGCGTCGCTGTCTCCTATAATTATATCCCAGTCTATATTCCTAAGATTAAAATCTCCCACCACGCATAGTCGATTATATCTGCAGGCCTTGTTTATTTCTTCCCATATGGAGCTGAATCCTCTTTACATAAGTTTGGAGGCCTATACACTACACACACAACCATTTTCTCAGTTCCCTCCATAACCTCTACCCATATAGAATCTATGCTGTCATCTGTTTTTATAACATTATTAACCCAACACTGCAATGTATCCCTTGCATAAAGCGCAACTCCTCCAACTCGTCTGCCTACTCTGTCCTTGTGAAATAATTTATACCCAACTATCTCGACCTTCCGGATCAAATACCTTTCCTGACTATCCAACCATGTTTCTGTTAATGCTATTATATCAAAATCATCTACACATATTTATTCCTCACAAGAGATCTATCTTGTTTAAAATACTCCTACAATTTGTATAGTAGACCTTCAAGCAGCTCCTCTTCTTTTCCTCCATTTTCCCTTTATCTTTAACTAAGCCCCTCCTCTCTCTCTTCTTACGAATCACTTTAGTTTCCTTCCTTCTGAAACTCCTCCTAGTGTCGCAATATTCCTTTACCCCCGACCCCAGTGCATAGGTGGGCGTTATCGCGATAAATTTTTCGCGATAATTTATCGCGATAACGATATCGAGTTATCGTTATCCGAAGAAAAACCATTTCTTGCGTTATCGATTTATCGGTATCGCCGATACTTTTGGTTCCAAACTAGCGATAATCGATTTATTTTTATTTTTTTCCAGTTTAGCACAGGGGCGAGCCGCGCGTGCCTTGGAGACAGAAATAGGTAGGTCCGAGCTGAGAACCGAACAACGGTCTAAACCCAGCTAACAGTCTTGACACCTTCTCAAAACGTTCGCTCAGCTTCAGTCTCTCACCAGCTGTTGGACGGGGAGGTGTTGCTCCTACGCGCTCCCGGTTTTACGCGTTCTTTGATGATTTTTTCCCCTATGTTCCCGTGCTTCTTCCGTTCTAATTTTTTATGCACGTGTATATGAATGTATGTACTATCTCGTTATATATTTTTAGATTTTTTTATTGAAAATATCAATATCGTTATCGTTAGTATCGGAATTTTGGATTTATCGATTGATCGGTTATCGCCTGATCGGGCGATACATTTATCGCCAGTTATCGATTATTGGTTATTGCCGATAAGGTTATCGTTATCGATTTATCGGTTATCGTGATAAATTTTTCGTTAACGCGCCCACCAATGTCCCAGTGTCTAATCCCCGGTTCTCTATCTTAAAAAAGCCTGCAGTGCATCTACCGCCCTAGCAAGGGATTCAGACAAGATCTGAACTCCTTTCCTCGAAAAGTGCACCCCGTCCCTGCGGTAGAGGTGGTTATGCCCGAAAAAGAGGACCCAGCTGTCGACAAAGGCCCAACCATTGGCTTTGCAATGATATGCCAACCAGCAATTCAAAGCAATAGCCCTAGAGTACCACAAGTCGTCAACATAGCGTCTTGGAAGGACACCACACACCACAGGGAACCCACCCCTGTCCCTAACCTTACCTACAGCCTTCTTGAACCGCCGTAGCAATTGCTTACTTCTTACACACTCAACATCGTTTCCCCCAGCACTCAGGCAGACGATGGGCTTTTTCCCTTGGTCCGCCATGCACTCAACTATCTTATCACTAACATAACCTATCCCCTTCCCTGGGTAACTCACCGACTTCATGTGCATCCCTTCCCTGTCACAGAACCTGCTGTCGAGATGCCTAACCTGACTGTCACCAACAACCAAGATTTTACCTGCGGGTAATGATGTATCGTCTACCGTCCTTACCTCCGTGTCTTCCTCTTGCAGCCCCGAGAGTACCTGAAATGAGTTCGTACACAGAACATGGTCATTGTTTACCTTTATCTCCTTCGGGCGCGCACCACCATGATCAATTACCTTCCATTCACCAATACCTGGTGACTTACAAGGAGCCTTAGTAGTCGCCCGAGGCACGTCTCGCTCTGGTACCCCTCCAGGTACATCCCTCCTATGTGCCCCTCGATTCACTCCACTTGGACCTCCACTTCCACCCTTAAGAGATCGTATCTCTATTTCCTGCTTCTTCACCACGCTTTTCAAATCGTTCACTTCACTTACAAAGCACCTTTTCAATTCTTCGATCGCCTCCAGAATAGACTTGAGCGCCATTCCACACACTTCACTACACTCGACCCTTTTCTCTCTCTCTACCACACTCGTTTTCACCTCAGCCTCCTTCACTACTACCACACTACCATTCTCCACCCCAGCAGAAGCACTCAGAGCCACTTCTCTCCCCGCCTCAACCGAAACACTCGGCGCTAATCCCTTCTGCAGCTGACATCTTGACTCAGGTCTGACCTGACTAGACACACACACACACGGAGCTTGTTAGAGCACGTCCTGCCTCACCAAGTCACCCACCTCGAATGTATATTGATCAGTATAAAAGAGTTACTGATATCTTCGAAAATGTTTGTTCCATAATATTATCAACTAAAGAACCGTAAAACACACTAAAGAAATGCCATTATGAAACTCTGAAGAAATATGCATGCATTTAACTCTTCGCCATTTAATATTTTGCATGAAAACATTTTACATGGAGAATATCAATAGAAGCGGATTCTAATTAGCTTTCTATTGTTATATTTCGTTTTCTGATAAATGAATTAAAACTATACATACATTAGCGTGAACTAAATAAATAACATCATCAATCTTGAAAAATTACCCGATTTCATGATGTTATTTATTTAGTTAACGCTAATTTATGCATGCTGCTAGTTCATTTATCAGAAAACGAAAAATATCAATAGAAAGCTAATGAGATTTTGCTTCTATTGATATTTTCCATGTAAAATGATTTATCGCAAAATATTAAATGGCGAAGAGTTTAAGTTCATGCATATTTCATGAGAGTCTCATAATGGCATTTTTTTGTGTGTTTTACGTTTTTTATTTGATAATATTATAGAACAAACATTTAGGAAGATAACAGTATATCTTTTATACTGATAAACATATATTAGGTAGGAAATTACCCGATTTCATGATGGTCTGTATTTAGTTAACGCTAATTTATTCATGTTGCTAATTCATTTATCAGAAAACGAAATATATCAATGGAAAGCTAATGAAATTCCGCTTCTATTGATATTCGCCAAGTAAAATGTTTTCTCGCAAAATATTATATGGCGAAGAGTTCATGCATATTTTTTGAGAGTCTCATAATGGCATTTCTTTAGTGTGTTTTACGGTTTTTTATTTGATAATATTATAGAACAAACATTTCCAAAGATAACAGTATATCTTTAATACTGATAAACTATATTAGGTAGGTAAACTAGTACGGGGGCGGAGCGGGTGGCACTATATTGTGTGACGTCCACGGGCGATGTATCAGGACCGGTATTACCAAAACGTATATCATAGCTATGACAGAAATGTATCATAGCTCTTAAATATCATAAATTTTTATCACACGCCATATATTATAAGTTTGGAATCTAGAGCACAACCATCTATCATAGTCGCCTGCTAAATATAGTGTCATTGTTTCTTTAAAATGGTTATATAATCAGTAAATTCATCCCTTGACCACGTTTTATGGATCTATACTTATTCCCCTATGTTTATAACATGTTTAGGGCAGTGAAACAGAGAGTAATGTAGTAATTCATTCCCGAAAATAAAGCATAGAGATGTACCGTTGAGCAGTATCTGTGTAAACACGGGACAGAGTTGTCAGATGGCGATGTTTTTCGATCTAAAAGCTGTTTGTACAAGTTGGTGAGAACAATATGTACTCACACGGTCTTTTTTTTTTTTTTTTTTTTTTTTTTACATCACAAAGGACTGGCCAAGGGCACACAAAAATGGGTAACACAAAGCCCGCTTAGTTTGCCAGTCCCTATAAAGAAGACAGTAAGAGAATAATATAAAAAAGAGGGGTGAGCCAATTTAGTTCGGGAGGTGTCTTGTTAGTCTTCTTTTGAAAATATTTAAGTCATAGGAAAGTGGAAAAATAGAAACAGGAAGAGAGTTCCAGAGTTTACCAGTGAAAGGGATGAAAGAGTAAAGATACTGATTAACTCTTGCATTAGGAGGATGGACAGAATAGGGATGAAATTGAGTAGAAAGTCTTGTGCAGAGAGGCCGCGGGAGGGGGGGAGGCATGCAGTTAGCAAGTTCAGTTGAGCATTGAGCATGAAAATAACGGTAGAAGAGAGCAAGACAAGCAACATTGCGTCGGTGATTTAAAGATTGAAGACAGTCAGTCAGAGGAGGAGAGTTGATGAGACGCAAAGCTTTTGATTCAACCCTGTTTAAGAGAGCGGTATGAGTGGATCCTCCCCAAACATGTGAGACATACTCCATACATGGGCGGCTAGGGCCCCTGTAGAGAGCAAGCAATTGGGAGTGAGAGAAAAAAGGACGCAGACGCCACAGGACACCTAACTTCTTAGAAGCTGTTATAGCATGAGATGAGATGTGAGATTTCCAGTTCACATTTTTAGTAAAGGTTAGTCCTATAATGCTCATTGTAGAAGAAGGAGACAGTTGAGTGTCATTGAAGAAGAGGGGATAGTTATCCGGTAGGTTTTGTTGAGTAGATAGGTGAAGATTTTTTTTTTTTGAGGCATTGAACAAAACAAGGTTTGCTTTGCCCCAATCAGAAATTATAGAAAGATCAGATGTTACGCGCTTGGTGGCATCTCTCCGTGAATCACTTAGTTCCTGTTGAGTTGGACGTCTAATAAACGACGTTGAAAAATGCAGGGTAGAATCATCAGCGTAGGAGTGGATAGTAGGGTACGCCGTAGGTCCAATGAAAAGTGAAATATAGATTATTTCGAATTTAACAGGGTGTTGTCTTATGTAAAATATAATTTTAAGGGTGGTTTGTCCTCTTCAACTTTTTGATTTGAAAATTCTTTCATCAAAAAAAAAAATTTAATTTTAGCCTGCCTCCCCGTAAATAAGTTATTTGCCCTATCCCCCTTTTAAAAGAGGGGGACTCAGGAGGGGGATACGGTAGCCGTGTCAAAAGGGGCGGGTTTTATTTGGTGGTTTTTAAAAATAAGGGGGCCCCCCCCAAAGGGCTCCCCCAACCTTTTATTTCCACGGCTCCCCCTTTTCGGTTCCCTGGCCTTATTTTAAAAGGGGCCCCCCTTTCCCCAAATTTCCTACGGCGCGTCCAAAAAGGGGGGCCGGCGGACCGGCATCTGGGGCCCGCCAGGGAAGAAGGGAAACCAAAAATTTTTGGGGACGGGGGGGAAAAAGACCGGCAAGTTCCCACGCGGGCTGCCCCGGTTTCAAGGACTTGTTGAGGGGAACCCCTGGGGGCCCTTTGGCCTTTGTACCAGAAGACCCGGGCTCCCTGGAAGCCGCTTAAAGGGGCCAGGTTCCAGGGGTGTACAAGAAAAAAGAAAGGGTGCCCCATGGGAAAGGGGGGAAGGTGGATCAGCCCTTTGGGGGAAACGGGGGAAATCCTTCTGGAGAAAATTGGGGTTTGACAAACCCCCGGGGCCCCCCCCCTTTTCCCCAATGGGGCCTACCTCTTGCAGGGGCCCCGACTGCGCCCTCTAAAGGGGAATAAACAACCGGTTTTTGGAAGGGTCCGGGGTTTGGAATTTTAGGGGAATCGGGTTTCCGGGTCAACAGTCCCTCGCATTCCACCAGCCCCAGGCTTAAGGGGGGGCTTTTCCCCCCGCCCCGGCGGGGAAAAGTGGGCAAGGTCCCCATCCTGGTACCACGATCCCGGAAATTTTGGCCCAAAACAGGGACTGCGAAAAAAATTTAACACCCTGGTCCAGCGTACCCCGCTTTTTCCCCAAACTTCTGAATCGGGGTTTTTCCCACAAAGAAAGGGCCCAAACCTCCTAAGGGCCAGAGGATAAAATGCGCCCAAAGGGCCAACACTGGAAATCTAGGGACGGGCAGGTTCCCACAAAATTTGGTCCCCCCGCTAGGGGGAAAAGGGGGGCCCCCGGTTCGGGGTACCCAAGAAGCAGGGGGGCGAGAAAGGGGGCCCCAGGAAGCCCTTCGCCACCCCCAAAGGAATTGTCCCCCCTTGAGCCAATCAGGGGGACCGGAAAGGTGCCGGCCAACCCCCCCCCCGGGGGGGGTTGATCCGGGACCTGGTCCCCACGATTTCCAGCCATCCACCCCAACCCCCCGGGTCGTGAAGCAGGTGCGGGGCTCCCACGGGGGGGGGGGGCACGAAGAGCTTTTACCGGGCCCGGCCCCCCCCGGGGAGCCCCCCCCCCTTTTAAAAAAGTTTGGGCCGCCCAAACGAGAGGCGTGCCTTTAAAAAATGCCTGTGACCAAGTCAAAAAGCTTACAGGGTTATCTTTGGCCAATTTGAATCAAAAAAAAACCCCAAAAGGCCATGGTCTTTTAAAAAACATAATGCAATAAAGGGGAATTTTGTCAAATAAAAAAGGTTTTTTAAAAAAATGCCTTAAATTTCCAAAGTAAAAAAATTGGATCCCATTTTAAAAAAATTTTTTTGGGGCCCCCAGGGGAAGGTTTTGTTGGGACTTAAAGCTTTGTAATAAAAAGGGGTATGGAAAGGCCCCGGGGAAAACCCCCTTTTGAAATTTTGGGAGAAAAACAATGTCCGTCTACGTAGCCCGCTTTTGAAAAAAATTAAAGAATTAAAAGAGTAAAAAGGGGGGGAGGGAAATTAAGATTTTGCCAAAATTTCAAAATTTTTAATTTAAGGGAACAAAAAATTTTCCCCAAAAACCCCCAAAAGAAAGAATTTAAAAGGGAAGAGCCGGGGCCCCTTTAGGAAAACCTTTCCGGAATAGGATTGTGACGATAATGCTTAAAATCTTTATATTAAAAATTTAAACCCAAAAAATCGTCTCTCGATTTTCCTATCAGCTGTGCACACTCAACTCCTCAAAACCCTCCCTATGGGCGAAAATCCTTTACTGAGGCGTTGTGTCTCGGCCCCTTTTACAGCAGGAAAATTTATCATATCGCGGCCGTATATTTTCATGATATCATATCATAGTCGCCTAGAACTCGGTAACCCCTCTTAGCCTCTGGCGCGGTTTGTGATAATTTATACACAAACTCCCCCCATTTATGATATTCGCCCCCAGTTGTGACTAAAATGGGGCCCCTTTTTTCCAGCTTGATATCGTTCTTTAAATATTCGCTTTGGTAATCGGTCCGCCTTCCATCTCGGTGGCCCCGTTCACCCACAGAAAGCTGACCCCATATCTTTACCTCTATTTTGAAGAAAAACGCGTTTCCGTGTCCCGTCTACGCCTTTTAATTAAAACAATATATAATTAAAATAATTATGATATTGATTAATCTAAAACTATAATATAATAATAAAATTTTAAAAAAATATAAAATTAAAAATAATATAATAATTATAATGTTAAAAGGCATTAATGATATAATAGTTATATATAATAAAAAGAACCAGATAAATAACATAATATATGTGATACTAGCAATAATATTGATAAAAATAAAATAATAAAATCAAATTTGATAACATGTAAAAATTAATAATAATATAATAATATTATAATGATCATAATGAAAATATAAAATACTGATCCTCCATCGACTACGAGAGCCCCACAGTAACAACACAACACACCAACTGCCACACGTCACCCTACACCACACACCAAAAACACACAACCCACACATGACACACAGTACACCACCCACACAAACACACACACACACACCCAACACACCCACCCCCACAGACACACACCCCCCCACTACTATTATGGGAGTATGAAAACAAAGATAGCAAATTGCAATAAGAAATAATGGGGTATTTAATACTCTAACTGTCTTTCCCAGGAAACTCAGAGCTCTTTGTCCAAAAATTGAAAGTTAAAAGGAATTTGAACAAAATTTTTGTTTTTTTTCCTAATTTTAAGGGTTCATTATATTTTTATACATCTATTACGAGCAAAAAAGGAAAGGCCACCCCATAAAATTTTTTTTGGGGGGTTTTAAAATTACGGTAGGTTCGAAATTTTAAAAAAAGAGATGGGCCCACGCCAGGGGCGGGTTTATGGTGTGCGGGGGCCCCAGGCCGGGGAGTGCGGGCCCTGAATAATGTGGGGTAAAAATTTTACGTCCTTTCCAAATCTTATATGTTTCTTTTTTCTCCGACCTTCACAACCCCCTTTAAAACCTCTAAAAAAGTAATTATAAAATGGGGGAGAGTGCCCCCTTTAACGGCCCCTCCCCCTTAATTTACCCCCCGGGGCCCGGACCCCCCCAAAAAAATTCTAACCTAACCTCACTACAACCTAACCAAAAACCTCCTACGGGTCAAAGGGGGGGAAGGATTACAATTTTTTCCAGGGTTTGGTTTAAGATGTATTTATTTTTTATTTTTAATCTCTCCCTCATTTTATTATTTTCGTTTTGAGGTATCTGAAAGGATTGTGAAGGGTTTTGGGGAATATGAAACGACTCATAATGGGGGGAAAAGGGCTAAACAAAATTTACCAATTGTTCAGATTTCATATTAGTTTAATTAAAAATTTTTTTAACCAATTTTACATTAGTTGGTCTATTTTTTGGGAAAAATTAAGGTACTGCATGTAACGTGTTAGAGCAAAAAAAATGTCCAGCATTCCGTTTTCAATAAAATTTTTTTCCCCCTGGGGCGGGTCCCTTGCGGGGGCGGGCCCCAGCCATGGTCTACTCGGGCCCCTCTTAAAAACCGCCACTGACGAAGCCACAGGAACTTTATTTCAGGGGGGGGTATGCTGTACGGGGGGGGTTAAAAATTGTAAACAAAAAAAGGCCGACCTAAAAGGAAAATTATTTTAGGGGGTCGATGCTGTAAGGTTAATAAATTTTCGATAATGGACAAGTAAGAAAAAACACGAAAAAATGAATATCGATACCGGTAATACCGGTATTATGGCACGGTATCGGTATACCGGTACCGTAACTGTCCCGGGTTTGTGAGGACGTACCGGTATTATTCCCGTAAACCGGTATCACAATACCGGTATTTTCTTGATACCGCAAAACCCTAAAACTGTGTGTGTGTCTGTGTGTGTGTGTATGTGTGTGTGTTTTTATGTGTGGTGTGTGTGTGTGTGGGGTGTGTGTGTGTGTGTGTGTGTGTGTGTGGGGGTTTTGTGTGTGTGTGTGTGTGTGTGTGTGAAAACCTCACAAAACTCCAAGGGTATCACGTAATTTCAACAACTACCAAATTTTTTTCAATTGAAATCTATGTATAAATTCTTTTATACTATTGACTTATCTATATATTAGTTCTCTACAGTCGATAAATAGGTAAGCATAGGTACCTTGTCTATGTGCGTGTGAGGATGGTGGGGCCGAGACGCCAGGTGATATTGGCCACTGGTCGCCCCCCTGCCGCCTGAACACCACCTGGTAGGCCTGCCCGGCGCTGAGGGATCACGGCTGCTCAGGGGGCGGACCCAGAGTGGTGCGACTGTGTGAAAGGGGAGAGAGTTGCAATGTCAGGAAAATGTACCTTAACGTTGACCCCTTTATCGCGTGTCCCCAAGTGCCCGCTTCGATAACTTGGCCAAAAATAATTAAAAGGGTCCTAGAAAGGCAGGGGAAATTTAAACTCTTGGGGCTCAGAAAAGTTAGAATCCCCGAGCATTTAGAAGTGGGTACAAGTAAAAGTGGCTGCCGAAGATAGGGTAACGAGACAGTCAAGTGCTATATGAATTGATATAGGTTTGGAACGCGCTACAGGCTTGGCTACAGGCTTGTGGTGGGGGAAAAACCCGCGGCAAGGATAGCCCCACGACATACACAAGCGGCAGGACTTTATTCCAGCAGGCAATGACCCCCCTTGGGTGGGTGTGCGTCTACTCTCAAAACTCTATAACTCGTGCAGATTTGGGGTTTTCATATGGATTCCGGAAGGGGGGGTTTTGTCCAACGTTGTTTGGTTTTCACGCCCCACAACGCCTTTCTTCTTAAACACAAAATCTGAATGAAAACAATGTCAGACCATTTTAAGGTTGGTGTGTCACAGTTTGGCAGCAAAAAGCTAAACGGGAGCGGCAGCGGCGGGTGGGCCTGGCCCTTCCTCCATACCCCCATCCGCAACTCGTGAAAAAAAAATACTCAACAAAATAAAAATGGAAAAGGATGATGAGATAATGGTGGGTGGTGATGGGTTGCCTGGTTGGGGGGACGAAACTCTCTCATCACAGACCTGAGGGTGCAGGGGGGATGAAAAAACTAAAAACATGTACACCCCCGCGGGTAAAAGGAAAAATTGAGGCGTAAATAAATGGGTCCTCTCGCCATAATTTAGTTTATACGCGTCATAACTCTTCGGCAGGGGGCAAAAAAACCTTCTACGGCCCCGCCGCAGTCTCAACGTCTCCTTGCACCGACTAAAAGGGATTTTCCGGCGATGGTAATATAGTATTCTGTATTTTTTCCTAATAACGGCAAAAGCTGGGCAAATTGCGGGGAAATAAGGGGGGGGGAAATGGAGGCGGGGGGGGGGGGGAGAGAGGAGAGAGAGAGAGAGAGAGAGAAAAAGGAAAAAGAAAAAAAAAGGGGGAAGAGAGAAAAAAGAAAAAAAAAAAAGGAAAGAAAAAAGAGAAAAAAAGAGAGGGGAGAGACGGATGGGTACAACTAAAATGTTTTTAATTATATGAAAAACGGGTAATTTGCATCCCTTGGGGCATAAACTAAACCTTAGGGACGGCAGGCTAAGTTCTTTTCCTTAAACCTTCAACCTTTTTTGCAGAATACTTTTGGAGGGAGAAGAAAAAAAGAAAGAAAGTGGGGGGCGAGGGGGTATGGGTGTACAAAAACAAAAAAAAAAAATATATATAATATAAACAAAAAAAAAGGGAATAGAGGATAAGAGTCCATAAATATTATAATATTTTATTAAAATATATATAATATATTTATATAAATATATATATATTTATATATATATATATATATATTATTATATATTATTATATTTATATATATATTTTATATTATATATATATATATATATAATATATATATAAAATATATATTATTTTATTTTTAAAATTTAAAATATTAAATTTAATTTTTTTTTTATATAAAAAAATAATTTTTAAAATTTTAAAAAATTAGGGGGATTTTAAGGTCCAAAAATAAAATTAAATTTTGGGGTTCCCTTTTTAAAAAAAAATTTTTTTTTGGAAAATTGAAAAGTTTAAGGACCTGGTTAATTTGAACATTCGGCCTGGGGGTTAAATTTTGGTTTGGAACTTGACTTGAAAATATTTAAATTAACATTTTAAATTTTTATTTTCCAATTTTAAACATGTTTTTTTTGTTTTTTTAAAAAACAAAAAAAAAAAGGGTTTAATTCAAGTTCTGAAGTACATAATTCCTATTACCCAACAATATGTTCATTTTCTGTTTGCGGGTACCTGAACGTGACATGGCCCTAGATCTCAAGGCCAAGTGTACCTATTGGGAACACTGGCCCGAATTATTAGGTAGTAAGCTACGTCGCAGCGTATGGCACCGGTTTTTTTTTGCATCACCATCTTGAATTAATGAAACCGTGCGACGTCTTTTGATGCTACCCTATGGGGATAGCCACAAATTTTGGGAGAAGGGAAAGGATTCCAATGCGAGATCATCAGACTGTCAAACAAAATTACAAAAGACATTTGAGAAATGGCGTCTCCTTAAGAAAAACAAAGGAGGGCTGTCTGCTACACAGCAAGCCAACGAGAGTGCTTTCGTTTCAGAGCTTGACAATCTCTTTGATGTTGCCCATGCAAAGCTCTCGACATGATGACAATCGCTGAAGACAAGGACTTCTTGGTGGCACAGCGTGAAGACGGAAGGCGAGGTACAATGGCAAGTGTTGACAATGTACTGTTTGCTAAGGAGAAAAGACTAGCTGATAGACAGAGGAAGATGGCAGAAAGACGTCGCCGCAGGGAAGAACACAATCGGCAAAGAGAACGACAATGGAGTCTAGCCTCGTCCATCAGCAGCGGGTCAGCTGAAGATGAAAGAATAACCAGAAGATCAGTGACTTAGAGGGCTCGGGAGCTGTTGCTGGTACTTCAACTTCTCTCAGGAGAAAGAGGGGTAACACAAATATCATCACACCACAGCTCTCAGCAGTAATGGACAGGACGAAGGTCTCGGACCGCAAGGCGACACTTTGTCATCGCCGAAACTGTCAAGAGTATGGGTGAAAATATCGACAACCTTGCCTTAAACAGATCGTCCATACGCCGGATGAGATTGGAGCATTGAGCTCAAAGAGCAGCTGATCTCAAGGCTGAGTTTCAAGGTCGCGAATCATTGGTCAGTCATTGGGATGGAAAACTTCTTCAGACTTGACAGGAACAGAGAAGATTGATCGGCTCCCAATACTTGTCTCTGGTAAAGACGTTTCTCAGTTGCTCGCTGTCGCTAAACTTCCATCGGGAACAGGTGAGGCTTAGGCTGCAGCAGTTTTCGAGGCAGTGGCAGATTGGGTATTGCTGACAACATCAAAGCCATGTGCTTCGACACAACCAGTCAAACACCGGCAGGTTGGCCGGTGATTGTGTGCTCTTGGAGCAAAGCTTGGTAGGAGCTTCTGTCACTGGCTTGCAGATATCATGTTATTGAGCTCATCATTGGTGTCGTCTTTCAAATATGCATGGGTTCCACATCTTCTCCAGAGGTTCAACTATTCAAGCGTTTCCAGGCACGCTGGGCGTACATTGACAAGGAGAAATACGTCACCGGAATCGAGAGTGATGATTCGCAAGCTCCGTGGAAGACATCAAAGAATCGACCATCGACTTTGCCAACAGTAACTGGTGAAGGGACAGCCGAGAGATGACTACAGAGATTTTCCCGGAATTGGCGCTAATTTTGCTTGGAACCATTCCTTCTCGAGGAGTACGATTCGTTGCCAGGACCAATGCACCACGCACGCTGGATGTCCAAGGTCATCTACTCCTTGAAGACTTGGATGTTCCGAGGGTAGTTCAAGCTGACAAAGAGAGAGGAGATGGGACTGCGTGATGTGTGCATATTTGGTGTTCGTGTATATTTGAAAGCGTGGAATACAGCGCCCGAACCAGCAAGTGCACTATACAACGACTTCCTACTCTTGACATCCCTGCTCGACTACTCTAGCATCCACGGAGCTATCTCCAAAGCAACATCGGAAAACTCGCCAAGCACCTGTGGTACTTGTCAGAGTCACTCGTTGGTTGGCATTTTATGACAGCCAGGTCAATCCATCACAAAAAGGCTGATGGTGCGTGCCATGAAAGAACAGGAGCCTACTCCATCTCACGCAAGAAGGTGACAGTCAGCCTCAAGTCCTTCCGAGAGAAAAGTTCGAAGAATTCGTCACGCTGAAGTCTGTTGCCCTATTCGAGCTGATGGACTTACCAGATGGATTTCTCCAAGTAGACCTGAGATGTGGAAGGATCGGGAAGACTTCTAAAAGGCCAGAGGGATCGTTTGCTCGATGAAAGTCGTGAACGACCACGCTGAACGTGCAGTGGTACTCATACAGGAGTTCAACAGACTCCTGACACGGGATGAGTCTCAGCTGCCTGTACCTGCTTCAAGTCGTCGAAGAACATCGGCGGGCTTTCCCAGACAGCAGGAAGCAGACTCTTACTGGACAGTGAGATAACTGACACTGAAGAGCACACAGAATAATGTTGAATGTGATCGGACACTAAATGGCTATAAACGGCAGACCTTAATAGCAGTGAAGTGTAGCTACATATTTAGTAATATTGTATTGTGTAGTTTTGTGGTGTGTACTCTATAATTATATTCTTGATGTATAATAGTTAAGGAATTCATTTTTGACTATGTGACAAGTTTAGTTTTTGCAAATGCCGAAACAGTTCATAATGGGTTTTTTACTCGAAATTTTGTAAACTTTGACGTGTATGAGCTACCTAATTAAATAAATTTTTGTTTGTTTTCTCTTTTTTCAATGCATTTTCAATCCAAAAAGGAACAACATTGGGGGGTAAGACTTTTTGAAAATATGAAATTTTTAAGATTTATGTATTATATATTTAAAAAAAAGGATATCTTAATAATATATATATATTTTATATATATATATTATATATATATATATATATAATATATAATATATATATATATTAAAATATTTTATATATATATATAATATATATATATATATTATGCAACAAATAACAACAAACAAGACCAGGATATGAATGCAGCGTGTACCTCCCTCACTCACATGTCATGTCTATGGTGACGGTGGTGGTGAGCGGCGCTGTCGTGTTGGTGTTGGCGGCGCGGCAGGTGAGGGCGCGGTGCAGGTCCCGGCGGGTGAGCGCGGCCACCTCCAGCCGTTGGCCACCGTATCCGGCGTGCGCACCTCCGACGCCACGTCCAGGTAGGTGTCGCCCTCCAGCCAGACGACGGAGGGCGGCGGAGAGCCTCCCGTGGCCCGACAGGTGAGTCGCAGCGTCTCCCCCTCGGTGAAGGGCCCTACAACGCTGCGGACCGCCGCCTCCTGCTGCGTGAACACCGCCAGGCGACGCGGCGGCACTGTGGTGGGAAGGCGTGTGGGCAGGGCGGCGGAAATGGGAGATCCAGGCTAACTTTTACTAAGCATTACAAGAAAAACGTAATGGTGGGAAAGCATGAAACATAAGGTTAATATTCCCTAACATAAATTTTACCTCCCAGGGACGCAGGGTGTGAGGACAAGTGTCAAGGGCGTCAGGGTGGAGAGCTACAGGGTTACGCAGTGTCAGGGCGAGGAAGAAAGACACACGAGTAACAGAAACAACACATGCATCTCTGCTTGACTCCTTAATGCCATGCACCGGACACTCGCGGCTCAGACGGCGCGCGAGGAGAAGTGTTTCGGTTGTCAGTGCCAGACAGGAAATGGGCGAAGTAAGATAATGTGTAACAATTGAAGGAAATACAATATAGATCAGATTAAAGGCGACATAATAAAAAACACATACATTCTGAATTTGACTACGTAAGTTAGTTGGCTACATATGGCGACGGCATATGCAGAAGTTACACAATTTAAAAACCTATAGGACTGTTTGTAACTAAAGCAGCTGTGAGCAACGAGAAAGGATTTTTTTTTCATCAAACGACCGAGCATCAAGAAACAAACCAAGCATATTTTGAAATCTCCAATTAGCCCCACACACAACTACATCCACAACAAAACAAACACATACACACACACACACACAACCACCACACAAACGCAAAACACACACCACACCACCCACACACACACACACACACACACCCCACACACACACACACACACACACACACACACACACACCACACACACCACACACACACACACACACACACACACACACACACACACACACACACACACACACACACACACACACACACACCACACCACCACAACTGCATAAACTCTATCAAGATTCTTCAAGACACTAAGATTTTCCTTCACATTACAGTACAGTCGCGATCAATAGGTCATCGTCTCAGCTCAGGTCGACACAGGAACACATGTATAGTCACGCGTAACAAGGCAACACCGTGCGTGACAACCTAATAAGCGCGACTCCCAATATTCATAAATTGTAAGCAACATATATTTTCTACGCTGATACTCCCCCTCCCACTCTCGTTAGTCCCCCCAGCACCATCCTGTCCTCCCTCACGCTCTCTCAGGAGCAAAATCAAGCTACATTAAGGAGCGTGAAAAATATAGAAACTCCCGACCCGCCTCCCTTTTGTATTTTATGAATAATTGAGAGGTATAGTGTAGAGGACGGGAGGGGTCTGCGTCCCCTTTACTAGGATATTAGGGCACACATGAGATCCTGTCACATTTTTTGTTGTTGTTCCGCCCCACAATGCAACGGCGTAAGAAGCGGGTGAAGCATCGAGCCCGAAATAGGGCTTATGGTTATGAGCAGACAATTCGCGGAGACATAGCGAGAGTGAGGTGATGAAGTTGTCTATTGCGGGAGGAGGAGGAGGAGGAGCTGAAAACCATTGTGAGCAACTGAGCGGTAATAAATTGTACTGCTTCTACCACTCGTCTTATACTTTTACTACTACTACTACTACTATTACTACTACTACTACTACCACAAAATGTGCCACAGCCTCGGGATCCAGCTGCCCCGCCTCGTCGTGTGTGTGTAGGGGGGGGGGGGGAGACGGCCACGCCATCACTCCACAGGAAAAAAAATAAAACCAAAACCATTTAGGAAGACAAGTGAGTGGAGGAACCTCAGGGGCGGAGGCGAGTCGTCCATCATAGAGGAGGAGGAGGAGGAGAAACAAAGAAGCCCTGCCTCATACTATGCTCAACACTCCAATAAATATAAAAGAAAGCAAAAATAATCCTTTCAAACATTTCTCTCGAGCTACAACATATTTTTCTTCGCGTCCGTTTTCTATTGTAGGGTTTAATAGGAAGGCAGAGGAGGGGGGTCTAAATGAAAAATTGTGAGGAAATGTTCCTCATGCAACGTACATTATATTCACGCTCAAGATGAAGGAAAAAAACGAACTAAAGGCAGAATATAAATAACTAAACAAATAAAGGCAAAAAGATATATGGCAACCATTTCCTAGGATACGGACCGTATCCTAGCGCTGCGTGTCCTGGTGGAACGCCGAGGTTAGTTTCGACAGGGGATGCTTGCAGCCTATGTTGATCTCAAGAAGGCGTTTGGCTCAGTGCATCGTGAGTCACTCTGGGATCTTCTGCAACTTCGTGGAATTCCTGCAAGGACTACTGGTTTGATGACTGGTCTGTACTCTGTGGCTGAGAGTGCTGTGAAGTGTGGGGGAGGTGTATCAAGCTTCTTTCTTGTTAATAAAGGAGTTAGGCAAGGGTGCGACCTTATCTTGTAAAGCTTTACATACCTTGGTAGTGAAAGTCCATAATGACGGCGAGTCACGTCAAGAAGTCTTACGGCGGAGTGGCATAGCCCACGGTGCTATGGACTCGCTCAGCAGGAGTATTTGGCGTTGTCAGTACCTGTGCAGGAGGATAAAGATCCGGATCTTCAAGTAACTTGTGAAACCTGTCGTACTCTATGGTTGTGAGACATGGACACAAAATAGCGACTTGAAGAGACGAATCCATGGCTTTGGTAATATGTGTCGTCGCAGAATGATGGGGTATCGCTGGGATGATTACGTGTCAGATCAGCGATTACACCGTGAGACTGAATCGAGGCCTATTCCCCTGCATAATTCGTCAGTGCCAACTTCGGCTATATGGGCATGTGGCACGCTACCCTGAAACCGACCCTTCCCATCGGGTTGTATCTGTAAGATACCATCTGGCGTGGAGGAGGCCAAGGGCCTCCACAAGGCTCGTGGCTGGGACAAGTTGATGTTTCTTGTCGAGAGCTGTTTGGTATGGGAAAGGAGCCTGCATGGGGACTCACGCGTGGTGACCCCCGGGAGTTGCGTCGTAGGGTGGGCTAGGCGACGTGCCCCCCGCCGTATGCCCCCAATCATTGATTGAATAATTTCCTAAGAGTTATTTCCTTCTCCTCGTCCCTCCTTCACTTCCTCCTCCTCCTCCCTTCACCGCCGTCACCAGATCCACTCGACGGTATTCCCGCGACAAACGAGGGTGGGCGCCGCCAGTGCCAGGCCCGAGGGACACACTGACGAGGCGCTGAAGTAGTGTAGGGATGTCTTGTGCTGGTTTGTGCCTTGCTTCTACTACTGGTCTAAGGTTTATGAAGCTATTGATGATGATGATGCTGATGATGATGATATTGTTCGTTTGTAGTGAAGTACTGTTATAATTGTTGTTCTTGCTGTATAACTACTATTACTACTACTACTACTAATAATAATAATACTTATACTACTACTACTACTACTTATGTGATCACCACCACTACTATTATTGTACCATTATTCTACTACTATTTTACTACTACTACTACTACTACTACTACTACTACTACTATTACTACTACTACTACTACTACTACTACTACTACTACTACTACTACTACTACTGCTACTACTACTACTACTACTACTACTACTACTACTACTACGGTGACTACCCCTATTATAAATATTGTACAATTATTCTACTATTATAAGTAACTTTGACTTTTTCTACTACTACTATTTTTTTAGTCGTGTGTATGAATGTATGAATGTATAGCCACCGATTTAGTCGTGTGTATGTATGTACTTCGTCCACCGTCCACTCTGAATGATGTTTTTTGTTTTCTTAACGAGCATTTTTCTTTTTCATTGATGCTTCTGCTGTTGTAAATTAAGGTTGTTTAATGATACATTATGTTGAGAGAGAAACAAATAATAATACACATAAAAAGTTATATATTCCCAGTGAAAGACAGCGGTTTGCTTCAGAATAATAGTATAGTAGGGTAAAAAAAAAGTAGCAAAATCAAAGGACTACTCTATCTATCTATACTGGACCTGCTATTCGTGCCCCGCGCCAACCCGCCCATGACCAGTGGAGGCCAGTTTTGCGATTCTGACATTTTAGAACATCACCCCCATTTCCCTTCCTGTGGTTTATCAGTATAAAGGATATACTGTTATCTTCGTAAATGTTTGTTCTATAATATTATCAAATAAAAAACAGTAAATACACTAAAGAAATGCCATTATAAAAGAGTGAAGAAATATGCATGAACTTAATATTCACTTAAACTCTTCGCCATTTATATTTGGCGAGAAAACTTTTAGATGAAACATATCAATAGAAGCGGATTTTCATTAGCTTCATTGATATTTTTGGTTTTCTGATAAATGAATTACCACCATGCATAAATTAGCGTTAACTAAAAAATAGCATAATCAATCGAATCGGCAAGTAAAAAGTGTTCCATGAATACAGTAGACTATGGTTTATCAGTCTAAATGATACACTGTTTTCTTCGTAAATGATTGTTCTATAATATTATCAAATAAAAAAACTGTAGAATTCACTAAAGAAATGCCATTATGAGACTGAAGAAATATGCATGAACTTAATATTCACTTAAACTCTTCGCCATTTAATATTTTGCTTGAAGACATTTTACATGCAATATATCAATAGAGGCGGAATTTTTTTTGCTTTCCATTAATATATTTTGTTTTCTGATAAAGGAATGAGAACCATGCATAAAATTAGCGTTAACTAAATAAATAACATCATCAATCGGGTAATTTTCCTGATTGTTGATGTTATTTTTTTGGTTGACGCAGATTTTTGTATACTTGTGATTCATTTATCAGAAGAAATAAAAATATCAATGGAAGGCTAATAAAATTCCTCTTTTATTGATATGTTTCATGTAAGATGTTTTCTCGCAAAATATTTAATGGCGAAGAGTTTAAATGAAAATTAATTCATGCATATTTCATCACTCTCTCATAATGTTATTTCTTTATTGTATCTTCCAGTTTTTTATTTGATAATATTATAGAGCAAACATCTAAGAAGATAATGGTATATCATTTATACTGATAAACCATAGGAAGGGAAATGGGAGTGATGTTCGAAAATGTCAGGAATCGCAAAACTGGCCTCCACTGGAAATCGCCCATAATGAGTAGCAAGTCCAGTATACAGTAGTCTTAGCAAAAATCTAACATTGCGCCCATTACTTTAATAAAGCCAACACATATATATTAGTAATCTGTTGTGCATAATGAAGCACGTCTCCCCCTCCCCCCCCCCACACCGCACCTCATTTGTATAGTGTACAGGTATCGTGAAGGTGTGAGTGGGTGTCTTCGTGGCCTCACAACGCGTATACAGTGGAAGGATGAGGAAGAGGAGGAGGATAGAAAAGAAGATGAAGGAAAAAGAGATGAAGAGGATGATGATGATGATGATGATAAAACAAATGAAGTGGTAGAAGAAGGGGAGTAGGAAGAACACTTGCATGATTAAGAAAAATCATACGGGATATAATTATACCTAGACTATTCTATATTCAATGAAGGTAAAAAAACATTATGAGCTGTATATAAATTGACCATGACAGAGGGTTTAGGACAAGCACATTCTGATGAGGGACTTGGCGAGGGCAAGGCAATGCATGACACACTAGATGAGAGGAGATATACTGCTGTACTTTAGGCAGCGCACAGGAAAGAATGAGGTATCCCTTTTTGCCATGCGAAATCTAAAGGGTCACAGCTGAGGACTATCTCCAAGATCTCTATATAAGGAGTGGGAATGTGCAGCTATTTCATCCTTATTCTCCCTTGCTTTGGTCATCCCTTGCCATTGCGCGTTGTTCCCGCATGATTTTGTCTTATCCCCAGGTAGAGTAATGGTTGGCATTCCTTGTGTTCAGTGTTGTTGTTCAGCCTTCCTTCTGCCTCCTCACTCTTTGTTGTGTTTTGTGGTTGTGTGGCTGTTGTGGCCCTTGGCCTGGTTGACCTTGGTCGTGGTGCCTTTAGCCTTGAAGACCTTAGCCTTGGTGTCCTTAGCCTTGATGTCCTTGGCCTTGGTGCCCTTAGCCTAGGCAGTCTTACAGCTGTCAGGCGCTGCAGCCGCCGGCTTATGGACAGGACGCAGCAGCTTGCTTAGCTCGGCCACATTGTCGGCCACGTCGTCGGGTGACCCCATCACGGTGCCTCGCCCCTCGGCCGAGCCTTTCCGTGGGGATTTCACCCGCACGTCAATCAGTCTTTCCACGCGGGCGCGACATCCATGCAGGATGCACCGCTGATCTGCGGACACTGGGAAGCAGCAACTCGTCACCGCCGCTGTCGGCGTTTGCTCCTGTTTCTCGTCGTCGGACGCCTGCGAGTCGTCCTCGAAGCAGCGCTCCTTCCTTTGCCTGCGTCCCTTCCTTCCAGTGGTGACGGGAAATTCCACGGGTTATGTGCACCACTCTGCCTCCGCTGCTTCCTGCAGGCCGGTGTTCTCAGTCGGTGCCTCCTGCTGTTTCTGCTGCTGCTGTCGCTTAATTCGCTTCTGCTGCTTGGCCTCGGCCTTCTGTTGCTGTCGTTCAAGGGCTCGCCGCTGCCTCTCCCTCTGCTCCTTAGCAGAGAGCACCTTGCTCGTGGTCTGGTTCCGACGGTTCATGATCTTGTCATCACGATTGCTTACCATAATTTTGCGCACTACCCTGTCGTTAATGAAGCCCAGCTCGCCGGCCTTCATGGGACGCGTCTTGCGCAGGTTCGAGCCCAACGTGTATATCACCACCACGTTGGCCAACCTGTTGCCCTGAGCGCTGTTTGCCTTGCACAGCTGTGCCGCATCCTGCAGCAGGGCGCGAGGCACGTCCCGCAGACCCTGGCCAGGCTCCAGCTGCAGGTACACGTGGGCCGAGGGCATGTCATCCACGTGGAAGAAAGTGACGCGTTCCGTCGCCTTTGTGATGAGATGGTCGTTTTCGTGTTTGTCGGAGCCCATGACGAGGGTGGCGGGCGGGTCCACCACGTCGCTCGTAAACGCGATCACCACGCCACGGGGCTTGAGCGGCAGGTCAGGCTCGGCTGAGGCGCATGGAAGGGCGACGGTGGTGGGTGGCGCTTTGCTGCTTCACGGGGGAAAAACCTTGTTTGGCCGTGCCCCCCGCTGCGGGGGGACCCCTTCACACGACGTACATCCAACCTTGATCTCCAATAAAGGCTCGGGTGTGCATACCCGGGGCCCCCGGGTTTCCCCCTCATCAAACTTCTCTACAACACCCTTTCTTCCCCTTTAAACACCTTCTAAACAGCCTCTTGTTTTTCATCAAAACTTTTCTATAACTTTTCTTCCTCATTACCCCCCTCTTTTTTACAAAATTTTTTCATCATCACATCTTCAAAACAGTTTTTTTTTAATCACACTTTCTGAACTTTCCGTTTGCTTCAGGGCCTTCTAAACAGTTTTTTCCTCATCACACTTTTCTACAACACCGTTTCCCTCATCACGTTTTGTTCACAGCATTTCTTCTTTAAAGCTCTTCTAAAACGGGCTTCTCTCTCATCCCCCTTTTTACAAAATTTTTTTCCTTTCACCCACATTTTATACAAACAGTTTCTTCCTCATAACGTTTTTCTACAACAGTTTCTTCCTTCTCAGTTTTTAAATTTAACATATCCAATCATAAAAAATTCAACACAGCCTTTCTTTGTAATTTTCAACGCCCAGTCTTTTTCCCATACCCCATTTTCTCAGCTAAAACATTCTCTTTTTTCCAGGTCGTTCAAAAGTTTCTCTTTTTCCCGCACAGTCCTTTCCCGATGACAAAAAACAAGTCTTGCATCAACGCCTGTCGCGCCCCACACTGCCGCCACATCGGGCCTGGGGAAAGGGTTTGAGGGCCCCCACTCAAAGAATCGCCGGCCTTTCCCCAAAATGTTCATTCTTAATGGGGAAGTTCGTTGTCTGACCCGAGGTATTTCTAGGCATTTTTAAAGGGGGTAGAGAAAACCCCCAATACCTCCTCAGCCCACGCTTCACTTTTAAAGTCTCGGGTTGTAAAACGCTTTCAGCAAATCTTCATCCCCCCCCCGGGAAACGTGCAAAAACACGTTTGCCGGAATCCCTTCCCTCTTTTTCCTTCTCCGGGCAACATGTGTCCCCCACGAAAAAAAGGCACAAACGGCGACGCTAAAGAGAAGAAAAGCGCTGAAAAAAAATTCTTTGCCTCTGAAATAATGGGGTTTTCCCTTTTCCGCGAGCCAACAAGACGTGTTTGAAGAAAAGTGGGGGGCGGTGCTCGGGCCTCTCTCGCCTCCAAAAATACCCCCCCCACCAGCGGCGGGGCCCACCCCATCACACTGGTCAACGGGGTTTTTTTTGGGGGCATCAGGTTTAGTGGGACCGAGACACCAAAAACCCTGCCGCAGCCTGCCGCAGGTGCCCCATGGGTGCTGGTGTGGGGGCCCCTCAGCCTGCCACGAGTGAAGAGGTGGTGCAGGCTGCCCAAGGGGCCAAAAATGCCCCTGACCTGCTGGCGTTTAGCGAGCCACGTAAACGAAGGCGGCCGCGACCACCACCCCGGCGGCCACACTTTCTCCGCGCCTTTCCCGCCAAAATAAAATGTTTACGTCTTTTCCCCCTTTTTTATTTCCCCTTTTCTATATTATCATTCTTCATGTTTGTCGTGTCCTGAAAAAAACGCCCATACAAGGGTTTTTGATCACTTTTTTTCCCGGGGCTCTGCCAGGGCCTTCTATAACAAGGCCTGAGGAGGGCCGTGACGTCATCAGCCTCATCATCTCACCCGCCCCGCCCCTTCCCTTGCTCTGTGGCTACGTTTTTAACCCAGAATTTAAAATGCTACTTAAAAAATTTATCTTCGAAAAATTTTTGTTCTATAAAAATATTCAAAAAAAAAACAGAAAAACACCCCAAAGAAAGCCATTCGAGACTCGAAAAAATATGCATGAAATTTTTTTTCACTTAATCTTCGCCTTTTAAAAAACTTGCGGGGAAAACATTTCCCATGAACATATCAATAAAGCGCAATTTTATTAGCTTTCCATTATTTTTTCGTTTTCTAAATAAATAAAAAACCCAACCATGCAAAAATTACCTTTAAAACTAAATAAAAAACATCACAATCGGGTATTTTTCCCGGGATTGAAAAGGTTATTTATTCACTTTATATTTTCGTTTTTTTGATAAATAAATTTGGGGCCCCATGCATAAATCAGCTTTAAAACAAAATAAAAAAAAATCATAAATTGGGTTTTTTTCCCCGGGTTTGATGTTTTTAAATTTTAGTTAACGTAAATTATGCTTGGCTCTAATGCATTTATCAGAAAAAAAAAATATATCAAGGAATGCTTTTTAAAATTGCGCTTTTTTTTGAATGTTTCAAGGAAAAGGGTTGACTCGCAAATTTTAAAAAATTAGCGAAGGGGTTAAAATTCATGAATTTTTTCTTCAGGTCGTAATGGATTTCTTTAGCGTTTTTTTACTGTTTTTCTTTTTTGAAAATTTTATAGAAAAAAACTTTACGAAGAAAAACTTTATAAATAGCATTTAAAAAATTACTTTTTAAATTTATAGGGTAGCCGACAGGGGCAAGGGAGAGAAGGATGGGGTGAGATGGACGGAGGCTGAGGGACGTCACGGCCCATCGCCGGGCCCTTGGTATATAAAAGGGCCGGGGTCTGCGTTTCTTTTTGGGGGGATTTCTTAAAATTGATTTTTTTGGGGGGAATGTTTAATATCCTCAAAGTTTAAATATCAGTGAGAGCTGTCACACACCGGGGCCCCTTTATTAGCCATCTTTTTTTTTTCCAGCCACCCGGGATGGTTTCCAAGATGGGGTGCCCCAAAAAGACGATGCGCCGGCCAAACAAAACCACACATAAAATGAATTATGTCCTGGGGCCCCCCGGGGGTTCCAATCTGTTTTTGGGTTGTAGGAAGTTTTTGGGCCCACGATAATAATGTATATTTAAAAGGTTGGGATTTAGGGAGGCGAGTTTACAAAACCCAATCCCAAAAACCGCGGTGAAAAAAACAGCCTTTTCAGATACTTTAAGACGCGGAAAGGGGGACTGAGGGGACGCTACGGGGCCCTTTCGCTCTTACCGTTGAAAACCCAAAATATAGGGGGGCCCGCTAAGGAAAGATTTCAAGAGGAGGGGAAATCCCGGAAAAAAGCCCCAAAAATTTTGTTCAGGCATTCTAGGGGGGTCCTCCCCTTGATTTTGAGAGGGGAGCCCCCCCCGGTCCAATTACTCAAAAAGCCTTATAAAACCTTTTTTGTGAAAAGGGGCAAATTTTTCGGGGATCCCAATCCTGGGTTTGGAAATTTTTGGCCTGATTTTTTGAAGTGCACCCCAGAGAACAAGTTTTCCCCTTATACGTTGAGACACTGAAAGCTTTTGGGGCCCATGGTTCTTCGCTTGGACCACCGGGAAACATCCCAAGGTGGTTTCCCGGGGGAATATCGGGGGGACATGGAGACGTCTGCCCCCAGCAGTTCAACACCAATTCGAATTTCAACGGAACGGGTCGTTTCAAAAAACAGCCAAGAGGTTCTCCTATACCCATTGCCCAAGCCCAGGGAACCCAAAAAACGAGCTTGTAAAAGGGGAAAGGAGGAGAGGGGGGCCCTTTACCGAAAACCCCGGGTTCCCTTCAGGAAGTGGAGGGTTTTGGGGGCCCGGGGCAGGCGCGACTCCTGGCAGATTTTCGGGGACCCGTAGCCGACACCCCAAATGATTTCCAGTACCATCACGAGGGGGGTCTATTACCCAGAAAACTATCCAGAAGCAAAAAAATGGGACCTTATCCAGGTTTATCAGTGAGGATGGGGGAAACCCCTTCAAGGGTGGAAAACCCCCGAACTCCTGGGACTTGACACACGGGGAAAGTAATTTGACCCTCCTGTTTCAAACATCCGCCCCCAGTAGAGCCTGTGGCAAGAAGCAGTATGAGACATACAAGAAGCAGTGTTGACAGATGTACCCAAAAAATCCCTCCATGACCCAAAATTTAAAAAAAACAAATTGCCCTGTTCAGATCGCCAAAAACCAAAAACGAAGAGGGAAGCCCGGTGGACAAGTTGGGCTATCGAAGGATGACGGGCCCTCTTTCCCGTCTCTAATAGTCACACAGCACCGTGATGGGGACCCCGGACACCTTTTTCAAACATGAGAATCCCCCCATACCCCCTTTTTTGGGTGAAAGAGGGAAGTGGGGACAAGGGAAAAAAGTTTCCCATCTCACCAAACCCTTTTTGGCCCAGAAGACGCCAAGAAAACCCCCCTGGTCATTTTTTGGGTTTGAGTGTCGATGGTGGGTGCTGTGGGAAAAAACCCTCCCAGTGACTTGGCCCTCACTACATTTTACGATTATGCAAGTGGGGTGTTTGTTCCCCCCATCATGAGCAAGGGGAAAAATCTTTGAGAGTAGATGTGGGAAAGGGGAAAAAGGGACCTGGGCAACAGTACAAAAAACAACCAGAGAGAAAACCCGGGGGAAAAAGGGGTAGAAAGGGGGGTGGAAAGGGCCCGAACCCAAAGGGCCCGGCCCAAATTGGGCCCCATTTCCTGCGTGGGCCCCACAAAAAAAGGTAGAAAATCTTCCCGTTCCCATCAGAGAAGAATTTGGATCCACTACCTTTTCCCCGACGGAAAGAGGTCTTTTCAAAATTGGAGCCTTGTAGTTGGGAGGGCACGACCACTGATGGCCCCCCATGTGACCACGAAGAGGCAAAAAACAAGAAAATTTTGGTCCATTACAAGATGCCCTTTGAGGGGTGGAAAGCACCACATGCTTTTGGGACGCAAACCTTTGGGTAAGACGTTCTTTCATTTCCCCATCGGGAAGTATCACTTTCTAGCCCGCAAGTATCCTCGGCGGGCATTTTGGGTCGCCCTTTGGGGGAAAATGGCAAGAAAAAATTTCCTTTTTAAAACATCAATTTCCATCTGTAGTACTTGGGCAAAAAAAAGAAGTCCACAGCGCTTTCCAGGTTCCCCAGCTTCCCCCAGGGTGTTTGTGATACGACTTCTTCTTTCTTTTGGAAAAAGGGAAAAAAGCGGTTTTTGGGAAAAACATGGGGGCCTATACCGAAGTCCCCAGATGCCTTAAATTCATCGTTTGAAAATCCACATGCAAAAATCACCGTGGATTTCCCGGAGTTTCCCGAGGGTGGAAAAGTTTCACAGTCGTTATATTTTGACAAGGGCCAGCCCCCCTTTGGGGTTGGTTTAATGGGAAAAAAAGGAACTGTTTTGCCCGAAAAACAGAAAAGATGGGGGAAAAATTTTCCCCCCAATAAAAAGGCCCTGTGCAGCACACCAAGCGTGCAGGTCCAGGCTGGCATTGGGCAAAACCCGTCACCAGGGGCCCCCCAACAGACCCCCAACTGGTGAACCCCGCGGTTGGGAAAACTGGTGCAGAAACAAAGTTTCCCGGGGGTTTCCGGGTTTGGGGCCGCAGCCTGCGGCCCGCAAAAAAGGGTGTAAGTGAATTTTGAAGTGTGCCTGCAAAAAGGTGCTGCAGGTTTTGGCGGGGGATGTTATGCAAAAAAGCCAGCTTTGGGAAAAGGCCCCCCGAAAATGTGCAGCTGCAAATTTTGGGGAAATAGAAAATAATTACCCAAATTTTGAATCATACCTGCATTTTGATACTGGTTTCTTAAAAAAAGACATGGCATTCCTGCAGCGTACAGGGGAAAAAATGATGTTTTATAATGAGCTTAAGAAAACTTATTTTTCATAAGCACCGTCAGTAGATTAACCACTGTAAATTTTTTAATTTCAAGGGGGTATGTTTTTAAAGTTTCTGCTAATAAAATACATGGCATTTGCGATGTCCGGCCCGGGGAGTTTAAAGTCGAATAAAAATTGAATTTTTGTTTTTTTGACAGCCATTTTTGGAAAAATTTTTTTCTGGAGTTATTAAATAATAATAAAAAGATAACTTGCCCTCCCAAAAAAACATTTTTTCCTTTTGACTATTCTTTTTAAAAAAACCCCTTTTCCCTTAAAATTTTCCCCATGCGGAAATGTCAAAAAAAATAAAGAAGCGTTCCTTATAGCCATCTGAGGAGGGATCATTGTCTCCCCCCCCTCAAAAAACATAGCAGGAGCCTGTAGGGGTGCCTGGGGAAAAAAAATTTTTTTGCTTTTATCCGGCATGTCCCCCTCATTTAAATAAGCTGCCGGGGGGAAAAAGTATCCAAATTTTTCACTCACACTAAAAATTTTAAATTCCACCTTTTTTTCCCCCCCCCCCCCCTCCACGTAAGGAGTACTGCATTTAGGCTACAGAAGCCTCACCAGAAGTTTAAGTTTCCCTTACAACAAGATTTGTAGTTTAACCTCCTAAAAATTAAAAAAATTTCCTGTAACTTTCAAGAGCCCCTTTAAAAACAACAATAAATTTCGTAATAACACCAAAAACCCTACAGCCCACACATTTTTTTTTTCTTTTTCTCTCCCCTCTCCTCTCCTTCTCTCTCTCTCTCTCTCTCTCTCTCTCTCTCTCTCTTTTCTCTCTCTCTCTCTCTTCCCCTCCTTTTCTCTCTCTCTCTCTCTCCCTCTCTCTCCTCTCTCTCTCTCTCTCCTCTCTCTCTCTCCACTTCAGCAATAATACCCCCGCTTCAAAACCCCCCCTTTCCACTATAGCATCCACCACCCCTTTCCAAATTACATGTAGATTAAAGAGGGGGAAAGAGCATGAAAGAAAATTTGTTTATATATTGTTTAAATTGTGTGTCGGTATTAAAGAACGAAAAAAACAAATCAAAAAAAAAAAAAATTTAAAACAACCCAAAAGTCAGTGTTTTGTTCTTCTCTTTCGTTCCCCTACATTTATTCCGTCTCTACAAAATTTTTAAACATGTGGGCAAAAATTTCGCACTAAATTTTTTTTAACACAATGTAATAAATTGGAGGGGGTTGTTATTTAGCTTTGCGCTTCACATACTGTAAGCGTGGATAAGGGGAATTACATAAAAAAGAGAAGGGTTGCGGGTAAATGGAAACTGGGTGAAGGGAATGTTGTGGAATGACAAGGAAAGAGGGGGGGGGGTGAGGGGGGAGGGGAAAAGGGGTAGTTGGAAATGTATGGGTCTTGGAGGGAGTGGAGGAAGGGGTTTAGGGTGGAGTGTAGGGAAATTTGTGGGGGGGATGATGGAGGGGACCGGGGATGGGGGGGGATGGGAGCTGGTGAGGGGGTTTTTCGGGTAGGGGTGAGGGGGGGGGGGGGAGCTTTTAAGGTTAGTGGGTGGTGGTGCTCGCTGTGGGGTTGAAAAGGCCGGTAGAGAGGCACGGGGGGAATTTTATGGTAAAATGGTGCTGTAGATTTCCAGGTATTTAAACCCTTTGGAAAGTGAGAATAGAATAAAAAAGCGGAGGAGGAGAAAAGAAAGTAAAAACAAAAAATAGGAAAAAATGATGATAAAAAATTGACGAGGGGGGACTAATGATCTTTATAAAAAAATTTAAAAATAAAAAAAAAAAAAAAAAAAATATATCCAATATATTTTTTGGGAAAACTCGTGGTTAAACTTTCTGACCCTCTCAGACATCATCGAACCCCTTTCCCCTTCGGGGGGAGTCAGTAGGTGAGGGTGGATATAGTGGACTCCTGAGACGGGGCCGGCAGTGGCGAGACTAGCGTGGGGGTTACACCTACTATGGCCGGCATGAGCAATGGTCACCGTGTAGGGGGAGTAGCTATAGGCATCTCAGAAAACTGCACCCGTCATTTTTGATTTTACCCCGGGTTTGTGACGTAAAATGGGGTGGGGGTTGAAACACATTTGGGGTTTCATGTCTCTTGTTGAGTGTACGTACTACCAAATGCGTAAAACTAAAGAAAAGGGGAATGTTTACGCCAAACTCGACTCTGATTAGACCAGGGTCCTCCTCGGACACACTCTTTGTTTGGGCACTTAAATGCTACTACGGCATGTGAGAGAGGGGCTAGGGTTGTTGTTGGTCCCCATGGCCCCGGTACCAAAAAACCCCAAACAGTTTTTGTTCTGAACTTTCAAGGTCCAGAATTTGAGAAATTGGGGTTTCTTGGTATCAGAGCCCAGAGCTGCACCGCGGGACTGGATATTTAATCCCGGAGGGGTAGCTAAGGAGTTTGCCACACCCTCTTTGTATTCGTTGAGGATCCTCCGAACTGCAGGGTTTCCCCGGAGTGCTGAGTTCTTTGGAAACAGATCCAGACTTTTTGTTGCTCATTTTAAGCTTCATGTCAATCCAGAAGAATCTCAGGAGGAAAACCATACTGTTTTTTATTTTGAGAAATGAAGGATTTACATGATCTGAGTATGCGGTGGCAGTCTAAAATGGTTTGATGTGCTCGGTGCTTCGGGGATCCTGTAAACTGTGGGTACCTTCAAACGTGAAACTCTACAGGTCCAAGGAGTGTATTGGTGAGCGCCGAGTCAAGGCGTGGTTTTTCTCTACGGAGACGCTGGAGAAAATCGAGGAGAGTCGGCTGCCAGGTGGTGGGAACCGGGCCCAGCACAGGGTCTGCACCCCGGATAGAACCCTCCTGAGGAGAGACAAGGAGGGGTATGTCAGAGTCTCGCTGAGGATGCGAGGGTCTTTGAGCGATAATGACCTCCGCCCCCTACCGAGCCCTGAAAAAGCTCGTTCCAAAATCTCCCTCTCGGGCGAGGGTATCGAACAGCAATGGGGGCCTCGTGTCGGACATGGGTGGGCAGATGGGTCGTTGGGGGTGGACTTTGGGCAGTTTTTACGGTTGACCCTCCAACTGAGCAGCTTCACACCAGGGTTAAAGGCAGGGATGCCGATCCCCCCATTGGACGAAAAAAACCCCACCCCTTTGACGAAGGCAGAGAGGCTGTAGCAAAGTTGAAGGGGGAAAGGCAGCGATGTTGTAAATCGTGCGGGCTCCTCAAAGCTGGGGGTGGGGGCCCGATCCCCGGTTGCATGCTGTCCGACCGGGCCCGGGGGCAATCAGGTACATTCTCCGACTGGAAAAAAGGGGGTGGTCGTCCCTATCTGGAAAGGGAAAAAGGGGCCGTCAGAACTGCAACAATTTCCCCGGTATTACACTGCTCAGCGTACCCGGCAAAGGGGCTTGCCCATTATGCTGCCGAATTTGCAGTCATCTGGTGAAGCATCAGAGACCTCAGCAGTCTGGGGTTACCCTGGGAAGTCAACAACGGACCGTGTCCCCAGCGCTTGTGTTCTGGTGGAACGCCGACGTGAGTTTCGACAGGGGGGTGCTTGGCCTATTTTGATCCAAGAAAGGGGTTTGACTCGTGCATCGGAGTCACTCTGGATCTTTTGCGACTTGAGGGATTCCTGCAAGGGCTATTGGTTTTTATAAAGGTCGTATTTTGGTGAGAGGCTGTGAAGTGGGGGCAGGTGTACCAGCTCTTTCCGGAAAACGGGGAGGCAAGGGTGCGTCCCCTTGCCCTACTTTTCAAGTTGTAGGGCTGGGGATTGGATAAGGTTTTAGATCAAATGATTGTGGAGCATCCGTCGGCAAAACCAAGATCACTGATCGTTTTTTCCGATGATGCAGAACTTTTGCTGAGTCGCGGGGGATCCGGGATGGCTCTCGAGGCGCTGACGAGGAGGCAAAACCTTGGGGGCTTTAGGTCTCCCGGTCAAGACCAAGGTCCAGATGTTTGGAGACTTACTAGATGAAGCAGTACAATCTGTTCATGCGTGTGGTGAGGACATTGAGATCTTGGAAAGTTTTACATACCTTGGTAGCGCAGTCCATAATGACGGCGGGTCACGTCAAGAAGCCTTACGGAGGATTGGCAAAGCCCACGGTGTTATGGACTCGCTCAGCGGGAGTATTTGGCGTTGTCGGTACCTGTGCAGGAGGACAAAGATCCGGATCTTCAAGTCGCTTGTGATCCCTGTCTTACTTTATGGTTGTGAGACATAGACACTATATAGTGACTTGAAGAGACGAATCAATGCCTTTGGTAATAAGTGTCGTCGTAGAATCATGGGGTATCGCTGGGATGATTACGTGTCAAATCAGCGATTGCACTGTGAGACTGAATCGAGGCCTATTACCTGCATAGTCCGTCAGCGTCAACTTCGGCTATATGGGCATGTGGCACGGTACCCTGAAATCGATCCTTCCCATCGGGTTGTATCTGTAAGAGACAATCCGGCGTGGAGGAGGCCAAGGGGGCGCCCACAAGGCTCGTGGCTGGGGCAAGTTGATGTTTTTTGTCGAGAGTTGCTTGGTATGGGAAAGGAGCCTGCATGGGAACTCGCGCGTGGTGACCCCCGGGAGTGGCGTCGTAGGGTGGGCGAGGCGACGCGCCCCCCGGCGTATGCCCCCAATGATTGATTGATTGATTGAATATATATATATTTATATATATATATATATATATATATATATATATTATATATATATATATATATATATATATACATATATATATATATATATATATATATATATATATATATATATATATATATATATATAATAATATATATATATATATATATATATATATATATATATATATATAAGTGCTTACTACACTTATAACAGAAAACGGAGATGATTTAGAAAATTTCCTGTTATTCTACACAATATGTATGAATATAAAAACGGAACTAGTATAGTTCGAGAAGAGACAGAAGATGAATGGAGAATGAGAATGAGAATGGAGAGAGAAGAAACAAAAACATGAACTGTAAACAGCAAGAAAGATGAAGATTAAACACTTAAGGAAAACTAAAAGATAAAAAGAGAAATAGGTGAGAGATAAAAGTTGAAGTGTCATCCCTCGACCGTGCGAGGGATGACACTTACAGTGGACGTGCGTCCACTGTAAGCCTCCAGGTATGTGTGGACCCTTATTAGGGCCCCCCTAGGGGCCCCTATGAGGCCCCTTATAAGGCCCTATGAGGCCCCTATGAGGCCCCAAAATGCACCTAAAATTGATCAAAACTCCAAAAAAAATCATGGGGGAGCCTACAGCGCCCCCCAGGTTCGCCCCGCTGAGTAAGATCGCTTCGCTCGCCACCCACACCCATCAACAGTGGGCACTATATAATATGTGCGTCCACAACAGGTTAGGGTACGCCGTATAAATTTTTTTTTTTTCAACCTTGGCATGCCAATTTCCTATGTAAAATGGAATGCTAAGACGATTTTATTTAATTCTATTTTTGCATTTGAGCAATTCTTACTATGCATAACAGCACTTTTATATTGCACCCTTATCGAATAATGCATAAATGAGTACGCAGTGTCCGGTTGGTCCTGTTTATTGCATCATGCACCAATATGAGTTCCAAATGACTAGCGTGGTAAGCTCTTTCTGATCAGTTGGTTCATCAGGCACTACATCACAGTGTCACAGCCTCTACGTTGGCCTAGAACGTGTCCATCATGTCCTTCTTAGACCTGAAGCAGGGCATGGTCTCCCGGTGGTGGGCCCGAGCCAGGATGAACCCGTCTCTGGCCTGCTGCCCCACCACTGCTGCCGCAGCCTCTGTCACCTGCTTCACGACTCTTTCGATGCTCTGAGTGTGGATAGAGAACTCCGGAACCTCGTACGGCTTCACCAGGATCTCCTGGATCTGATCACCGGACAGTGAACAGGTGAATGCCGGCTTGTGAACCTGGCCAGGCTGCCAGCTGATCAATGTCTGCAAGCTGCTGGCTGACAAGTTCAGCTTGGGTGTGATGCGAGGTCTTACACTGGTGTCCCCATACTCCTCGCCAGCCCTCAGCTTCAAAATCTGGGTCACGGCGAACCTGCGGTCGTCCTCACTCTGACTCGCCATCAGCGAGAGGAGGACACATTCTGAGTGTGCGAACCATGCTCCTGTCCGCACGTAGAAGGTCACAGCTGTTTGGACCTTCTTGGGCTGCGACCTCATCCCTCTGAGCTGCGTGAGGATGTGCTTGGGGCCGTCCTCTAGTCTGCGGTGAACCTTGATGTCGTAGTAGAGTTTGAAGTACACCTCTAGGCAGTACTTGACTAGGATTTCAAGAGTGTTCAGTTCTTTGCCAGTCAGTGCATGCTTTCTGGTCCACATGTACACGAGCGAATGGTCTGTGGTGAGCCATCTGGAGTGGGACACCTTGCCACACTTGATCTCCTGCAGATCGGACGGGAGAACGCCCCGCTTCATAGCCTGGGCCAGCTGGTAGGAGACCTGCTTGTCAGTGGACATGTTGACCAGGATATACTCCGGTATATCCGTGAGATCTTCACCGCCTGGCACTCCTCTGAACTCTGCGTTGTACTGCATCTCATTCACGCTGGACAGCAGACTGCACACCGGACCCGTGAAGCCAGTGTCAGATGAGGTAGTCCCATCGAGGCTGGTGATAAGGTGGCGCAGGGGCAACTCGTTTGTGTGCAACACGCATATACTCCAGAAGAGCTTGGGGTCCCGCATCTTTCCAAAGGGGCTGAGTACCACCCTTCCCCCCCGTGTTGGCCCTAGTTGAGTCACCTTGCAGTACGATAGTGAGTCGGTGGAGCGTATATCACCAGCAGATCATAGAGAACCTGAGCCCCCTTTGAACGCAGGCTCCTCAGGTGGCACCGGGTCCTCTGGTACAAAGTGCCAAAGGTACCTTCCAGATGGCTCCTCTTTCACTGACACATGCTCCTCCCTGATCAACCTTGGGTGCAGTTTCCCATAGCTGTCGGGCACCATCGCCCTGGTCTTGTCCTTCCTCCCATCGTAACTCAATCCAACATTTTGGTACCCTGGTGCCACCCCTGGTCAAGGTCCCTGGCCTATGCCATAGCATCCTGCCTGGCCCTCCTCAGCTTGTTAGGATCGCAGACCAGGTACGACATGCCTGGAGAGAGGTGGCCGTCAGCGGTAAGGTCCTGGAGGAATCCAGAAGCCAAGGCAGCAGCAGCAGTCGGCGGAACGTCGAGCCGGATGCTTGCCAGCGCCTGGTTCCGGACTGGCATTGTGTTTCTTCTTGCAGCTGGCCTGTACAAGTACTGCATCACAAGGGGTGCCAGGGACCCCAGCCTCTCCCTGAGCAGTCGGTCTACCAGTATGGCACCCTTCCTGTTGCTCCTGCTCTTTCCTCTGAGTGGCAGGGTGAACGATCCTCCGTCCCATCTTCAGAATCCTGGTGATCTTCACTGAGCCTGGGCCCCGAACATCTGCTCCTGCAGCTCAAGACGTTGACCTTTTTATCTTTCTGCTTCTGCCCTTTTTCGCTTAGCCTCCTCTTCCAACTGCTTTCTCTTTGCTGCTTTAATTTGTCTATGCGTCTCATTCTTGTCTACCCCTGTCATCATCATTGCACTCTGTTCCCCAACTTTGATCCTCTGGTAGTACAGCAACTCCAGCTCTAAAGTAGGGACTTTGCTGGCCAGGGGGCAGTCACACTGCACGTGTGCTCTCGCGTGGCACAGCTGGGGGTTGGAGCAGTGGGATTCCTGGTCCTTGCAGAGGAAGATCGTGTGAGGACAGGCCGTTATGTCAAACAGCCTGTCCATATTCTTCTCCACGAATTCCTTTACTGCTTTAGTTGCTCTGTCTCTCACCACTTCACTAACCTTCTTCCAAAAAGTATCTATCCTTCTGGACACGGACCGGTCAATAACAACCACTGGAAGTGCAAACTGGGCGTTTGATTTCTTCAAAGGGCAAGCACCATGGGGGTCAGATCCTTCGCAATGTCTCTCACTGAATCCCCCCGCTTGTCAACACCCTCCCGGATGCCACTGAGTTCTTGGAGAAGGATTCCCCACTTCATCACGATGCGATACGTAGGCAACTCACTCTCAGCAAACTCTCGTCCACCGCCAACAAAGGCGGCCAACTTGGATCCAGAACTCTGTCTAGCTGCGGGCTTCGACCCACTTGGTTTACAAGGAGAAGCCATCCTGAAAAAGCCGATCAAGAATTGATGATAGGTGCAAAGAAGCCGTTACTTTGGCGGGGCCTAAGCTATGCTTTGCATATAAATATAAACGTCCATTTTTGCATAGCAAGAAGTGTTCAAACCAAAAAGTTGAATAGGACAAACTACCCTTAAAATTCAATTTTACATAAGATAACACCCTGCCACAATCGAAATAATCTATATTTCACTTTTCATTGGACCTACGGCGTACCCTACTACAGGTATCTCTGTGGGCGCCCCAGCTCTCATCCCCTTCCTCCCATCCATCACATATTTACTGTTTTGTCTTCCTTCCCCTCCTTTATTATCCACTCTTTCTCTACCTTTCCTTTCTTACCCACAATATAATGTAGAGCCATTTACGGTTTTCAGTATGGCTAAGATGTTCGTTCGGTTTATCAGGTTGTTTATGTAATTTGTTTACATTTAGAACGAAGATGTAAAAACATTACCTTTTTGATATACTAGATGATTTATTCTTCGCAAAAACCCTTTTGAAGAGTATTGTAAAATGTAAACAAATGCCCGCCATGAAACCATCCGATACGTACTTTACACACAAACAAATATATCCCCTCAAAATACCACAATATACCTATCCCTCGTTAGAAAAATAGGCTTAATAATACTATAAGAAACAAAATTACCCAAAGAAAGGAGTGCAATAGGTATATCCTTCATTATAAAATTAGGTTTAGAAATACGAAAAGTAGATAGTAGATGGTATATAGGAAGGCTAAAACCACCCCCCAACACCATCACCACCACCCCCGAAGTATGGTCATTTCTCTCCCTGGGTCATAACACTCCCATCTCCCTCATGGATTATCGCTCAATTTCAGAGCCATTCGTACCATTATTGATCCATATTCATCGGACATCATTGCGGCGCCCCTGTGTAGTGGATGAGTTACACACACACACACACACACACACACACACACACACACACGGGGGGGAACTCCGTAGTGTAAGGGATAGCATGCTTGGCTCACAACCGAGAAGTTCCGGGTTCGATCCCCGGGCGGAGCGAAGACAGACGGGCGGTCTTTTTAAAACCCGAGCCCCTGTCCACCCAGCAGTGAATGGGTACCAGGTGTTAGCCGGGGGTTTGTGACCCCCATCCCGGGGTGATGGCTTCGGCCAACACTAAGAACTAAGGCTGAATGTTAAAAATTTTGATATGGAGACGGGGCCATACGAGCGTCGCTCTGGCCCTGTAAAATACAACTAGATGAATACAACTAGATGAATACACACACACACCGCGCGATGGCCAGGTTGATAGCGCCCTGGACTGCCATTATGTGGTAGCCGGTTTGAATCCTCACTGATCCCGGGGATTTTTCACTGACAAATTCGGGCGGTTACTGTCCCCCTTGACCCAGGGGATGTGTGTGTGTGGTGTGTGAGGTCCTAGCAGTACCCAAAGATCGGTAATAAGGCTTCAAGCTAGCACAGGGAGGCATATTCCCGTTTTCTGGAAGAATATGTGGCGTTTACTCTTAAACACATCAGGTTAGGTTACGGATGGGGTAGGGTAGGTGTTGTAATGGTGGTATTGGTAATTATCATTTGTTGGTGTTTTGGCTATTATGTACCTTGATTCACTATTATTAGTGATGTCCCTTTCTGTGTTGCATAACGTGTGGGCACGTTGTTCTTTTTCATGGGGGGGAGGAATGTAATGGTAGTATTGGTAATTATCATATGTTGGTATTCTGGCAACCGCTGGCTGTACGCTTGGCGACAGGACTTTTGTTTGTCACGGGCAGCTCAGGTCACCCTGCTATCCGCTACCTCACCCCCACTTCCCAACAACACTCACTGCGTTAGCACACTCTCACTTGCCTCGGCTGTGCCGAGCTGGCAGGACTCGTTTGTCTTGGCTTCTCTTATTAGCCCCTTTCACGTGTAAATACAATACACTACATCAATACGGCGACCCGATTATTCTACGTATATCCCTGCTTCATCGTCATCTAAGGAGGTAACTCGTCAATCACCGGGCGCGCCCTTCATGGGCGTGATAGAACTCACCACACTGCCTACCGCTACCGATTTCAAGTCACTCCGGCCCCTAGTTTCTCCGGCCCTCCGCTACTCCGGCCCCCCACCCTGGTCACTCCGGCCTACCACCCTGGTCACTCCGGCCGCCAATAAAATATGAAGCTATGTCGGTGGAAAGTGACATTGTTTATTCTGCAATGCTGCCACACACCAACACTAGTACTTTAGATTAGCTATAAGGATCATAGTAATAGGCTTTCACTTCATTAATTTATTACGTCCCGTAGATAACACTAAAGTCGCCAGGACAACGTTTTTTTCGATGTACTGACGTCTGATGGCGTTCATACTTACATTTGTATATCCATGAGTTCAGGAAAGTTAGAAAAACTATCTGGAGAGTCTGTGTCATTCTGTGTCTTCGTCTGAGTTATATTAGGGTTATAAATGAACAAATTACCAAGATATCAACCGAGTGGCGCCCTACACTAAGATTGCCATCTACTGTTTATGTTCTGAGTGTCCCGCCGTCGCCCGAAAAAAAACAAGTAGTGAAATTTGAAACCGTATATACTTGCAGATACAAAGCATAAAACAACGCTGAAACAGGGTAGATTATACAGTCATGATAATTATATACTACTGTGTATCATCTTCAGTGGCACAGACAAATCAGTAGTGATGCTATTTACACAAACTTACTGAGTCATTTACGCAACATTTTATTATATAGCTGTATATAAAATTAAAATATCCGTCCGAGTAAAAAAAAACAAGTACTAGCTAAAATAGATATGTAGCTATATAAAAATATGCGTCCAAGTAAAAAAAAAAAAAAAGTTATAAAATATATCTGTATATATAAAGATATGCGTCCCAGCTCTTTGAGCTTCGAAACAAACAGGGTTCAAACAGTTCATCAGAAGCATCCCTGGTATCGAATCCTGTGAGTGAATATCGTGAATGGTCGTTGCTTAACCTTTGAGCTTCGAGACAAACAGGGTTCAAACAGTTCATCAGAAACATCCCAGATATCGAATTCTGAGTGAATCTCGTGATTGGTCGTTGCTTAGCCTTCGAGCTTCGAGACAAACAGGGTTCAAACAGTTCATCAGAAACATCCCAGGTATCGAATCCTGTGAGTGAATATCGTGAGTGGTCGTTGCTTAGCCTTCGAGCTTCGAGACAAACAGGGTTTAAACAGTTCATCAGAAACATCCCAGGTATCGAATCCTGTGAGTGAATATCGTGAGTGGTCGTTGCTTAACCTTCGAGCTTCGAGACAAACAGGGTTCAAACAGTTTATCAGAAACATCCCAGATATCGAATCCTATGATGGGAGCATATCACTATATATGCTGTGTTATATACAGGTTCAATCTGTACTTATTGTATGTAAATATACCCAGGATCAAATCCAGTGGATTTTATATTTTTATCAAATATATTTTTTCATTTGTATTTGTATGAAATAAAGTAGAAGCATACATTCTTTTTTAAATATCTAGATTAATTTTAAAAATGTACACACTTCATGGGCTCGAAGACGCAGACGCGTACACTCAGCTCTGGGAGGCCGCAGTGACTAGGGTTGAACCTTTGAGAGGCCGGAGTGACTGGGGCCGGAGAAACTAGGGGCCGGAGTGACCGGGGCCGGAAGAACTAGGGGCCGGAGTGACTCGTTTCGCCGCTACCTACCCGCTAACCTGGCTGTTTACACAAACCCCGCAGCCTTCACAACACACCCAAAAAGAAACTAATACACTGGTGAACAGTGTTGGTCCTGGTGAGCTGATTTTTGTACTCCTGTATGACTCTGGACTCCACGTGGCTTCCTGACCGTGCATCGCTGCATGCTGCCCTTCCTACGGATGTCCCTGGCTGTCGCGCTTCCCCATGTGCGCGCCCTTGTCGTCCTCTATGTGACCTTCCGCCCACAACGTGGCTTCTTGATGTGCATCGCTGTCTCTACGCCTTCGAGGTAGTTCCTGCAATGCTGTCTATCTACGCCCACGACGTGTGCATCGCAGTTCTGACCTTTGGCGCTCGCGTGCTTCCTGTCTCTCTACGCCCAAGAGGTAGCTTCCTGCTGTGCTTCGCTGTGTCTGCCTGCGGCCGTTCGTCTTCATTGGTATTTCAAGACTTCTCGGGCGTCCGTCCTGATGCCTGACCACGCCGCCGCCTTCGACGCCCCGCCCCCACGTGCATCGCCCCCCATCTTCGGTCTGGTCCCTCCTGCTGCGCCTTTTTCGACTGTTCCAGCCCATCGCCGCCCGTCATCGCGCCCGCATGTCATCTCCAGTACTTAGTTAGCGTGTGATTATGTGTTTCTTAACGCGTTCATTTAGGCCTCAGACAGTTGGAAGTGTCGTATTTGTGTTCATAGTGCGTTCATTTGGCTTTTTGCACACTTGAAAGAGCCTTTTTAGTGTTGGTTTCTAACGCGTTCATTTTGGCTTCTCTTGTACACTTGTAAAAGCCTTTACTGTGCGATATTATTCTTTTTTTAATTTCCTCGCCAGTGTCAAGATGGCGTTTTCTGGACCCCACCCCGCCGCCCGCCCGGCCCCCCCCCGCCCCATGCACCCCCCTTCTCCCTGCTTCTGCCCGCGCGGTCATCCCTACCTCAACCCCCTATCCCTCACCACCGCCATTCTGCCCCCTCGACCCTGTGTACTCGGGGTTTCCACTGGCTCGGAGATTATCCCCCCCCCCCCCACCTGCCGCCCCCCCTTCTACGTGGTGGGGTCGGAGTGTTCCCCCCACGTCTCTTCACCCCACCTCCGTGCGGTCGGCCGCCCACCCTCCTGCGGCGCCCTATGGCCGCTAGGGCCGAAGGACGCCATAGCCGCCCATAGATGATGGACGCCCCACCTGATAATTTATTTTGCTTGCCGTGTCATCATTTTCTTTTTGTGACTTTCTGGTTTCTGCAATTTTTTCACACCCTTTTTGTCTTTTTTTATTTGCGTGTTTGGTTGGCATATACTCCTGATTTTTAGTTGGCGTGCATTTCACTCCGTGCTCGCACTGTGATATTTTACCCCTTTTTAGTTATGTGGATCGGCCTTCTGCACGCATTTTTTTTTTGTGCGCGTTTGTGGCTGATTTTAGTTTTTTTGTCACTTATCTTTGTGATTTACATCTTTTCTTCTTCCACTTACCCCTGTGGAAAGATGTAAAATTTTGCTATTCAACTTACATGCAACTTTTTTGCATGCATTATTTTATGTGCTCGCACGTGGCTTCCTGATATTTCACTTGTTATGATTATTAGTTCTGTGCATTCCCCTCCATTTCAGATTTTGTGGTATGGTATTGCTTGTGCTCCTTTTGTAGTTATGTTACACGCACGTGGCTCCTTGTGCTAGTAATTGGCTCCTTTTTCGTTGTCCGTCACTTTTTTGGTGATTAACCCATATTATTATAGTATTTCTGCACGCTTATCAGTGTAATTAACTTCAGCCCGCTTCTGCTTGTGTGGCTCATTTTCTTTGCATGTCACTTCTCGTTGTGATGACCTTAGTTTTCGGCCCGCTTTTCTGCTTTGGGGTGGTTCGTTTTCTTTCACGTAGCGTTTGTGATTCTGCTTGTTGTTTTGCTTCTCCCTGTGGTTTTGCTTTCTGTATTTCCATATATGTGTATTGTGTGAGCAATTTATTATCCCTTTTGTGTTGCAATTCAATTATTTATTTTCTATGTTTGTTATCTGACAATTATGTACCTTGATTCAATAGTATTTTCTCATGCCTCTCTCTGTGTATCATAAAGTGTGGGCACGTTGTTCTTTTTCATGGGGTGGAGGAAAGTAAAGGTGTATTGAATTATAGTTGTATTCTGCAAGCGAGGCTGACGCAGGCGCCTGTACTTTTTGAAGATTAATCAAAAGTGTGGAACCCCA
>JACEEZ010024361.1:145000-149992 GCA_016584305.1 Chionoecetes opilio | reverse complement strand
CAACAAAGGGCCCCCCCGGCCCAACTTGGATCCAGAACTCTGTCTAGCTGCGGGCTTCGACCCACTTGGTTTACAAGGAGAAGCCATCCTGAAAAAGCCGATCAGAATTGATGATAGGTGCAAATGAAGCCGTTACTTTGGCGGGGCTAAGCTATGCTTTGCATATAAATATAAACGTCCATTTTTTGCTTTGCAAGAAGTGTTCAAACCAAAAGTTGAATAGGACAAACCAACCCTTAAAATTCAATTTTACATAAGATAACACCCTGCCAAATCGAAATATCTATATTTCACTTTTCATTGGACCTACGGCGTACCCTACTACAGTTATCTCTGTGGGCGCCCCAGCTCTCATCCCCTTCCTCCCATCCATCACATATTTACTGTTTTGTCTTCCTTCCCCTCCTTTATTATCCACTCTTTCTCTACCTTTTCCTCTTTCTTACCCACAATAATAATGTATGAGCCATTGCGTGTTTTTCAGTATTGCTAAATGTTCGTTCGGTTGATCAGGTTGTTTTTTGTATATTTGTTTACATTTAGAACGAAGATGTATATACATTACCTTTATGATATACTAGATGATTTATTCTTCGCAAACCCTTATGAAGAGTATTGTAAAATGTAACAAATGCCCCCATAAAACCCATCCGATACGTAACTTTACACACAAACAAATATATCCCCTCAAAATACCACAATATCCTATCCCTCGTTAGAAAAATGGGCTTAATAATACTAAAAAGAAACAAAATTACCCAAAGAAAGGAGTGCAATAGGTATATCCTTCATTATAAAATTGGTTTAGAAATACGAAAAGAAATTTGTAATGGTATATAGGAAGGCTAAAACCACCACCAACACCATCAACCACCCCCCCGAAGTATGGTCATTTCTCTCCCGCTCATAACACCTCCCATCTCCCTCATGGATTTATCGCTCAATTCTCAGGCCCATTCGTACCATTTTGATCCATATTCATCGGACATCATTGCGGCGCCCCTGTGTGTGGATGAGTTACCACACATCACACACACCACACACACACACAACACACACACACGGGGGGGTAAATCCCCTAGTGTAAGGGGTAGCATGCTTGGCTCACAACCAGAAGTTCCGGTTCGATCCCCGGGCGGAGCGAAGACAGACGGGCGGTCTTTTTAAAACCCGAGCCCCTGTCCACCCAGCAGTGAAAGGGTACCAGGTGTTAGGGGCCGGGGGGGTTTTTTTTACCCCCATCCCGGGGTTATGGCTTCGGCCAACACTAAGAACTAAGGCTGAATGTTTTAAAAAATTTTTATATGGAGACGGGCCATACGACGTCGCTCTGGCCCTGTAAATACAACTAGATGAATACAACTTTAAAGAATAAAACACCACCCGCGCGATGGCCAGGTTGATAGCGCCCTGGACTGCCATTATGTGGTAGCCGGTTTGAATCCTCACTGATCCCGGGGATTTTTCACTGAAATTCGGGCGGTTACTGTCCCCCTTGACCCAGGGGGTGTGTGTGTGGTGGTGTGTGAGGTCCTAGCAGTACCCAAGATTCGGTTATAAGGCTTCAAGCTAGCACAGGGAGGCATATTCCCGTTTTCTGAAGAATATGTGGCGTTTACTCTTAAACACATCAGGTTAGGTTACGGATGGGGTAGGGTAGGTGTTGTAATGGTGGTATTGGTAATTATCATTTGTTTTGGTGTTTTGGCTATTATGTACCTTGATTCACTATTATTAGTGATGTCCCTTTCTGTGTTGCATAACGTGTGGGCACGTTGTTCTTTTTCATGGGGGGGAGGAATGTAATGGTAGTATTGGTAATTATCATATGTTGGTATTCTGGCAACCGCTGGCTGTACGCTTGGCGACAGGACTTTTGTTTGTCACGGGCAGCTCAGGTCACCCTGCTATCCGCTACCTCACCCCCACTTCCCAACAACACTCACTGCGTTAGCACACTCTCACTTGCCTCGGCTGTGCCGAGCTGGCAGACTCGTTTGCTTGGCTTCTCTTATTAGCCCTTTCACGTGTAAATACAATACACTACATCAATACGGCGACCCGATTATTCTACGTATATCCCTGCTTCATCGTCATCTAAGGAGGTAACTCGTCAATCACCGGGCGCGCCCTTCATGGGCGTGATAGAACTCACCACACTGCCTACCGCTACCGATTTCAAGTCACTCCGGCCCCTAGTTTCTCCGGCCCTCCGCTACTCCGGCCCCCCACCCTGGTCACTCCGGCCTACCACCCTGGTCAGGCTCCCTGGCCGCCCAGATAAAATATGAAGCTATGTTCGGTGGAAAGTGACATTGTTTATTCTGCAATGCTGCCACACACCAACACTAGTACTTTAGATTAGCTATAAGGATCATAGTAATAGGCTTTCACTTCATTAATTTATTACGTCCCGTAGATAACACTAAAGTCGCCAGGACAACGTTTTTTTCGATGTACTGACGTCTGATGGCGTTCATACTTACATTTGTATATCCATGAGTTCAGGAAAGTTAGAAAAACTATCTGGAGAGTCTGTGTCATTCTGTGTCTTCGTCTGAGTTATATTAGGGTTATAAATGAACAAATTACCAAGATATCAACCGAGTGGCGCCCTACACTAAGATTGCCATCTACTGTTTATGTTCTGAGTGTCCCGCCGTCGCCCGAAAAAAAACAAGTAGTGAAATTTGAAACCGTATATACTTGCAGATACAAAGCATAAAACAACGCTGAAACAGGGTAGATTATACAGTCATGATAATTACTATACTCATGACGAATGTATCATCTTCAATGAGCTACAGAACAAATCAGTAGTGTATGCTATTTACGCCAAAACTTACTGAGCTATATACGCAACTTATAATATATAGCTGTAAAAAAATATAAAATACAATAAAAATATGCGTCCCAGCTACGAAAAAACAGTAAACTAGTTCTCAAAGATAGTATAATGTGAGTATATACTAAATGCGTCCAGCTTAAACTTATAAAAAAAGGAATAAAAATATCTGTATAGTATAATGAGTAATCTATGCGTCCTAGCTCTTTCGAGCTTCGAAACAAACAGGGTTCAACAGTTCATCAGAAGCATCCCAGGTATCGAATCCTGTGAGTGAATATCGTGAATGGTCGTTGCTTAGACCTTGAGCTTCGAGACAAACAGGGTTTAAACAGTTCATCAGAAACATCCCAGTATCGAATCCTGTGAGTGAATATCGTGAGTGGTCGTTGCTTAGCCTTCGAGCTTCGAGACAAACAGGGTTCAAACAGTTTATCAGAAACATCCCAGATATCGAATCCTATGATGGGAGCATATCACTATATATGCTGTGTTATATACAGGTTCAATCTGTACTTATTGTATGTAAATATACCCAGGATCAAATCCAGTGGATTTTATATTTTTATCAAATATATTTTTTCATTTGTATTTGTATGAAATACAGTAGAAGCATACATTCTTTTTAAATATCTAGATTAATTTTAAAAATTGTACAACTTCATGGGCTCGAAGACGCAGACCGTACACTCAGCTCTGGGAGGCCGCAGTGACTAGGGTTGAACCTTTGAGAGGCCGGAGTGACTGGGGCCGGAGAAACTAGGGGCCGGAGTGACCGGGGCCGGAAGAACTAGGGGCCGGAGTGACTCGTTTCGCCGCTACCTACCCGCTAACCTGGCTGTTTACACAACCCTGCAGCCTTCACAACACACCAACAAGAAACTAATACACTGGTGAACAGTGTTGGTCCTGGTGAGCTGATTTTTGTACTCCTGTATGACTCCTGGACTCCACGTGGCTTCCTGACCGTGCATCGCTGCATGCTGCCCTTCCTACGGATGTCCCTGGCTGTCGCGCTTCCCCATGTGCGCGCCCTTGTCGTCCTCTATGTGACCTTCCGCCCACAACGTGGCTTCTTGATGTGCATCGCTGTCTCTACGCCTTCGAGGTAGTTCCTGCAATGCTGTCTATCTACGCCCACGACGTGTGCATCGCAGTTCCTGACCTTTGGCGCTCGCGTGCTTCCTGTCTCTCTACGCCCAAGAGGTAGCTTCCTGCTGTGCTTCGCTGTGTCTGCCTGCGGCCGTTTCGTCTTCATTGGTATTTCAAGACTTCTCGGGCGTCCGTCCTGATGCCTGACCACGCCGCCCGCCTTCGACGCCCCGCGCCCACGTGCATCGCCGCCCATCTTCGGTCTGGTCCCTCCTGCTGCGCCTTTTTCGACTGTTCCAGCCCATCGCCGCCCGTCATCGCGCCCGCATGTCATCTCCAGTACTTAGTTAGCGTGTGATTATGTGTTTCTTAACGCGTTCATTTAGGCCTCAGACAGTTGGAAGTGTCCGTATTTGTGTTCATAGTGCGTTCATTTGGCTTTTTGCACACTTGAAAGAGCCTTTTTAGTGTTGTGTTTCTAACGCGTTCATTTTGGCTTCTCTTGTACACTTGTGAGAGCCTTTACTGTGCGATATTATTCTTTTTTTTAATTTCCTCGCCAGTGTCAAGATGGCGTTTTCTGTGACCCACACGCCCGCCGCCCGCCCGGCTCCCCCCCGCCCCATGCACCCCCCCTTCTCCCTGCTTCTGGCCCGCGCGGTCAATCCCTACCTCACCCCCCTATCCCCTCACCACCGCCATTCTGCACCCTCGACCCTGTGTACTCTGGGTCACGTGGCTCGGAGATTATCCCTCCCCCCCCCACCTGCCGCCGCCCCTTCTACGTGGTGGGGTCGGAGTGTCTCCCCCCACGTCTCTTCACCCCACCTCCCGTGCTGTCGGCCGCCCACCCTCCTGCGGCGCCCATATGGCCGCTACGCCGAAGGACGCCCATAGCCGCCCATAGATGATGGACGCCCCACCTGATATATTTATTTTGCTTGCCGTGTCATTCATTTTCTTTTTGTGACTTTCTGGTTTCTGCAATTTTTTCACACCCTTTTCTGCTTTTATTTGCGTGTTTGGTTGGCATATACTCCTGATTTTTAGTTGCG
>JACEEZ010024361.1:102500-137500 GCA_016584305.1 Chionoecetes opilio | reverse complement strand
ATTCAGCCTCATTCAGCTGAAATTCCAGTGCCAGTTTTCGAACAACTACCTCCTCTAGAAGATCTGAGTGATGTTGAAGAACGCAGTGACAGCAATGATGCAGATTTTGACATTCACGAGGATTCAGCTCGTAGGGGATTTGATCAGCACGAGTTGAATGATTTAGCACGTGATTTGGGCCTATCCAAAAAAGCTTCAGAAATACTAGCATCAAGACTGAACGAGAAAAACATACTTGAACAAGGAGTGAAATATCATACTTTCAAACCAGAGAAAGTACATTTCTGCAGTACTTTCGAAGTGCCAGCGGTTTTGTGTTTTGCCATAACATTCCTGGTTTACTGAAGGAATTAGGTCTTTCAATCTACAATCCAAATGAATGGCGATTGTTTATTGATAGCTCAAAGCGGAGCTTGAAGTGTGTCCTTCTACACAATGGCAATTTGTTTGGCGCAGTCCCTATTGGGCATTCGGTCTGTCTTCGTGAAGAATATGGAGATGTAAAGAGAGTCATTGAGTTATTGCAATATGACAAACACAATTGGATCATCTGTGTTGACCTTAAAATGGTGTCCTTCCTTCTTGGTCAACAACGTGGATACACAAAGTATCCCTGCTTTCTCTGTATGTGGGATAGCAGAGCTCGAGAGAAGCATTGGGTTCAGACGAATTGGCCTCCAAGATCTGATCTTAAACCTGGAGATCCTAACATTGTACATGAGCCACTTGTTGACAGGAAAAAATAATATTCCACCTTTGCACATAAAACTAGGTCTCATGAAACAATTTGTAAAAAGCATTGTCAACTGATGGCGACTGTTTGAAGTGCATCATCTTGGCATTTCCTGGACTGTCAATTGAAAAAATCAAGGCCGTTGTGTTTGATGGTCCACAAATTCGACAGCTCATCAAAGATGAACATTTCAACGGTACTATGTCAGACCTTGAAAAGAATGCTTGGCTATCATTCAAAGACGTCGTCAAGAACTTTCTTGGAAATACACGTGCAAGTAATTACACAGAAATTGTTCAGAAACTATTGGAGAGCTACAAAGCGTTTGGTTGCAACATGAGTATTAAAGTACTTTTTTTGATACCATTCCCAATTTTTTCCGGAAAATCGGGTGCTGCTAGCGACGAGCAAGTGAAAATTTTCACCAAGATTTGAAGGTTATGGAAAAAACGTTACAGGAAGTAGGATGTGATATGATGGCGACTTTGGGAGCATCAAACGCGATAGTCCTCAATTTTGAACACTCCAGACAAAGCTAAAAACGAAAATTTTACTTAACCTGCAACAATATAGCCTTATCCTTTCTAAAAACATGATAATGTTAAATAAATAAATAAGTTTTTCAGCCTTTTTCCCTTCATTTTTCTTTGTTTTTAAATTTGCTACTTTTAAAAAATAAGCACTTTTACTTTTATTACAGTTTTTTTCAATTTTTAAAGGGAAAACGAAAACTTACAAGTTCAAAAACTTGACGGAAGAGAAAAACGAGATCTTTCTGGATCAGCCCCCAAAAAATTATTAATAAAAAGTGTCAGACTAACTCAACAAAAATTTTGTTCCCCAGTGAAATCAAATACTGAAAAAAGTGTTTAAGAAATTATGCTAAAACCATACGCAATACAATAATATAAAAATAACACAAAAAAAAACATTTTTTACACATATATATAAAGAAATTATACAAGATAACTTTAATCTATAATACAAATTTTAGTCATATATTATACATTTTTCTTTTGGGTTTTTCGCTGCAGCCAGGTTTTACGCCCGTTTTTGAAGGCGTGCAGGGAATGGTGAGGTAGGGTCGGGGGGGCGCCCCAAGGTTCCATAGTCGACCATAGGGGGTAGGAAGGAGCGGGGTAATGTTCCGTCCTACAAAGGGGCACGTCACCTGATGGTAAGGTGGGCCGCACGGGAAAAGGGAGGTCTGGCCGTGGGTTGGGGTGAGCTCTGCAGTTATGGGGAGTGCACCCGTGACCCTTTTTACCTGACGCACATGCCTGCCACGTCACGCCACGCTGGAGAAGTTGAATGATTGTGCAGCACCCCTCAGGGGCTTTAGCCGGGCCAGCCGGGGCTCTGGTTGAACCCGGAAGGAGGCCGAGGTATGAGGGGGGCAGGAGGACATGCGAGTGGCGAGTATTCCATCAGGGGCGGACTTGGACTTGAGAGGGCCGACTCCCTGAGCGCCCGGGAGGTGGCAGCTCTGGATGCAGCCATTTTAAGGCGCACCCTTGGCGCCCTTCCTGACGTGGGAGTGTATGTGAGGCCAGAGTCGAATCCACCCCTAGATTTTTTGATGACTCCTGGGGGGTGTTTTTCTGTCTTCGGGAGAATTGCGTTTTGGGTTTCCAGTTGTGCATTTTGCCGCCGGAGATGAGGACGGCCTTGGGTTTTTTGGGCAAAGGTGACTTCCCATCTTTGCCCCAGGGGGGCGTGTCTGCAGTGCCTGGTTGATGCGCAGATGTGTTGTGGCGGTCATCTCTCACAGTGAATGTGACAGTACACGTCGCGTCGCTCTTGCCCAGAAACAGGGAGGAGGTTTTTGAAGTAAACGTTCCAAGAAGGGCCCCGAGTAATTTCCTTGAGGGAAAGGTTTTGATAGCTTTTTCGAGTAGTGGACCTTTACCAACCGAGAGTTTTTCGTGGAGGAAATTTTCGGAGGTATAAAGTCCCCGCAGTCCCCGGGGTTCTCAGTTGGGTAGTGATGCCCTGAGCCACACCTAAAAAAAGCCCCCAGCGATGTCAAGGGCGACGACGAAGGTGTCTTCGCCCCGATCAGGAGGGTTCCGGGCGTGAGTGCAGGGAAAAAGGTTTGCTGCGGATTTCCCTGTCGGAAGCCGAATTGTCGGAATTAGAAGCGGTGGCCCCCAAAATTTTTTGGGTTTGGGGCAATGTGGAGTCAAGAATTTTTCCCAACAAGGGAAAAGGAGGGAAAGGGGCGGGTAGTTCGAGGATCGCTCTGCCTTTTTTTTGGGATAGCACGACTCTGCCACTTTCACCGGGGCCCACTGTAGAGAAAGGCACCCCCGAAAGTGGAGCAAGGGGCACAGCGTTGTGGGGACATCTTTAAGCGGGGAGGACTGATACTATCGACCCCAGCGCTTTTGGGGATAAAACTTGTGAAGTTTTTGAACACCCCCTCCGGGGGTAATGGTGATGCCCCTAGGGCGCCCCTGGTAAGAACCGGAAGTAGGGGGTTTCCGTTCGGGTAGGAACTGTCATTTTGGGAGGAGAAGTGGGGAGCCCAAAAAAGAGTTTACCCCCGGGGGCTTGTACAACAGAGCCCTCAGGGCTGTCAAGGGGGGGAGCTGTCGTCACGAAAGAAGCCCGTTGTTGTTTTATGCTCCCCCAATCCTTTTGCCACGACTGGCCTGTTTGCTTTCGCTTGAGGTGATCCTCCAGTTGTGATCGCCCCTTCTGGATTTTTTTGTTTTTTCACAGCCATTTTTTGCTGGTGTTTGATTCTTTTGGGGGGGATTTTATCGCAGCCAGGCCCTTTTTCCCCTTTTTGTCTGCTGCTTTTTTTCCCGCATTTAAAGCCAAAACAGGGTGGTCTCCCGGTTTAGACTTTTTTGTCGGCAAAGGTACAAACTTTTTGGTGGACATCAGGATTTTGTGAAAATTTTCATTTTGTGCAACGTACCTATAAGAAAATCAGACCACACAAGTTGTTAAGTGTTTCCTTTTTGATCCAGTCCCCCCTTTTCCCATAGCCAGTTGGTGCGAGTCACGCCTCATCTCTGCGATTGCCCGCCGATCTTTGGGGAGAACAGCCAGGTGGTCAGGGAACCCCCTGTTGTTAGCGGGGGGCAAGTCACTATGCTGCAGGGCAAAACGGTATTACAGGGTCAAGTGAAGACCTGGAGTGGGTGGGGAGGCGACGTGATTGGTGAGTCCAAACACCGTCAACAGCTCGTCAAACTACCTTTTGGGAAAAGGGATGGTTGAATCACCCCAATGCGAGATGCTACAGGAGGCTGGAGGAGCAGGGATCAAGTGGTGGTCGGAATGAAGGGGTCACCACTTTCCACTGTGGACGGTAACACACGCACAGAGAATGGGTTTTGAGTGGGCCACAAAATGAAAAACATCATCTCAGGAGCAGGAAGGTCGACGGGGAGAGCTTGACAGGAGGTGTTGAAAAAGCACACAGGACTCCCCCCAAAAAGGTAAACCCGGGCTCTGCCGTCGGAACCAAAAGGGGTAGCACTATTTGCCCTAAATTTTCTGGCACTGAGGAGTTGAGGGAAACTTCAGTAGTGGCAAAGATGTCAGGACTGTGGGGCAAAAATGGCTGTACGTTAGGTCACCCACGTTAGTCTGGAAACCCCTAACTTAGTGAGAATAGAAGATACCAACGCTGGCCGGGGGGGGAGCGTAGCCCGGGGTGAGTACGATGTGGCTGTCATTTGAGGGGGCGGGGAAAGGTTGAGGTGGGGCCAGCCTCCTAATGTGATGTTTTAGAAGTGGGGGAGGGAAAGCAAAGCTCTGTCTCTTCCCCCTCCTCTTCTCTCTCTCTCCCCCTCCCCTTCTCTCTCTCTCCCCCTCCTCTCTTCTTCTCCTCCTCTCTCTCTTCTCTCTCTCTCTCTCTCTCCTCTTCTCTCCTCCTCTTATCTCTTTCCCTCCACACACACACACACCACACAACACACACACACACACACACACACACCACACACACACACACAACCCCACCCAAAACACACACACACAACACACAAAACACACAACACACACAATAACCATGTCAATCATAATTGTAATCATTGTTTTGGTGTTAATAATTTTTTGATGTTTTCGGGTCCTGCATTTTAATTATCTTTATCTATTTTTACTTTTTCTTAATTTTTTATATTTTATCATTAATATATCAAATCATTTTTTATTTTTTTTCTTTTTAATTATAATTACATGGAATTTTGTTCTAATTGTTTCAGAATTACATTAAATTTTCATATTACTTTAAACTTCAATAATTATTGGTATATTTATCTATATTAATTTTATTTGTAAACGTAATTGTTTTTTTCAGGGTTTTAAATTTTTAAAATTACCATTTCATTTTGTATTCTTATTTACACCCCATATTTACTTTTTTATTTTCGTTATCGCAATTTTATTTTCCATTCTTAAACATTTTTATTTCCCTTTTTTTTTTATCATAAATTTTGTGTGCTTGTGCAGGTCCAGGGGGTTTGGCGGAGTCAATAGGGGTGAAGAGAAATTTGGATGGGATGCGGGAAGTAGGTAAAGTTAAAAAAGGGGCTATTAATTATACCCGGTAGGTCTCCTGGCCTTTGTAGCACAATATTTTTTTGTTTTATATATATAAAACATAAAAAAAATGAAGTAATGGCTACCCAAGTTTTATAAAAAAATATAATATAATATTTTATATATAATATTATTAATAAATATTATATATATAAATATATTATATATATATATATATATATATTCTTATATATATATATATATATATATATTATATAAATATATATTTATATAATGTATTTTAGAGAGATGAGTCGAAGAGTGACTTCGCTTTCACTAAGTGTGAAAAAGAGGAGCCCTTTTCCGACCATCCCAGTTTGCCGTCACAAACCAAATAGACGAATAACTATAGACTAAGACAATAACTTAAATCAGCTATATAATAATTTAAATTACACTTAAATTTCACTAAAACCATAAATACCACATACCCCACCAACACTACAATTCCAATATAACATACCACCACTATTTTCTACCCTCACCACTATTTTTCAAAGACCTCAACAAACCATCACAACTTATCAATCAAAATCATTATATCCCCAAAAATTGTGTGTGTGTGTCAGAGGTGAGCACTTCCGCAAAAACTTCCGCAAACAGCAACTTCCGCAAATTGCGGAAGTCCGAATTCGTTTGCGGATTTGCGGAAGCATAAATGTTTGCGGATTTGCGTTTGCGGAAGCACTTCCGCAAACGCAAGTTTGTCGGCAAACTCTCAATTTTCATGAACATGATTCCTCCGCGGCTACTTGCACCGTCCGAGAACGCTACTTACCCACCAGTGACTCTTCCTCTTACATCAAATGAATTTTTTGATGGCCACAGCAATCCTGTACCTGGGACTGAGATGGGACTGAGAGTGCTGTGAAGTGTGTGGGAGGTGAATACAGGAGTGAAGCAAAGTCCATGCCCCATCACTTTTAAACATTTGAATGGACTGGGTATTGGGCAAAGTTGTAGATCAAAGTGATTGTGGAGCATCCTCGGCAGCACCAAGATCACTGATCTTTTTTTCCCCGATGATACAGTAATTTTTACTGAGTTGCTGGAGGTCTTGGTAATGGCTCTCGAGGCGCTGCACGAGGAGGCAAAGCCTTTGGGACTTGAAATCTTCTGGCTCATGAGCAAGGTCCAAGTGTTTGGAGTCCTACTAAATGAAACAGTACAGTCTGTTCATGCGTGCGGCGAGGACATTGAGATCTTGGAAAGTTTTACATATCTTAGTAGCGCAGTCCATAATGATGGCGGGTCACGTCAAAAAGTTTAACGGCGGATTGGCATAGCCCACGGTGTTATGAACTCGTTCAGCTCGAGTATTTGCTTTGTCGGTACCTGTGCAGGAGGACAAAGATCCGGATCTTCAAGTCGCTTGTAATCCCTGTCCTACTCTATAGTTGTGAGACATGGACACTAAATAGTCACTTGAAGAAACGAATCGATGCCTTTGGAAATAAGTATCTTCGCAGAATCATGGGGTATCGCTGGGATAATCGATTACGTGTCATATCAGTGATTGCACCGTCAGACTGAATCGAGGCCTATTACGTGCATAATACGTCAGCGCCAACTTCGGCTATATGGGCATGAGGTACGCTACCCTGAAAACGATCCTTCCCACCGGGTTGTATCTGTAAGAGACAATCCGGCGTGGAGGAGGCCAAGAGGGCTCCCACAAGGCTCGTGGCTGAGGCAAGTTGATGTTTCCTGTCGAGAGTTGCTTGGTATTGGAAGGGAGCCTCCATGTGGACTCGTGCGAGGTGACCCCCGGGAGTGTCGTCGTAGGGTGAGCGAGGCAACGCACCCCACGGCGTATGCCCACAATGATTGATTGACAGCTATCCACCCTTTCTTCAAGCTGCCTTTGGTCCGCTTTCTTAACCCTGAGAATGTAGATGTCGTGAAATCAAGACTGCTGTTCGAGGTCATGGAGCAGGCTGTTTTAGATACCTCAGAAGGCAGCAGTCCAAATGAAGACGAAGAGGATTGATATTTTCAAGGCTAGACTTATAAATTTTATCGAGATCTACTGCATCTTCACTTCAGTTGTGACAGTTCATTTACTCCAAGTTATTATATTAGCAATCTTGAGCGTCAAGCTGATACATTATTGTAATATTTATGATTTAAGTTCAATAATATATTTCAAAATATCTAAGCATTTTTTTATAAGCAATACTATAATTTTTTCTCTGCCTCCGATTTCTTAATATTATTAATATATATATATATATATTACAAATGTATTTATTATTTTCATGTTTTCATGAGTCCAGGAACCACAGCTACAGAAAGAGGGCACTAACATTACCGAATCTCCAACAAGATGGGGAATCAGCTTGGGAGATGGCGTTCACAGAAGCAGCGGAGCAAGCTGCTGGAGCAGGCTATGTTTCCCGCCATCCCATGCCACCTGGGTAAATGTGTTCGTTAAGTACAACACGGCCATAGCAAGCTCTGCAGCCGTGGAGAGACTGTTATCCCAGGGGTCCGACATCATGAAGGCCAAGAGATCGAGTATATGACCCTCGATAATTTTGAGAGAGTGGTCTTCATGAAGGGAAACATGGACCTGCTCAAGATGGAACTATCACCAGAGGACTCTGAATGAGGACTCTGAGGTTAAGGTTCTGATATCTTATCAATTAAATATAATTTGGCGTGTTGTGTACTTATACTTATTATTACCCATTAGTGTGCACTTAACTTGATATATTGAGTAAGTGGTCACAATGAGGGAAAGGTAAAATGTGAGCTATAACTTATGTGGGGTGTTGCAAGGTAAGTATAACAAAAATACTAATATATATATATATATATATATATATATATATATATATATATATATATATATATATATATATATATATTAGGGTACGCTGTATAACAAAAATTCTTTTTCTCAACTTTGGCATGCCAATTTCCTATGTAAAATGGAATTCTAAGACGATTTTATCAAATTCCATTTTTGCATTTGAGCAATTCTTACTATGCAAAATCGCAATTTTATATTGCACCCTTATCGAATAATGCTTAAATGAGTACGCAGTGTCCGGTTGGTCCTGTTTATTGCATCATGCACCAATATGAGTTCCAAAGGACTAGCGTGGTAAGCTCTTTCTGATCAGTTGGTTCATCAGGCACTACATCACAGTGTCACAGCCTCTACGTTGGCCTAGAACGTGTCCATCATGTCCTTCTTAGACCTGAAGCAGGGCATGGTCTCCCGGTGGTGGGCCCGAGCCCGGATGAACCCGTCTCTGGCCTGCTGCCCCACCACTGCTGCCGCAGCCTCTGTCACCTGCTTCAAGACTTTCGGTGCTCTGAGTGTGGATAGAGAACTCCGGAACCTCGTACGGCTTGACCAGGATCTCCTAGATCTGATCCCCGGACAGTGAACAGGTGAATGCCGACTCGTGCACCTGACCAGGCTGCCAGCTGATCAGTGTCTGCAAGCTGGTGGCTGACAAGTTCAGCTTGGGTGTGATGCGAGGTCTTACACTGGTTTCCTCATACTCCTCTCCAGCCCTCAGCTTCAAAATCTGGGTCACGGCGAACCTGCGGTCGTCCTCACTCTGACTCGCCATCAGCGAAAGGAGGACACATTCTGAGTATGCGAACCATGCTCCTGTCCGCACGTAGAAGGTCACAGCTGCTTGGACCTTCTTGGGCTGCGATCTCATCACTCTGAGCTGCGTGAGGATGTGTTTGGGGCCGTCCTCTAGTCTGTGGTGAACCTTGATGTCGTAGTAGAGTTTGAAGTACACCTGCAGGCAGTACTTGACTAGGATTTCCAGGGTGTTCAGTTCTTTGCCAGTCAGTGCATGCTTTCTGGTCCACATGTACACGAGCGACTGGGCTGTGGTGAGCCATCTGGAGTGGGCCACCTTGCCACACTTGATCTCCTGCAGCTCGGACAGGAGAACGCTCCGCTTCACAGCCTGGACCAGCTGGTAGGAGACCTGCTGGTCAGTGGACATGTTGACCAGGATATACTCCGGTATCTCCGTGAGATCTTCACCGCCTGGCACTCATCTGAACTCTGCGTTGTACTGCATCTCATTCACGCTGGACAGCAGACTGCACACTGGACCCGTGAAGATGAGGTAGGCCCGTCGATGCTGGTGATAAGGTGGCGCAGGGGCAACTCGTTTGTGTACAACACGCATATACCCCAGAAGAGCTTGCGTCCCAGCATCTTCTCCAAATGGGCGTGAGTACCACCCTTCCACCCGTGTTGGCCCTAGTTGAGTCACCTTGCAGTACGATCAGTGAGTCGGTGGAGTCGTATGTCACCAGCAAATCATAGAGAGCCTGAGCCACCTTGAACGCAGGCTTCTCAGGTGGCACCGGGTCCTCTGGTACAAAGTGCCAAAGGTACCTTCCAGATGGCTCCTCTGTCACTGACACATGCTCCTCCCTGATCAACCTTGGGTGCAGTTTCCTATAGCTGTCGGGCACCTTTGCCCTGGTCTTGTCCTTCTTCCCATCGTAACCCAATCCACCTATTTTGGTACCCTGGTTAGGGTACGCCGTATAACAAAAACTCTTTTTCTCAACTTTGGCATGCCAATTTCCTATGTAAAATGGAATTCTAAGACGATTTAATCTAGTTACATTTTTGCATTTGAGCAATTCTTACTATGCAAAATCGCACTTTATGCTATGTTTTGCATCTTATAATAATATAAGCGAAAGTGTGTCTGTCTGTGTGTGTGTGTGTGTGTGTGTGTGTGTGTGTGTGTGTGTGTGTGTGTGTGGTATAGGTTCCGCCCCCCGTGGTGCAAACACCTCATATGGCACATTTTTGGAATCAGGTTGACCAGGGGAAGGTCATAAGCCCACTTATGAGATGATCTGATCTTTTTTTTTTTTTTTTTTTTAGCAGCCTATTAGCGAGAATTGTGAAAACATAAGTGGGTTGCGAGAATTGAGGAAGCCTTGATGTAGGGTGATGGGTAATGGGTGAGTGAATGGGTGGGGTGATGGGTAATGGGTGTGGGGTGATGGGTGAGTGAATGGGTGGGGGGTGATGGGTTGGGGGTGACGGGTGATGGATGAGGGAATAGGTGGGGGATGATGGGTAATGGGTGAGTGAATGGGTGTGTGGTGATGGGTAATGGGTGAGTGAATGGGTGGGGGGTGATGGGTAATGGGTGAGTGAATGGCTGTGTGGTGATGGGTAATGGGTGAGTGAATGGGTGGGGGGTGATGGGTAATGGGTGAGTGAATGGGTGTGTGGTGATGGGTAATGGGTGAGTGAATGGGTGGGGGGTGAGTGAATGGGTGGGGGGTGATGGGTAATGGGTGAGTGAATGGGTGTGTGGTGATGGGTAATGGGTGAGTGAATGGGTGGGGGTGATGGGTAATGGTTGGGTGAATGGGTGTGTGGTGATGGGTAATGGGTGAGTGAATGGGTGGGGGGTGATGGGTAATGGGTGAGTGAATGGGTGTGTGGTGATGGGTAAGGGTGAGTGAATGGGTGTGTGGTGATGGGTAATGGGTGAGTGAATGGGTGGGGGGTGATGGGTAATGGGTGAGTGAATGGGTGGAGGGCGATGGGTAATGGGTGAGTGAATGGGTGGGGGTGATGGGTTATGGGTGGGGGGTGATGGGTAATGGGTGAGTGAATAGGTGTGTGGTGATGGGTAATGGGTGAGTGAATGGGTGGGGGGTGATGGGTAATGGGTGAGTGAATGGGTGGGGGGTGATGGGTAATGGGTGAGTGAATGGGTGTGTGGTGATGGGTAATGGGTGAGTGAATGGGTGTGTGGTGATGGGTAATGGGTGAGTGAATGGGTGGGGGGTGATGGGTAATGGGTGAGTGAATGGGTGGGGGGTGATGGGTAATGGGTGAGTGAATGGGTGGGGGGTGATAGGTAATGGGTGAGTGAATGGGTGGGGGGAATACATACATTTCTACATCCATGATTTCAGGCAAGTTAGAAGGGGCTATCTGGAGAGTCCATGTTTGGTGGGCCGAAGGCCCACCAAACACAGGTGGTGGGCCGAAGGCCCACCAATAGCCCTCCGCAGGAGCTAGCCAAAAAGTCCGCCCGGAGGGCGGCTTTGCGGCTAGTATAAATATAAAACTCTATTTTTGCTTAGCAAGAAGTGCTCAAACCAAAACTTTGAAGAGGACAAACCACCCTTAAAATCTAATTTTACATAAGAAAACACCCTGCCAAATTCGAAATAATCTATATTTCACTTTTCATTGGATCTACGCCAACCTATTGAAGGTGGCATGCGTTGGGGCAAGCAGAAGTGAAGCAATTAGCTGTTTGCTTATTTACTGCAGTCTTCCCACATGCAGCACACCACTTGCCGGGTTCATAACCTGATAAACCTTTAGGGCGTGCAATAAGTGAGTGGTGTTGTGTCATCTCTGGTGGTGTGTGGCAACAACTTTAATGACGTCTGGGAACTTTTTTATTTGTGATTGCTAGCTTTTTGGAGTGCGGAGTTATGAGTCTTTTTGTCTGCTGGCTGCTCTCGGGGTCATGATGTTAACATGTTACTGCTAGTCGATCACACGGTTTTATTAGTCCTCTTGATTGATGATTGATGATATTTGGCAGGGTTGAGGTGTCACAGATTTATGTATGGGGAGTGAGGAGACGAGCAAATACCCAGTATAAGGAGGCTGGACGAAGTCAATACATACGGGTTGAGTTCTCCCGCAGACCTTCCATAGCAGGGTAGATGCTCACAGAGGGGGGATGGAAATATGAACGTGACTGTATTAATTAAGCAGAAGAGAAAGGAAGACAATTGTCTCTGCTGAATGGGTGGCAGGTGACAGGTGGCAGGTGTCCTTCTATCGGGGTCAAAGCGACGTGACCGGAGGGTGGTGGTTTGGCGCCGGGGATTTAAAGTTGGTTGGTGAGCAGTAAAGTTGAGGTTGTAGAAGCTGGGGAGGAAAGTGACAACGGAGGAGGTGTCGCCGCGGTGTCACAATAATCAAGTCATGGGGAGGAGCAGCTGGGACGAGAGTGGCGAAAGTGGTTATACAAAATCATCAATAGATTTTCTGTCTTGGGATTTTTCAGATTGCTTTTTTGGTGTGATGTACTTTGCGCTGTTATGGTTAGCTGTGCCAAGTACCTAACCGATTGACAAGAGTTTGGCCACAAATAAATACGGTTTTGTGAGGAGCGACTGTCGACGTGTTTGCCAGGAGCGTCTCTCTCTCTCTCTCTCTCCAGCGGTGGCATTAGTAATACAAAGTCGATTAAAAGAAGACACGAGTGAAGGTGGTGGAGAGGAAAGTGTCAGAGAGAGAGAGAGAGAGAGAGAGAGAGAGAGAGAGAGAGAGAGAGAGAGAGAGAGAGAGAGAGAGAGAGAGAGAGAGAGAGAGAAAGAGAGAGAGAGAGTGTGTGTGTGTTCCAGTCCCCTCCCATTTATATCACGTTTTCTCACCTCACTCTCCTCTTCTCTTTCCTCTTTATTTTCTTTCTTCTCACCATGCACACAATCTCTCTCTGTTCCTCCTTCGGCACTCTCCCTTTCGTGTGTGTGACTTCACTTCATTATCCGCAACGCATCCGCACCCACTGCGGATGCGTTGCAGGACCTTATCAATGTATGTCTGGTGTATGCTGCCACGCATGACATTGTCTACAACACCACTAAGACAGAGTGCATGGTAGTATCACCGGCACGCACTCAGGTGAATTACCTCAAAACAGCATTGCTCAGTGGGTCTGCCCTCACTTTTGTGGATACATTCGCATACTTATGCCATGTTATATCCCACGACCTGACTGATGGTGAAGATATCATCAAGCAGACCACCAAGCTTCTTGTCGTGGGAAATACTCTACAGAGGAAATTTCCTACTGTAGCAGAGAGGTGAAGATGGAGTTACTCAGAAGTCACTGCTACTCTATATAGTGAAACTCGCTGTGGTCGCGGCTCAAGGTGGCCACTCTGAACTGCTTTAAGGTCTGTCACAATGACATCCTTAAGAGGCTTCTGGGGCTGCCCAGGTGGTGCAGCTCGTCCCTGGCTTTCGCTAGGAATGGTGTGAACAATCTGGATGAAATCCGTCGACACTCCGTGTTCAGCTTAAGGAGTAGGGTGGAGCTCTCTGCGAACTCCATCACCACTTCCGTCAGGCAGAGCTCGCTCTATATATGTGGACCTATACAACAGCGGTGGCTGGGTCTGCTGTTTGTGCATAATGTGGGTCAGCACAGGTGTCCATGTATGTTTACCCTATGTATTATAATTATGGCCTTTGAAACTATGTCCCCTACTGTGCCTCTATTATATATTTTTTTATTTTGCTCTAGTACTTAAGTTAACTCCTTGTCTTGTTATTGTTTGTTTTTATGTCTGTATGCCTCCGGGCGATAATACAATTATTATAATAATTATTATTATGCAGCTCAGTGCCCCAAGAAGGTGGAACAGCCAGGCCGCCTGACTGTGAGGTGCCTGATAATTGGCGGCTAGCCAGTTCTGTATTTTGTGCTGAACTACACCTCCCTCTCAAGGTAACGGTGATTACCAGTTTATCCTTCACCAAGCGACGTGCTTCGGGGCTTCAAGCACTATTACCCGACTTACCACGTCAACACTTCTAGTCCCGTGTTTCGGGGTATGGGGGTAGTCTACCCATTGTGATGACGGAGGCTCGCCGCCCATGGTTAAGCAGACAGCCATAGCTCTCCACGCTGACAACACCTATCCACTACCTTGCTGCTATTCTCAACCCCTAAGGTCCTCGCTGGAGATTTGGGCTCTCCACCTGACGGCCCTTCACTGTCCCGCTCACCATTCAACGCTCCCCGCTGTCTGAAGTGGTATTCTACGGTGCTAGAGATTGCTGCTGCAATTCACCTTCTCTACAGGCAGAGTTCTTAGGGTGACATTACCCCTGCTCATCATTGCAGTCGTTGTTTGGTGCCTGATAATTGGCGGCTAGCCAGTTCTGGATTTTGTGTGTGTGTGTGTAAATATATTCGGGGTAATCATACTCCTTGAATTTTTTTCAAAAACATTTCTTAAAGGTAAAAGGTAAAGATGGAGAGCATCCGCAATGCTGCGCGTGTCATTCGGTGCTCATTTCCATGGTATTATCACTTAGAGTCCTGTGGTGGGTGAGGACCCGTTACCCCGGGAGACAGGGCTAGTGTGACACCCAGATTACCACAGTTACCTTCCCCAGGCTACCCCAGGTACCCATTTATCAACCCCGAAATGAAGGAAGAACAGCTGGGTAGGCTGGTCACCAACTTGCCCTGGCCCGGATTCGAACCAGGGCACGCAGATTCGTAGCCAGGCAAGCTACCCACTGCCCCATGGAGGTGACATTTCTTAGGTTTGGTAATATTAATTGATAACCACCTCGGCCCTGACATAATTGGCGACCTCGCCAGGATACATTATCAATTAACTTATTACGTTTCTTAAAGATTGTGGGCGTATTGTTTTTAAGTCGTCGCAGCGCGCCGTTGTTGCCTGAAGCCCCGGAACAAAGTTGATATTTTTTTAATTTTATTAATTCACTTTAAGTGTTGCAAATACTTCTTTTGTGTTTTTGTGTTTTTGGTGTTTGTGGTAGTTATTTAATATTGTTATTTCTGTGTCACATATACAATGTCTTCGTTCCAAGCCTTGAAGGAGCAGGGCGAAGCCAAAGACATTAGAAACAAGTCTGCCCAAGTCCGACCTGAAATTCATTCTCTCGCGCATGACGTCACAGCGAGTCCATAGTAGGCAAGAGCTGCCATTCGGCATGTATCATAATGTATCTTACAGCATCTAATGGTTAGCTAAAGAATTAAAGATATTTTTGGAGTACTCAAAAAAAATAATCTTTCATCTGCGACATCCATCACCGAATAAAGTAGTGGTGGTGATGAATGAGAAACGTTTGAAATTAGAGGCGTTGTTTGTGTGTAAAAAGCTTGGTTTGCTTCGTATCTCAATGAAATTATGACTGCAGTTAAGTTCTTTTGTTCAAAATCATGTATAGATGGCCAAATAATGACGGCTTTATCTGATAATGAATTATAAGCACTTTTGCTTTGAGCGTTATCTTCCCTCAGGCAGCTTCTCCGCGTTTTTTAAATCCCTCAGTCCCTGACTGTCGGTCGGTGTGGTGGGACGTCCCGGGGACGAGGAGGCATGTCAGGTGGAAATGGAACGTAAGGATCCCTGCCAGCCGCCGCACGACTCACTCTCTACACACTCTGACACACTCACGACCCACTCTGCATGCCAGAAGTGTCTTACCTTCAAGAGCATAGCATTAGATTCATGAGAATGTGATCAGTATTGTGTACTCTTGTGAGAGAGAGAGAGTTCTAGCTGGCACACAATCTGGGGACGACCCTTTGCTTGTGCCGCTGTAGTAGGACAAGGAGGCTGTCAGTCAAAGGAATTCATAAAAGTTACAAAAAGCAACATACCTATCTGGTCATTATTAAGCATCTAACTCTACTATGTCTGTGTGCATCTGTTGATGGGCACAGTGTGGATATGAAAGGGTGGTACGGCCGCTTTGCCTGCCAGGCTGGACGGAGACAGAGTCGTGCGGGCGGTGCGGCTTGCAGTGCCCTACGTTCCATTCCCACTTGAAATTTCTCCTCGTCCCGCCACATCGGCTGTAACAGATGGTCGCTACCTAAACCATGCGGCCATGCCTTCACACTGTGCTGTCTTCAGATGTAAATATATGAAAACTGTATGAGAGCAAGGGGACAAGGAGCCGGACGCATATTCCCGTATTCTGAAACAGTATGTCGAGTTTAGTCTTGAACACGTCAGTTTAGGTTACGGTTACGTAAGGCCAAGTATTAGAGTGTGTTAATGGGTAACTTGTATGTGAATCACAATGATGGTATTTTCGAGAAAACCCTATGGTTAGTTTCGAGTTACAGCCAAGCGTCTTCATAGAGCTGGGGAATAGGCGAGCGGGACAGAGGGCTGAAGCGTGGCCACCGAGGGTGGCCACGGCTGAAAAGCCAGAGTAGGGGACGACAGTGGGAGGGTGTTCTCGCGCTGACGTCACGGAATCAACTCGGCTCCGCCCACTTGGCAGACCTGTATATACGGCCTTGGGCGAGGCCCTCGGTCTAACTGGATCGGATATTGGCCGTTGGATCCAGGAACAGCAAAATATTGAGAGAAAACATACAAGTAGGGAGATAAGAAAGACAACCTGAGCGAGAGCGATAAGAAAGACAAGCTGAGCGAAACATCGGACACTTGCAAGTACCCAACTTCAGAGGTATGACTATAAAGGCAACACTGCAGGACGAACCTGGTGGGCTCGAACCGCTAACGAATGCATGGACCCTGCACGCAAGCCGTACCTCTACAAGCGCACCCTGACTGGTAAGCGAGAGGGAAAGAAAGACAAGCTGAGGGGAGAAATGTAAAAAATGGGCCTGAAAGTCGCTGCTCTAGGTAAGACCCTCTGTCCATAACCATCTGATCAGCTGTCCGGCGAAGTTACCAGCCAAACAAGTGATGAGATGATATAGCAACCTATTCAACAAGGTTCGAGCGAGTGGCAGAGATGCTGGTACTCCCTAGGGATATCTTCGCCGTTCGTCTGGGTTGTCTCCTTACGGGAAAGGCATCGGATATCTACACGTCCCCTCCATCCTCCACCACTAAGGAGTAAGATCTACTGAAGTCTACACTCTTAACTGGTTTCAGTAAGACTCCTGATGGCTACATAGTAGGTTTTCGGTCAGCCAAGATTCAAGTACGTAGGGCAGAACTACCTTCAATTCGTCACCAATTTGTCACGAATGTTTGCTTCTTGGATTGATCCCCCACATTTCTAATGTTTGGTTATATTAATTGATAACAATTTCGGCCCTGACACTGATGGAGGGGCAGAAAGCGTCCACTTCTTTAAGCTTGCATGCCATGGAGATCCTTGAGCCAATTTACTCTGCGGTGAGTGTGTGAGATGTGTGTGTGTGGTGTGGTAGAGATGAGGAGGTAGGAGAGAGGAGGAGAGATGAGAGAGAGAGGAGAGAGAGAGTAGACGAGAGAGAAGAGAGAGAGAGAGAGAGAGAGAGAGAGAGAGAGAGAGAGAGAGAGAGAGGAGAGAAGAGAGAGAGAGAGAGAGAGAGAGAGAGAGAGAGAGAGAGAGAGAGAGAGAGAGAGAGAGAGGGGAGAGAGAGAGAGAGAGAGAGAAGAGAGATGATTCACCATTATAACCTTAACATCTCCTTTGTTTAACAGTTTTAATCGTTTATGAACCATGGCATCTCACATCCTCCCTCATTTTAAGCCTTGGGCTGCGGCAAGCCTCCCTGAAGGCTCTGCTGAGCGACTGCGGCATGCCTTCCAGAAGCACGATTTTTAATTGCAATACAAAAACCGCGCCAACATTCGTAGACGTCTACAAACTGTGTCACATGTAATTCGCTATGTCAGCCCTTGATACAGATAGAAAGAGAGAGAGAGAGAGAGAGAGAGAGAGAGAGAGAGAGAGAGAGAGAGAGAGAGAGAGAGAGAGAGAGAGAGAGAGAGAGAGAGAGAGAGAGAGAGAGAGAGAGAGAGAGAGAGAGAGAGAGAGAGAGAGAGAGAGAGAGAGAGATGATTCACCATTATAACCTTAACATCTCCTTTGTTTAACAGTTTTAATCGTTTATGAAACATGGCATCTCACATCCTCCATCTGCCTAACTACGCTGTACGTAGGGATACCACTCTTTAGTTTTTTTTCCAAAGATCTTGGGATAAAGACCATGGCCTTGGGATATTTTTTGTCTATCTTGGGATTTTTGGAGGGATTATTCAAGTATTTATCCAGTGGTTTATCTCAAGGTAAGCATATGTATCGTATTTAGGATTCAGTTTCAATGTTTTCTTAACGACCTTGGGATATTTTTGTCTTTCCTATGAGTTTTGGGGGGGCAGTCTTGGATCAGTCCTTAATACGGTACACATGCTTACCTTGTGATAAACTACTGGAAAGTACTTGAATAATCCCCTCAAAATCTTGGGAAAAATCCCAAGGAGGGGCATCCCTGACCCCACCTCAGCAGTCTCTCGCAAGCAGTTTGGTGCCATTCGTGCCATATATTTCAACTCCCGACCACAACCACACCCCAACCCCATACGTTTGGGTTAAAAATAAATATATTGCCGGATGCGGATTTTTATTACCATGACGTTGATGTAATGTTCATCCAATTCTGTAATGGTCACTGTTTCACTCACACTGCCGCACTGTGGGCACTAAAAAATTCACAGCTCCTGCAGTCCCCGGGTTAAGACTTGCAATGTGATGTATTATTAACCTATTCCTGTATGGGGAGTAAGGATGCCGCTGCTGGTGTGACAGAACCTTCAAACACCGAAATGCAACGAAACGTTGAAGGAAAATGATCTGACTGAATAATTCCGCCAATAACATTACAAGATTGGCAATAACACAAAACAGTAATGCTGGGTAATTATTTAACACTTAGCCTAAGCAGTTTCCTTTTAGATCTATATATATTTTCAGGTGAATGCATAACAATAGTACAAATAAATGGAAATAAGATACTGGCTGCGTTTCATTTGACTGTGTGTATAATATGTTTCTGTTTATTATCGGTGTTACATACTGGGTAGAGGTAGGTGTGTGAAGTCGTGAGATGAGAGGGATTAGGGAGTGGGAGATGATGGATTAGGGAGTGAGAGCTGAGGGATTAGGAAGTGGGAAGTGATGAATTAGAGTAGGTGAAGGATTAGGGAGTGGGAGGTGAGGGATTAGAGTAGGTGAGGGATTAGGTTATGGAAGGTGAGAGGCTAGGGAGTGGAAGGTGAGGGATTAGGGTGTTAGAGGTTAGAGATTAAGGAGTAGGATGAGGACGGCGACTCATCACCACGTATTAACATAACTAATCCTACTAACCCTCTAATACCAACTACCTACAACTACTACCACGTACCAATCACGGTGAGGTTAGAGGTGAAGGTGAGGGTGGGGTTGGTCTTGAAGTCCACCCTGCAGCGGTACGCGCCCTCGTCCTCGGCCTGCACCTGCTGGAGGGTTAGGGTGGAGGTGGAAGGGAAGAAGGTGACCCGTGACCCCAGCAGCGACGGGTTGACCCAGTGGGAAGGGCGGTCACCTCGCGCGTCGTAACTGTGGAGGAAGGAGGTATTGTTATTATTACCATTATTATTATTTTTGTTTTCATTACCATATCACTATTATTGTTATCATTACCATTATCACTTATTGTTATCATTACAATTATGAATATTACTGTTATCATTACTATTATCACTATTATTGTTATCATTACCATTATCACTATTATTGTTATTACTACTATTGCAGAAAAGACAAGGATAAGCACCATGCTGCATCATATTAAAACCCCCTATAAAATATCCCATATTTTAGAGAGATGGAGAGAAAGACCCAAATAGACTCCGCATTGACCACCTGACGACTTGTCCATTCCAATCATTCACCACTCTGTTTGTGAACCAGTTTCTCCCAGTTTTCTTTTTAAATCTACGCTTTTCCAGCTTGAATCCGTTACTTCTTGTTCTACCCTGCTTACTAGCCGTAAGCACGTTTCCTACATCGCCTATATTGTATCCATTTATCCACTTAAAAATATCTATCAGATCGCCCCTTACTCTACGCCTCTCAAGTGAGTGAAAATTTAATAGTTTCAATCTCTTCTCATAACTAAATTTACGTATCCAATGAATCATTTTGGTCATCCTTCTCTGCACTGATTCTAACAAGGCAATATCCATCCTGTAATATGGAGACCAAAGCTGAACCGCATAGTCTAGGTGAGGTCTGACTAGAGTCAAATAAAGCCTTACAATAAACTCAGCACTTCTACTTATACACTCCTGGTAATAAATCCTAAAACCATGTTGACTCGATTTCTAGCCTCAATACATTGATTCCTAGGACGGATGTCTGAGCTTACCCGCACTCCTAGATCTTTCTCACCCTATGATCTTTTCAGCGATACATTGCGTATAGTGTAACTATTACCAGGATTTTCATACCAACATTCATTATAAACTTATACGAATTATACATTATACGGCTTAGACACATTATACGCTACATTTATCAATATTAAATTCCATCTGCCATCTATCTGCAAACTCATTTAATTTATCTAAGTCTTCTCTAAGATATCTACATCAGACTGTGATCTGATAATCCTACCTACCTTAGTATCATCCGCCAACTTGCTGATATCGCTACTAATCCCACTATCCAAGTTGGTGATGTAAATAAAACATAATAATAGACCCAAAACAGACTCTTGTGGAGCCCCACTCGTTACTTGCCCCCATTTAGATTTAGAACTATTAATTGTAACCCTTTATTGCCTATAACTTAGCCAAGTTCTAATCCAATGAAGAACCTTCCCATCTATTCCGTGAGCCTTAATCTTATTTAAGGGTCTACCATGTGGCACCTTGTCGAATGCCTTACTAAAGTCCAGGTATACTATAGTATAATACTCATCATTAGCTGCTGTTTCATAAAGTTTCCCATAAAAACTCAATAAATTAGTGAGACATGATTTATCTTCGGTGAACCCATGTTGTGAATCATTTACCAAACTATGTTTTTTCATGGTGCTCTCTAATGTTTTTTGCAATAACAGATTCCAATAATTTATCTACCACTGACGTCAGGCTAACGGGTCGATAATTTGACATCTCCCTTCTTAAATATGGGAACTACATCTCCCTTCCTCCACATTAACGTCACTTCCCCGATATCAATCGATTTCCTAAAAATATGCACTAAGCCTCACTAACAACCTCTTTGCATTATTTTAATACTCTGGGATACACTTCATCTGGTCCTGGTAACTTAAAACTCCTCATTCCGTTTATACCTTCTTTTACCATTTCCCTAGTTATCACAGTATCTTTGAGTTTCTCATCACCCTCTCCCCTAAACATTTGTTCACTATCAGGTACCTTCTGTTTATCCTCCTGAGTAGAAACACTTACAAAATAATAATTTAAAATTTTACACATATCCTCTGCCGTGCTTACAATCTCAATCCAATGGTGGTGGTGGTGGTGGTGATGGTGGTGGTGACGGTGGTGGTGGTGGTGGTGGTGGTGGTGGTGGTGGTGACGGTGGGGGTGGTGGTGGTGGTGACAGTGGTGGTGGTGGTGGTGGTGTTGGTGGTGGTGGTGATGGTGGTGGTGGTGGTGACGGTGGTTGTGGTGGTGGTGGTGGTGGTGGTGGTGGTGGTGGTGGTGGTGGTAGTGGCGGTGACGGTGGTGGTGGTGGTGGTGGTGGTGGTAATAATAATAATAATAATTTTATTCTCGCCGGAGGCATACAGACAAAAAACAAAGCAACAAGAACGGTAATGTTAGTCCTTCTCTCTCTTTCTCTCCTCAGTTTCAATTTTCCATTTCGCTTGGTTTTGGTGTTTTCTCTGCGATGTCTTGCTCAATTCTGAAAATGTATCTCCCTTTTTTTATTTTTTATTTAAACATACAAACACAATAAGCCCAAAGGTGCACTGTCGTGTGCTACCTATCTTAAGGGCAAGTAATAGTATAACTATATACACATAAATACAAAGACTTAATAAACTAACATTATATACATATACGCATCACTAAGGTGTTTGCGCAGGCACTGTTGCTGGCACTAACGTGGCACGGAATTACTAGCATCAGCGGGGTGGACTTTGACAGTCTCCACTGATTGGCCGCCAACTTTACACTTTGTGTGTTCATCTCCCAGATGTGAGGGACGGCGGCCGTAAAAATGTTCCACTTCCTTGAGAAGCGGCCCACACAGGTGCATTGGTGCTGGCTGGCCCGGCAACGCAGCACCTCCACTGCGTCACCACTGGTGAACACCGTTAGCGTGCTTCGCTCGAAGACTTTCAGAAGCTGTCTTAACCCAGCCATGTGTGGCACTCCCTGCACCTGTGCCTTGTGGAATACCACAAGCTCCGCGACGTCCCTACGGTGTTCCAGTGAGTCGAGAGGACTCGCCGGCTCGGGTTGGACTGGGGTATCTGCAGCATCCACCAATCGCAGGGCTTGACGCTGGATGCTGTCTAGCCTCCTAGTGTGCGAGGCTGCACACGACATCCAGGAGAGGGCGGCGTACTCTAAGGCCGTATCTGGACCTTGTAGAGCAAGAGCTTCCCTCCCATATCGAGGAAGCTGGCTACCCCTCGCAGCCCAGAGACCCTGTAAGAGGCCATTTTTGCAATGTGTTTAATGAGGCCGTCAAACCGTAGCTTTCAGTTCAACTTCACTCCCAGAACGTTGACGGCTTCTTGGAGTGGGAGAGGAACGCCACCAAACCGCAGCCTCCCTTCCACTGCTGGCCCGGCAGCAGGGGACCGAGAGACCACCATTGCCTGTGTCTTCTCCGGAGCAAAGGTCACCTGCCAGCGTGTACCCCACTCCTTTATAATACGCAGCTGCTGATTGATCTCATCAGCAGCACGTCCACTGTCCTGCCCAGGGTAGGAGCAGGAGAGAGTACAGTCATCAGCATAAGCCGAAAATGCTGGCAGCTGCTGGAGAAGATCGTCCACGTAGATGTTCCACAGGACTGGCCCCAACACAGAACCATGTGGGACTGATGCTTCCACTGGCAGGGACTCAGAGGCCTGCCCGTTAAGGTCGACCTGGAGGGTTCTTTCCTGCAGGTAGTTCCCCAGGAGCAGCAGGAGGTCACCCTGGATGCATTTGCTCGGAGTTTTTCGAGAAGGCCTCCGTACCACACCCTGTCGAAGGCACCCACAATGTCCAGGGCCACCACGACAATGTCCTGGCCGTCATCCAAGGCGTCGCTAGTTTCGGGTAAGGAGCATCAGCAGGTCATCAGCAGGTGGACCGTCCAGGTCTGAACCCAAACTGTTGGTCCGAGAGGAGGTAGTTGTCGCTGAGGTGACGACATATTTCTTCTGCCATGATCCTCTCAAACACTTTCTCCACCACAGACAGCAGGGAGATGGGCCTGTAGTTTTTGGGGTCAGAGCTGGAACTTCTCTTGTGTACAGCAACCACTCGAGCCTCCTTCCACTGAAGGCCAGGTGTTTTCCTGCAGGCAGGCAGTAAAGACGGTGGTGAGAGTGACAGACAGCTCCCGGGCGCACTGTTTTAACAAGTGCGGGCTGACGTCATCAGGACCAGTGGCTTTTTTGGTGTCGAGCCCTCGCAGGATGTGCTCGACTTGCACCTGCGTCACCTTCACCTTGTGGACTGTCTCTTCACACTGCTGCTCAAGACGAAGCGGGGGCTGCCGGGGGGCCTCCACTTTCATCTCTGCACATACAAGATTAGCCAGCAGCTGAGCCTTCTATTTCCTGCTGACGGCCGCTGTTCCGTCCTGCTTGGTGAGGGGAGGAATTGAATCTTGGTGGCTGATTTCCTGTTATTCCTTGACCAGGGACCACAAAGTTATGTTCCCCACGCCTGGGCCTCGTAGTTTACGGCGCAGGTCCTCTTCCCACCTTGTCATGGCACATTTGCTGGAACAACCATCCACCTGCAGGCCACTCGGTGCAGGTCCTTGTTGCGCCGAGTCGTGCTCCGCTTGTAGCGGAGCGATGCTGAGTACTTGGCGGCGGCAGCAACACGGCATAGGAAGCCAAATCATGGCTGATCCGTGGGTTTGGTGGCGTAGTCTCGGTGTGGCACATGGCGTCTCTGAAGGGCAAGGAAGCGGGATGTAAGGGCTCGCAACATATTATCTGCCCCGTCCCGCAGCAATGTACCCCACGCCGTGTGACTCAGGTCACGGTGCAAGGAGGCCCAGTCCGCCTTATCCCACAACCAAACAGTACGGAAGGTGGTCTCATCCGGAGCCACGCCTACATCTACCTATGTTAAGACAGCGTGGTAGTCAGAGCTATCTACTAATCCCAGCTGGTGACAGCAGAGTGTGTCCCCTTGGAGGTCAGAGATGACAGGGTCCAGTCCCCCCCCCCCCCCCCCCCCCCGCTCGTGTGTAAGGAAGGTCACGTGGTCCGTCAAGCCCTGTACAGTTAGGAGGCTCTCATAGTAGGGCGGGTCATACTTAGGTGCCATCATGAATCTGAATGAAATTCTCTCATGAGGGGTGTCTAAATGGTGTATTTTTATATAAGGAATTCAAATATGAGCTTATGTTTTGGATAGAACATCTCCAACCAACATCATTTTGTATTTCTAATTTTTTTATTTTACCCCTTACAGCCCCTATATATAATATTAGAAAACATAAGGCAAATCATGTATATTGATAAAGCCAAATCAAATTTACATATTTATTAACATGTCAATCGCATGTATATCACTGAATACAATTACAAAGATTATTCCCCTGACTTTTTGAACTTTGCCAGGTTGCACAAGTCCTGTTTTGACTCATTTTTGGACATCAGCCTCCTGCTGGTTTCCAGAGCCCTGGTCCCTCCATCCCTCTTTTCATGTGAAAAGTACTTAGCAGAAGCCTCAGTCACAATTTAATTAACCCTCGCAATGCTGTGTGTGTGGCAAGGCCAGTTGAGCACTTCCATGGGTGTGTTGACGAAGTTTCTCACCTCGGACGTGCTTAGAGAGCAAGTGAGAGGTGGCTCTGACACATTTTCTGACCAGCTGGTCAGGTCAACTATGCTGGAAGCATCACAATTAAAGGCAGGTGTCCTTCTGGTCCTAACAGAGGAGTCTCCTAAGTGAGTATCTGGGTCCCCATCTCCACTGACAGCCAGGTTTCTCTCCACCCCCCATATCCTCTCCTTCTGATCCTCGGAGCACAGCATTATTTGGAGGATGGCTTCACTGTGGGCATACCAAACCAGATCTTTTCACAGTTGGCATCACAATGTCCAGCACCTCCTTCCTCTGTGACTTACGGCAGGCCAGTTGAAAGAGAATGTACCTAAGCCCTTCAATCCAGGAGTATTTGACTTTCACGTTGAACCAACATGGATAATACAATCCAATGATGAATTTCACAATGAAGTGCACATTTTTCAGGTTCTTCCCTTTAATTTAAATCCTGAGAGCACAGACAATTGTATAACCATAATGTTGATCAGTTGAGAGATCTTGAATGACCGTGTCAGGCAGCTTGATCAGCGGAGGGCCAACGGAGATACGGGTGAAGTTTGGATTGATCTCAAAGTCTGCAGTAGAATCAAGGAGCTTTCCTATTGGCTCAGTTTTTGTCTGACAGAGTAGGACCATCAAGGCCAACAATCAAATGGCGCTAGGGGAAGTTCACCAGTGTGTAAGTTGCACACCAACCAGACCAGCTTTCTCCCCAGGTGCAGCTCCAGCTTCCGCATTACTCCAGATTTCAAACTAGTGTTGACATTTGTAGAGTCACCTCCAATGGCCAACAAGGTTCTTATCAAAACCCCTCTCTTTCAGCCAAGCAAACATGACCTTAGCAATCTTCTCCGCATGTGACACCTCCTTAGTTGCTTTCTCTGGGATAAAGTGAAACAGATAGTAGCTCCCAGGTTCAATAACAGCACTGTAGTGTTCTTCCTTGATCATTGCAGGTTAAAGATTGGTCACTTTCCTCAGTTTCCATCATCACATTGGTCAGGTCATTCCACCCATTAAAGAGGCTGCAGGAGATGCCCCCTTCCTCCCTGCACTTCTCTTCAAACTCTTGCCCCAGCTCTCTCATCAACTTCTCCTGTGCTCTCTTCACCTTGCTCTTATCAATCACTTTACATGTGTTGTCTTCTGTGATAATTCCTGCATCAATCAGAGCTGATGCTGCTATTGCTGCAGTTAACCTTAACCCTATGCCATATATTACACTAGCAAGGGCAATGTTTGAGATTTCATCATAGTTTTTCTGTACCTTAGTCGAAGCTGCAGGCTTAGGGTCAATTTCTGGAGAAAAACTCAAACTTCTGGAACACACTCATCTTCAGCACCACTTCTCTCTAAATCCAGATCCTCATCACCTGCAGCCAAAAATCTCTTCACATCCTCCTTGGCTGCCTTCTCTGCTGCTGCAGTAGTTTCCTCCTTGCTCCTTCTGATTATCTTTGCCTTCTTTTCCATCACCTGCCTTTCTAGTGTTCTCACCTGTCTATTGTGCTCTGGCAAATCAGGGCAACTTATTGATGGGGTCCTTTACTTCCAACCTTCACTATCTGTCCCATGATGTAGGCTAGATCTTTCAAAGGAATATTTTTTTCTCTGCTGCAGGAACAATTAATGTGGGCTTGGATCTCACAGCCCTCACAACTTCCCACCTCACAACTGGTAATCTGACACTTGCAAGTCAAAATATCAAATAATTTGTCTAACTTGACAATGTACCTCTCTTTGGCTTGAAGTTTGCCCTTCCATAGAGAAAACTTCACTGCCTGATTCCAGACCTACTTGAGCTTGGATATGATGGTCACCTTCTCATTGATGACAGGTGGCTTGAAAGGAGCTTTAGCTTTGCTCCACTGACAAATCAGACCAGGCTACCTATTTTTCTTTAAATATTTAGATGTCTTATATATTTTATGAAGTAGTTAGAACAATACTGTATGAGAGAAAATATGAGCAGCCATGACATAAAAATTGAAGAAGCATATGCTGGGGTAACAAATTGATCACCAATTTAATTTTAAACAACTGCAAATTAATGTAGATTAGGGTTATCATAATTTCATGTTTTCTTCAGATTTGTGTTCTACACAACAAATACGCTATTTGAGCACCCCTCTCCATTAATTGAAAAAAAATATATGGTATGACCCGCCATACTCTCATAGGCACGGTGTTCCAGGTGGTGGTCAAGGTCGCCTACCACCAAAACGTGCCTGCTGCGGTGCTCCAACATCAGGTCGTCCAGGGCCCCAATGAGGTACTGGAGCGAGGCGGGTCCCTGACGTGGCGGACGATACATGGCGCACAGCAGGATGGCTGATCGGTCAGCCAGCACTACACGGAAGAACATCACCTCCATATGGGGAGGCGGGACCACATAAAGTTGCTGGGCTTACACTCCTTCCTTGAAGCACCGAAGAGGGCTCCACCTCGCTTTTGAGCCAGGTCTCCGTCACCACAACTACGTCTACACTATGTCATAGTGTAGCAGCACGCGCGAGTATACTTCAGTGTGCCTCCTCACTCCCGTTTTCCAATTTCCTTTTTCTCTCGTTCTCTCGTTTTTAGATGTGTTACTTTCGTAAACATAACATCCTACACACACAAACACATTTTAATAAACTACAAGTTGTATTTACACAAATAAAAAAAGAAAAGAAAGAGAGACAAATTGATTGTCTTATTACTATCTATACATGGTAAGGGTTTAAGGCTTAAAGGACTAAATACTGCCGAGACATCGGTTTGCCAGTGTTCTTAGCGGACTCACTACGGCGAGGTTCATACCCTCGTTTGTGTCACTAACACCACATCCATTATGATATTAACAATGTAACAATTGGTAACCCTGGAGTGACCCGAACACCCAGCTGGGGCGAGGGTGCGGCTGACAGCTATCACCTAGCCTACAGGTGTAAGCTAGCCCTCTCCCCTCAGCGACCCAGTCTTAGGGTAGCAAGGGCATTGCCAGTCCTCTGCACCAGCGGACTACGCAGCTGGTCACTGCGGTGCTGCAGCTGGCGCTGCCTCTACCACCGCTCCTGTCGCTCCGGTGGGCACCGCAGCCGGCATTCCCACTGCCGCCCTGCCCTTGGCGCTGACCCTGCCGCAGCCCCCGCCGCTGTCTCTGCCACTGGTAGGCTCCGGAGCAGACCCTGCCCTTGCAGCACCGCAGCCGGCACTCCCACTGCCGAGCAGCCCCTGGCGCTGCACCTACCGCAGCCCCTGCCGCCGCGTGCTGACTCCTGCCGCCGCGTGCTGACTCCTCCCGCCCGACGCTGCTTCCTGCTGCCTGACGCTGCCTCCTGCCTGCCCCTCGCCGCCGCCACCGTCACCGTCAACAGCGCCACTAGCCGCCATGCCGCCTGACGACGACTTTAACATGCCTGCTATCGTTGCCTTCCGTGCACCTCCATTCTGCAGCCAGGACCCATCCATGTGGTTCTCCATCCTGGTAATGTAAATTCAAGGCTTCCCACATCACTGTAAGTCTGACTCAGCTCTCCCATGCCACTGCTCTTCTGCCACCGAACGTGCTCTTGCAAGTCTCTGTCGTCATTAGCAAGGCTGTCGCCTCTGCGACTCCTTACGAAGACCTCAAGTCTGCCATTTTGTCCAGCCTGGAATCTACAGTAGCTGCACGTCTTCAGGAGCTTCTGTCGAAGGAAGAGCTTGGCAACGAGAAGTCTTCAGACCTGCTACGACGTATGAAGAAGTAACTCGGAGACAAGTACACGTCTTTCGATCAAGAACTATTCAAGCAAATCTTCTACCAACGTCTGCCGCCCACCATCCAACGCAACCTCTTCAGTGTCAGGAGCAAACTCTCTCCCGAAGAAGTTGCCGAGCTTGCCGACGAGTTCATGGCGTCTCTTCCCGTGGACACCTCATCTTCTGTCGCAAGCATCGATGCAAAACAGGACACTCAGCAACTCGCCAAGCTTGTGTCTCAACATACTCTACAAGTCAGCGCCATCCAGCATCATCTCAATGAAGAACGCTCACGTCGCAGTTCTACAACTCCCTACCGGTACCGGCGGCGATCAAGATCTGCTAGCCACTCTAGAGACAGGTCTGGCTGGCTTCTGCTTCTACCACCCAAGGTTTGGGAAGGATACAATCAAGTGCAACACACCATGCAGCTTTGACAAGACTTTAAACAGCAACGGCGTCCACTAAAGGCGCATAGTGTTCGCCATGCCTCGTCAGCGCTGCTCTACGTCTACGATCCACTCTCCAGGAACAGGTACTTCATCGACACAGGGGCTGAAGTCAGTGTCCTACCTGCAACAGCAAGCCAGAAGACACTACCACCAGTCACGCACCTCTACGCCGCCAGCGGTAGCAAGATACCCATGTACAAGCGACAGACGCTGCGACTTGAGCTCAACCTTCGCCGTTCCTTCGAGTGGACCATCTATGTCGGAGAAGTCTCACTAGCCATCTTGGGCGCCAATTTTTTGACACACTTCGACCTCCTCGTCGACATCAGGAATCGCCGACTCCAAGATCCTTAAACTTCTGTCGCGACCTCAGCAGCAACAACCACTGACGAGAGCACTCCATCCCACCTAGGCGAAAAACTCGTATGCTTCACTGCTAAGCCCTTCCCACATTCAGCAGCCTTACCTGCACGGGCCCGAAAAACACCACGTCAGCACCACATCGAGATACGGACCGCCGCTTACCCAAGGCCCGCGCTACCCCCGAACTTTTACCCCGCTGGGGGGGATCCCCTTGTCGGGTGGCGGGGCTTGAAGCGTGGTTTGACGGCCCCACCTCCTCTGGCGGCCTCCCCTCCTTGTTGGTTCGGGGGCCGTCGGCCCTTGGACCAACGCTCCCCCTTCGTCACTGGAGGGGACCTTTCCCGGGTATGTCCCCTTTTTATGTTTCCCTTTCCCCCTTTTTTTTCTCTCCTTTCTTAGGGCGATTCCCCGGGGAGACCCTTCTCCCCCGTCTCACGCTTTTCTTCCTTCTAAACTTCACGCCCGTTCCCCAGTGTTTGCCTTTGCGGGGACCCCTATTTCCCCGCCCCCCTCTATCGGGGAGTTGAGTCCCCCGCGGGCGGGTTGTATTTCCTTCGGGGCAACCGCCCCTTTTTTGGTAGGGGAGTTGGGGTATGACGGGGGGTCCGTGGGGCCCCGCGGAAATCGGCTGGCATGCGTTGGCAGGCCCCCAAAGCGGAGGTTGCCTGGGGGGCCCCCATCGGCCCCCGCGGCTGCCACCACACACTGGGCCCCCAAGCGTATACTTCCCCGCCCCCTGGACTTTTGGGGAGTCCCCCCCCACGACGCTTCCCCTTTTTGGGGCCCCGTTGGGGGGGCGTGGGGAGTTGAAGAAATTTTGTTTATGTATCAAAAAAAAAATTTCCCCCCGTCCTCCCTCTCTCCTGACGTCCCTTGCCGAATCTCCCATTGGACCTCGCACATTGCCACTCTGGCGCCTTTCCAGGCCCGCGTGGCACGAGGGGGCAGCCGCCCCTTCCCCCTCACCCCCCCGGTCTGGGGGTCCCCAATTTAAGGGACGAGACAGAAATTGAAGACGCCCCGGGCCTGGGGGACCTCTCGTTGGACCCTTGTTTCTGTCCAACGTGCCCGGGCTTGATTTACAGAAAATACAGAATGTTCAAGGCTTATTTTTGGGGTTCACCGCACCCACTTATTTAATCCCAATGGACGAAAAAATGGGTGCTACATACTTTTGCTGCAGCAGTGATCTTCCTCTCTTATAGGAAGCCACAAAGAGGGAAAATTGGAGCAGACTTTACGGAGCCGAATCATTCGCTCTGAAAAATGTTGGAGACGGCCCTGATGATTTAATCCCCAACACTTTTGGGGAACCTACAACATTACCCACCTGTCCGCCACAGCCCCCCCCTTTTGGTACGGGGCTTATTATAAGGAAAGTGGGGGCAACTTTTCCTTGCGGCGGGGTATTTAGAAAAGGAAAAATTGGGAAATACCCGGGGAAGCCCTAAAAAGGTATGGCAGGGGGTTCAAAATTCGGCCAAGGACTTACTCAGGTCGGATGCTTTTCCAAATGCCCATCACCGAGAAGCATTTTTGATACCTCAAACCTCATCCAAATTCAATACCACCAAAGGCGTGTCTACAACTACACCTCTTTGATTTTTTGGGGGCAAAATCAACAGGCCCAAAAGGATTAAACGGTTTTTTAAAGGCAGGGGAACAAAAAATGTCTTTATAACTTTTAGGATAAAGTCTCCCCGATTCCTCAGGATGGGCCCCCCCATCTCTAAAAAAAAACCCCTTTTATCGCCCCGCCTATGCATTGCTTGATCTACAGCTTTGGGCAGGGCAAAAATTTTGAAATCCCTCCTCGTGTGGTTGATGCTCGCGTTGGGTGCCCATGTCACACTGCTGTACGTAAACTCCCTACTTTTCCCACTGCCGTTTTTGATCCCCCAACGATTCCCCCAGTGGGGGGACTTAAAAAATTAAGGAAGACATCCTTTTTTGGGCCAACTCCAATTTATCTCGGAGCCCCAGAAGAACTTTCCCCGAAAAGCGGGGGGGGAGGAAGCGACCTACCATCCGCGATGGCGCTGCTTCTTCTAAACTCCAAATGGGGCCTGCTGCTTTTCCCCCACTTTCCTTAAACCTAATCCTCTACCCCAAGAAGAATACGTTCTCGCTACTGACCTGTGGTTCTGGGGATCTACTGACTCTTTTCATAATGAGCCTCCACCCCCCTCGTGTAGTGCATGCCGCCCGGAAAAATACAATAGTGACCCCTCTAAGAGGCTCCCAAAAGCTTTCCTAATAAGGATCTCAAAGCGAACTCGATTTCCCAAATGAGTCCTTAGATTCTGTGGGCGTCCCTCCGGCTAAAATCTCCATTGCTGAGCAGGAGGGGAGGACTTGCGCAAAGAACCCCTACTGATGGGTGTGGAGTATGACTGACCCTAATATCATGCCCCTTTCCCCCCCTGCGCGGCTAGCGACACAGCCTACATCACGTGATGGCGAAGGTGCTCACGCCTAGGGACCAAAACCCTTGATAGCCTGCTGATAAGCAATCTTCAAGCCCCTCGGGGGAGCTATCAAAAACCTGGGGGTATTAAACTCTGTCAGAATGGGCATTTTTGGGGGACAACGGTATCTACTACTGCCGGGGTCCTCGATGAAAAACCCCGATTTCACCCCCGGGAATTACGAAAAACGCCCCCGACATGGGGGAAATGTAAAAAAAAGTAGTTTACCATCTTCTAAAACCAGAAAAAACGGGCTTTCAATAGCGCAGCGTCTCCAGCGAAAGGGCTTCTCTGCTCTTTCACGCAAAAATAACATCTTCAATCCCCAATGTATATTCGGGATTACTGCAAGGGGGAAGCTATTTTTTACAACGAGTTGGACCCAAAATTTATCTTTTTACAGAAACATGATAGGGCAGGGGAAAGGGTCTCTGCCCCACATTTTTACTGTCCCCCACCACCTCCACACTGGGGGCTTTAGTGGTGGGTTTTGGGGCCCTTTACCATCGCGGGATGTCCCCTTAACTGTCATCCCCCGCAAACACCCTGCAGGCTTAGGTCGTTCCATCTGCCGACCTAACTGTCTGCTCAAAATACTACCTCCAAAATGAGAAAAAACCTCTCAAGATCTTTAAAGGGTTATCCGCCAGCTTCAACGTTCTTTTTTTTCCTTGGAGACTAAGGGCGGATTTTCTGTGGGGAGATTCCCCAGAAATCGTCGCGGGGATTCTTCGTAATCTTATAGATGGGAAAAACTTAAAAAATTAAACACGGGGGGAACCCCAAAACATTTCCATTTGCAAAAAGGGAACTTGACTGCTATTACCTATCCTCTGCATCCACGGGCCCCTCGACTTTCCCTGGGGGGTGGCAATTTTTTCGGGGAAGTGCCATTTCCCTACTACTTAAAACAGTGTCCTCCCCCCCCCCCCGATGTCTACAAAATGGTCCTCTCTCTGCAGGGGAGGGGGTTTTAAAAAAGGGTTTTGTTTGTTAACTCACAAAATGACTTTTCCCCAAAAATGAGGCCCTAGATTACTTTTTTGTCTCATCCTTTGCAGCCTCCTGAGCATCCCCCGCCATCGGATTTTCTCTCGCCGACCGTTCCGTGGGGGACCAGGACTGTACGGCACGAGGGGTCACTCCCGCCGTGCTAAAACGCAATACATCTCGCGGGCCAACTTTGTAGACCTAAAAATATCTTTTCACATAAAGTAGATAAAGACGGGTTATGAAAAAAGGCCGTCACTCCCCTTGGAGGCTTTATAAGACGATTGTGCTCAAACCCGGTGTCCAAATTTGGGAAAAAGTGAAAAAATAAGGGGGAAGTTTATCCCATCCTCCCTTTAGTTCTATCAATTTAAAGGGAGACCCTGTCAGATCCCTTGCGTACAAGGAATTTGCTTCCCATTTTGTGTCAGGGGGCGACGACCTTGCGTTCCCAAAATTAGGAAAAACTCGACAAAAACAGAGAGGGAAGTTTTTTCATCCCGAGGCGGGGGGTCTTACAAATTTTTTTTTACCCTCTGACTAGTCAAACCATGAAGGTTTCGCTGACACTTTCCCAGGGCCAGATGTGTACAAAATGCATGTCTGTCATCTAAAGTGAGGCTCTAGATTTCTTGTTGAGCTCTATCTAGGTCTGGATTTAAGGGGCCTTCCAAATAGCTGGGGGGTGGGGGTGGTGACCGATCCCTAAACCTGGGAAGGACCACTACAACCCACGATTTCCCGGGCCCCTATCCCTAACTTCATGTGTGTGTAAATTTTCGAAAAAAGGTAAAAAGTCGACTTGTATGTTTTTTTGGGAAAGGGAAAAAATTTTTTTCCCGTTCTCGTGGGATTCCGTAAGCATCATCTACTACGGAAGCCTTTTTTTCCTAAGTCATCCAAGCGGGGGTTCGCCTCTAACAACACCCTTGACCATATTTTTCGACCCCGAAAAGGGTTACGACACGGGTTGGGGACCGGGATATAGCGATCCCTTTTATGGTTTTGGGCTAAAAGGTCGTTTGCCTGTGTTCCCCCAGAGTTTTCCAGCCAAAAGGGTTCTTAGCGTTCAGTTGGCACATACTGTCTTTGAACACCCCCTCCGGGGCATCCCCAAGGTAGCGTCTTTAGTAACTCTGTTCGCTGTGGGCCATCAATGGGATTGTTGATGTCTGTCAGAGGGGGTTGTTTTTGTACATTATATGGGGGATTTATCAAACTCTTTTTGCTGCTTCCAGGATTCGGTGCAGAGAGAAGACTTCAACTTCTATTGATAAAATTTTTGAATGGGCAAAAGAAAACGTGGGTTCCGTTTTCCCAACGAGACTGAGCGGTTCTTTTTTTCAGCCCCCTGGGTTATCCCGACCCAGACCCGTTTCTTTACGGAAGAATACCAGTAGGAAAACCCCCTTTTTTTTGGGCTCATTTTTGACAATAGATGACTTGGGGACCTCACCTGCTGCTCTAAAAAACTGACTGTCTCCGGACCATGGATCTACTGAAATCCCCTCGCACCCAGCTGGGGGCTGATCGCGCTACACTCTTTTCTTCACCGCCCTATCCTTCGAAACTTGAATTGGGTGTGAAGTGTCTCCTCTGCCACACCCCCTCGACTGATGTTAAAGGATGTTGGTTCAGTACTCATGCCCGGTGTCCGTTTGGGAACCGGGGGCGTTAGGTATCTCCCCTCCAAATCTATTGGGGGAGCGGTGTCCTCCCCTTAGATCTTCAACGCAGTCCTCATGTTAAGAGTTGGTACGCCCCCAAAGCCTCCCTGACTCAATAGTTGCCGTTCTGTGTCTTGTCATTCAGGATCGCAACTTTACCATGGGGGAAGACTTCCAACCCTTTGGTTTCCGATGACAGCTATTATGAGACGCTATCCTTTTTCCCCCCGCTTTACGGATCTCCCGCATAGGCTACGACAGTCGGTCCTGGTTCTTCCCCGAAAATTCCTTCTGCAAAAGCCCTTTCCTCTCTCACAAGGGGCTTTTCCCCCCAGCTGAAGTGCCCGTTTTTAGACCCCTTTTTCACACTCAAAATTTGGTCCCCGTCTTTTCTTATGGTTCCAAAACAACAAGGAGTTGGCTCGGGGTCGTTTCCCTGTTTAAAAAGACGTCACCTTCCATGTGTTTCATCTGTTTTTACGGGTAAAATTTGTGCCATTTTATA
>JACEEZ010024361.1:85000-97500 GCA_016584305.1 Chionoecetes opilio | reverse complement strand
GTAAACAAAAAAAAGTAATGGTCCTAGAATAGATCCTTGTGGTACTCCTGTGGTTATAGTTTTTGAAGAATAATAATTACCATTTCAATACACTGACTGTGATCTATTGCTTCAATAGCTTTCAAAAAGTTGCAATGGTACACCTCTAATGCCATTATGTTCAACTTTATCCCGAAATATACGATGGTTTAAACAGTCAAAGGCTCTTTGCCTTTGTGTGTGTGTGTGTGTATGTGTGTATGTGTGTGAGTGTGTGTGTGTGTGTGTGTGTGTTTGTGTGTGTGTGTGTAGATGTGTGAATGATGTAGCCAATAATATTGTTTGTAAAAAGCTATAATTAAAATATTTTTAATTTTACATTTTGTATATTCCTCATTGTGTGATAGTGTCATAGAGAGAGAGAGAGAGAGAGAGAGAGAGAGAGAGAGAGAGAGAGAGAGAGAGAGAGAGAGAGAGAGAGAGAGGAGAGGAGAGAGGAGAGAGGAGAGAGAGAGAGAGGAGAGAGAGAGCGAGAGCGAGAGCGAGAGCGAGAGCGAGAGCGAGAGAGAGAGTACCCTCGTCTGGACCCCAGGAGCTGACGACGCCTTCCTCGCTGCTAAGAAGGCCCTTGGTGACGTTTCGATGCTCAGCTTCCCTTCTCCAGATGCCGACACTTCCATCTTTACAGATGCTTCAGGCATCGGTGCTGGTGCCGTCCTGCAGCAGTACGTCAACGGAGACTGGAAGCCAATCGCTTTCTTCTCCAAGAGGTTCAACAACGCCGAGACGATGTACAGTGCCTTCGACAGAGAACTTCTTTCCATCTACAAGGCGATCAAGAGATTCCGGTTCTTCATCGAAGGTCACAGATTCCATATCTACACCGACCACAAGCCTCTAACCACTACATACATCAACAACAAGACTACCTACACACCTCGACAACTGCGTCACATCGAATTCATCTCGCAGTTCACCACTGACATTCGCTACGTCAAGGGTGCCGATAATGCTCCAGCTGATGCACTGTCACGCAACATCTCGGCCATCTCTTCTCTCATCGACTATGCTGCCATTGCTGCTGACCAAGCCAATGATGCTGAGTAACTTCAACTCCAGGAGAATGCTGCCTTGAAGATGAGATCCAACTTCCAGGGACCAAAGAGCACCTCTACGCTGATGTCTCTACTGACGCTGTCCGGCCTTACATTTCAAGGCAGCATCGTTACCGGTTCTTCCGTCAGTTCCACGACCTCTCTCACCCTGGCATCCGAGCGTCACAACACATGGTAACTTCAAGATTCATCTGGCAGGGCATCAACAAGGATGTCAGACAGTGGACTCGCACCTGCTTCGAGTGCCAAGCTTCAAAGGTGACACGCCACACACACTCTCCTGCAGCAGCATTCAAGCCAGTCTCTTCGAGATTCGACCACGTCCACATCGACATCGTTCGCCCGCTGCCTTACTCCAACGGCTACCGGTACATCCTTACCTGCGATGACCGATTCATCCGCTGGCCTGAAGATGCACCTCTTGTGGACATCACAACGGACTCCGTCGTCGTGCTTTCATCAATACGTGGGTTTCCAGATTCAGTGTCCCTCTCAGCCTCACATCGGACCGTGGAAGCCAGTTCGAGTCTAGCCTGTGGAATAACGTCATGACTCTGCTCGGCATTCGACGCTACAGGACCGCCAGCTATCACCCACAAGCCAACGGTCTCATCGAACGCTTCCACCGGCAACTCAAGTCTTCTCTGGCAGCTTCAGCCTACCAACGTGAAGACTGAACTGTTGCTCTACCCCTTGTCCTCCTCGGCATACGAACGTCACTGAAGGAAGATCTAGGCCACTCCTCTAATGAGGTCGTCTACGGAACTACACTCAGGCTACCAGGTGAACTCCTTGCCAGTACACCTTACAGTATCCAGGACTTCGCCAGCAGCCTCAAGGACTCAATGCAGAACCTTCAGTCTGTGCAGCCTCGCACCTCTCCTTCCAGGACCTTCGTCAGCCATGACCTCGACAGCTGCACTCACGTCTTTGTCAGGGTAGACGCAGTCAAGAAGCCCCTTCAGCAACCGTACCAGGGCCCCTTTGAAGTCATCCGTAGGACGAGGAAGAACTTCACCATCAACCGCAACGGGACTTCGGACGTTATCGCCATCGACCGCGTAAAACCTGCGTACCTGCTCCACTCTACAGCAGCCACACCTGATGTAAGACCACGAAGTACTTCCAGTGTGGTGCCGGGTCGTTCCAAGAAAACGGTTTCGTTCCTCCTACCTCGCAGCTAGAGGGGGAGTACTGTAGCAGCAGGCGCGATTATACCTCAGTGTGCCTCCTCACTCGCGTTTTCCGTTCTCCATTTTCTCTCGTTCTCTCGTTTTTAGTTGTGTTACTTTCGTAAACATAACATTTTACACACACAAACACATTTTAATAAACTCTCTGTTGTATTTACACCAATAAAACATAAAAAAGAAAGAGAGACTAATTGATTGTCTTATTACTATCTATACATAATAAGAGTTTAAGGCTTAAAGGACTAAATACTGCCGAGACATCGGCTTGCCAGTGACCTTAGCGGACTCACTACGGCGAGGTTCATACCCTCGTTTGTGTTACTAACACCATATCCATTATGATAGTAACAATGTAACGATAGTACACAGTTATGGGTCAAGTCTCCGATGTTCGTTCGGAGACCACGAACGTTGGCGGAGAGGATCTTTAGTTAATGGCTTGGGCGTTATGGTCGTACCATGATGGAGGACTCTCTCTCTCTCTCTCTCTCTCTCTCTCTCTCTCTCTCTCTCTCTCTCTCTCTCTCTCTCTCTCTCTCTCTCTCTCTCTCTCTCTCTCTCTCTCTCTCTCTCTCTCTCTCTCTCTCGCTCTTCCATCTTTACAGATGCTTCAAACATCGGTACTGGTGCCGTCCTGCAGCAGTACGTCAACGGAGACTGGAAGCCCATCGCTTTCTTCTCCAAGAGGTTCAACAACGCCAAACGAAGTACAGTGCCTTCGACAGTAAACTTCTTGCCATCTACAAGGCGACCAAGAGATTCCGGTACTTCATCGAAGGTCGCAGATTCCATATCTACACCGACCACAAGCCTCTAACCACTACATACCTTTCATGATGGAAACACCTTCACGAGTTATCAAGACCATTCTAACCTGACAAAATGCGAGCCTTTGCGCTGCACTTTTAGGCTCCCAGAAGGCTGAATTTTAAGGCTGATGCGTGGCAAACACATATATACGTACACATTGTACCACACACACACACACACACACACACATACACACATACACACACACACACACACAAACACACAAACACACACACACACACACACACTAACAACAACAACAACAACTACTACTACTACTACTACTACTGCTGCTACTTTCATTTTCCCAAGTGGACCCTCTTCATTACCAGGTAAATTACTAGTCTAGGGGAACAACTCACCTGTACATGGGCTTGTGGGTGCCGCCTTTGTACCACAGGACCAACATGACGGGGTCACGAGAGAGGGGCGAGGTCATATTGCAGGGCAGGTCAGCTCGGCCCCCCACGCCCGCCACCACAGGGACTGTCGGACCTGCAAACACAGAGATAAATAAGGTCTGCTGCAAACAGATACATGGAATATAGGATGAGATGTATGCATTTCTATTTTTTTTTTTTGTGTGTGTGGGGGTGGGGGGTATGTGTGTGTGTGTGTGTGATTGTGTGTGTGTGTGTGTGTGTGTCAGAGAGGATGAAGAAAACATACACACACACAGACAGACACGCAACAACCAGCTCTATTTATGTCAATGGCTGGCGGTTTATTCAGTTTTCCATTAAGTTTAGCTGCCGGAAACGCGGGGACTTGGCACATCACTGGCATGGCTTCCTGTCCTGCCCCGCCGTGGTCAGCAGGCGGGGCGAGGCATGGAGGACGAACACGATAATATAAAAGAAAAAAAGAATGAAGGAAAGGTATAAACATGAACCTCTGGACGTAATTCAGCACACAGCAAAACCATCCACGGCGGACCTGAGGCGATCTTGACTTTGCCTGGGACCTGACAACACTGAAGGACGTGGGGAAAGGCCCTTAGGGTACCTCTATAGCTGGCCAGGGACGAGGCAGCCCTTGAACCCCAATTAGGTTAGGGCGGGAGGATTAGGTCATCTGGTGGTGGTGTTTCCTTGCCGGACGGCGGGTCACAAGTGTGCCATCAGGACGAGGACTCTTACAGCCACTCTTCGGGGCGTCCCGCTCCTGGAGGAGGCTCAGCAGGTTCTGGAGATGGAGAAAGAGGAAGCTTCTTTGGCTGATCTCATGTAATTCCGGCCTTGAAAGTTTCTTATTCAAAGCAAAATTCCCGTCCCGCCCGAGAGCACTTGTTTAGCCGACTCAAGTTTTGTTAGCTTGGACCTCTCTGTATTTTAAGTTTCTTTTGCAAATCTGTCATCGAAAACATGTTCCTTGCAGCACTGTTCTGACGTCTGGGAATGATGAGAGAATAAAAGACTACTGGTATATTTGATGATGTAGTCTTTTGATGAGACTTATGATGGCAAGGAATTTATTAAAGTAAATATACTCCAACAAAACTACACATTCATTTTCCAGAGAGCTTTATTCTTTATACTTCCTTTTTTCATATACCCTCTTCCCTTTCCCCCTCTTTCCTTTACCTCAGCATCTTCCCCCTCACTCGGCCTCTCTTCTCCTTTCTCTCCCTGAGGTTATTATGTGTGTAGGAAATTTTCAGTCTTCATAAGGCTTCGTTTTGCTCCTTCCTGTCTCTCCCTCTCCTACCTTCATCACTTTCCTTCACTCCTAATTCGAGTTCTCAGATTTCCCTCCATATTTGTATTCCTTGTATCTGCTCAAGATCCTTTTTCATAACCTTTCTCTTTCATCTTTTGTTTCTAACCTTTCTACTTTCTTTCCTTCAGATCTTTGTGCTTCCCTTCTGAATTTCAGATTTTTTTAAATTTCTACTCTATTATCTTGGCTCTTAAGAATCTTCCTTTCAAACTTTATTTATATTTCACGTTCTCTCCTTTCCTTCTCTGCTTTCTATCTTGATGTTTATCCTTCTTCCATTGCTCAACTTAATCTCATTTCTCCCTTTTAGTCTCCGTTATTCTCCCTTCTCTATTCCTTCCCGTTCCTTTTTTCATTTCGAAGTTTATAACATCCCTAATATATCCATTTTTGTATTTCCCTCCTCCTCACCTTATGTATTTACCTCGTATTTTCTTCACTTAAGATCTTGTTATACGTTTTCTTTAATTTTCCCCCCTGTCGTTTATGTTTTTCTTTCCATATTTTAATTTCCTTCCTCATATATTTATTTCTGAACAAATTTATTCCTCTAACACTATATTTTCTTTCTCCTTCCCCTTTAATCGCAAGTGATATTTTCTTGCTCTTTTCAACCTTCTTCCTTCGTTCACATTTACTTATCTATACTGCACCACTTTCCTTCCTTTTTCCTTCTTTCACGTTTATTTATCTATTCTGCACCACTCTCCTTTCTTCTTTTCTACCGTCATTCCATTTATCATAACTTTCAATTCCTTAGCCATGTCGCCTGCGCCTTGCACAGTTCTTCACTCAACGCCACGGGAGGATGGACTTAACAGTAACACACGAACCACTGATGAACTTCTTAGCTTCCACCCCTCCTTCCTCTCCTCTCCTCGCTTTCTCTCTCAATAAGAACTAATACACCTCTTCTTTACTTCCCCTCTTGCTCCCATCACTCCATTAGCCACATAGAAGTACGGGCGATGGGAGGGGGGGAGGGAGTACGGGCGATAAGGCACTAAGGCTTTCACCCCAATCTTCCCTCTACGCCTTATCGTCTCGTCTTTCCTTTTCCCTCAGCAACATCGAAAAGGTTTCCCTCTAGTCATCCCCTTTGCCCCATAACGTCTATTTACCACGTCAAAAGGGAGAGGGGGCTAAGACTCACCCTGAGTTACTCAAGGGGCGTTACTCAATCAACCCTTAATTAAAGTTAATGAAAGGCCAGTCCAGTCACCTTCCTTATAAACTCTCCACGCAGCTTTATTCCTATTATCCTGCAACAGTAGACGAAGAAGGGATGGTATTTATGGTATTGCTTTTTTTTTCTTCTTCTTCCTCTATTATTATTATTATTATTATTATTATTATTATTATTATTATTATCATTATTATGATTATTATTTCTATTATTAATAATAATATTATTATTATTATTATTTTATTATTGTTTTTATTGTTATTATTATTAATATTATCATTATAATAATAATAATCATTATTATTATTATTATTTTTCTACTACTGCTACTACTACTACTACTACTACAACCATCATCACCACCATGAAGGAACTAACGTGTAGGCCTCGCGGACTCTTGTAGCATCCTTATTTTCTTATGTTCTTATGTTATGAACTAACATAAGCGGTGCGCCTTATGGGGAGGCGGTAGCAGAGTTAGCGTCTCAGAGTTGCATTCTCGAGTTCGCTCCCGAGTGAGAACCACAAATCCACGAAAAATCTGTCTGCACCGTCGAGTGGCCTAAGAACACCCACATGCTGTCTATTAACTCTTCCTTCGATTGCGAGTGCATCGGAGGACACAGGGGCGGCTGCATGAGCCTCTAATCACATGCATCGCCATAAAAAGCATGCATGCGCCACTACGGGCGAGGGCCAACCATCACAGCCCTCAATTGAACCTCCAGGGCCTACCATCTGAGCCCTTGGGCCACTGCTTTTACAGGCGCTATAGGCATATATGTAAAAAAAAAAAATAATAATAATCAGACTCACCATTTCAACCTTCACTTTTTTTCTCCCTATAAATTCAAGTCGTCCAAAGCCATCAGTGAGGTCTGTTAACCCCGCCAATACCTTGAGAACATTTATTATCTTCATATTTTTTACTATTTTACTCTCTTTTTTATATTTAATCTTTTTTCACTTCTTTCTTCAATGTATTTTTTTATATTCTTCCGCACTATTGAAAAGGTACGGTACGTGTTGTTAACGGATCACAAAATCACAACTTGCCTCTCATTCACTACCATAAGATACAATACAGTACACGTAGGGTTTATTAATTTTTTTCAGTACACGTGGGTTTTATTTCTGTTTTTCAGTACACGTGTTTTTTTTTTTTTTTTAGTACACACGTTTTTTTTTTTTTTTTTTGTTAAATAAACGTTGGCTTTTTGAAAAAAAATCAAATGTCTCATCCATGTCAATGCTTCATTATAATACCCCAATAGCACATCTTCCATCTACGAAATACTGAATACCTTTGCATTAACATGTCGCATATTCAAAACATCCACGAAGCTTAAATTTATAACACAAAGAGTTGCAATGGTTTGATGGTAGGAACTGTTTCATTGGCTGACTGACTGATGGACTGTTATTTACGTATCACAGTTTAATACAGAGTGTGTTTCCATAATATTGAGTCCATTTACTTTCCTCGACCGGCGTGTGTATATAAACTGGCCACGTCGTTTTGATCTGTATTGTGCTTCATATAAGCGTATTTATTGTATGTATTAATTTCACCGATATTCATACAAACCTTCGTGTTTCATTTCTTATTGATGGCGGGAAAATGAACGATACATTTGCACATTGAGCTAAACGTGACGTGATTTGTAAATGCCCCCCATCAGCTGTGTGACCTCCTGAGTGACCTACCGTGACCCACATTTTTCTTATTTCCTTATCTTTTCCTCTCGTTCATTTACTTTCCTTTTTTCAATGTTCTTCTTATTTTTGTCTTACAATATATTTTTTTCCTACATGTAATTATTTATATCTTTTATTTCCAGTAATGATAAATTAAACATTGCGCCTTTTCCGTATCCCTTTTAACAGGAGGAGAACAACGTGAAGTAAAATTATGGAAATAAAAGGATTTGAACTCGGAATAGAAAAAAAAAAGGGAACAAAAGAGAAGGGAAACATATTTTCAATAAGAGACCATCTGGCTGTGTCCTTTTTCTCATTTTATTTCTCAGCACACTGGCCCAAAGAATTAAATTTTTATATTCTGATGATTTTTTACAATTATTCTTAACGCACGTTTAGCACCTTTGTATCAAGTTTTCCATCTTATACAAATTTATTTGTCCATGTGTTTTTTCCTACCTCTGTATATATGAGAAGGAGCATAAATAGACAAATATATACATATATATATATATATATATATATATATATATATAACATATATATACATATATATATATATATATATATATAGAGAGAGAGAGAGAGAGAGAGAGAGAGAGAGAGAGAGAGAGAGAGAGAGAGAGAGAGGAGAGGAGAGAGAGAGAGAGAGAGAGAGAGAGAGGAGAGAGAGAGAGAGAGAGAGAGAGAGAGAGAGAGAGGAGAGAGAGGAGAGAGGAGAGAGAGGAGAGAGAGAGAGAGAGAGAGAGAGAGGAGAGAGAGAGAGAGAGAGAGAGAGAGAGAGAGAGAGATATCGTGTAGGTTAAATTTGACAGTACCTGAATGCCTGGGTCCATTGAGCAGTGCTCTTAGAGGACCCATCTATAATAATATAAGCGAAAGTGTGTGTGTCTGTGTGTGTGTGTGTGTGTGTCCGCTCCAGGTGCCGCCCCCTGTGGCGGAATCCCCTCATATGGCACATTTTTGGAACCGGCTCAAGCAGGGGAAGGTTTTAAGCCCATTTATGAGATGATCCGATCTTTTTTTTTTTTTTTTTAGCAGCCTATTAGCGAGAATTGTGAAAAAAAAGTGGGTTGCGAGAATTGAGGAAACCTTGATGTAGGGTGATGGGTAATGGGTGATGGGTGATGGGTGAGTGAATGGGTAGGTGGTGATGGGTGATGGGTGAGGGAATAGATGGGGGGTGATGGGTAATGGGTGAGTGAATGGGTGTGTGGTGATGGATAATGGGTGAGTGAATGGGTGGGGGGGGGTAATGGGTGAGTGAATGGGGGGGGGTGAAGGGTAATGGGTGAGTGAATGGGTTGGGGGTGATGTGAATAGGTTGGCGTTAATACATACATTTCTACATCCATGATTTCAGGAAAGCTAGAAGGGGCTATCTGGAGAGTCTGTGTTTGGTGGGCCGAAGGCCCACCAACAGCCTCCGCAGGAGCTAGCCCAAAAGTCCGCCCGGAGGGCGGCTTTGCGGCTAGTGGAGAATATTTCATCGTGAGCTGACAAAAAAAACAACTTAACTAAATACCCTAACAATTATAGAAAACATAAAATATTACATAAGTAAAAATAATATCAGGACATAATAAAACCACTACCCAATGAAATAGTAACCCTAAACAATATACGTACTATTTACACTCATAAGAACGTTCACAAAAAATATACTTGAAAATGTTGATGAAAATGTTAACATATATTTATAATCTAATACATAAACCTATTATATACACACACACACCAAAAAAAACTACAAATAGTCATCGAGCATATTTTTCTTTATTTTTGCCTGCAACGAGTTTTTGCTGTTAGCAGATCTGAATTATTCTGGAAGTTGGTTCCACAGATGCGTCCCTCTATACAAAATACATTGTTGGGCATGACTAGTCCGGAAACAAGGAATAAGGTGTTGGTTAGCATGTCTATTATTTATATCAAGATTTTTAATTTGAAAGCCACTGGTGTTATAAAATATGAATAGAGAGTTATACACAAATAGACAAGTTTGTAAAGTTATAATGTCGTGAATCTTTAAAAATCTGTGTTCACTGAAAGATTCGTTTGTGTGATCGTAACGGCCAAGAAAGAAGATGGTTCTTATAAACTTTATTTGCATAACGAAGAGACTATCTATTAATGCGTTGTTTGCCGCACCCCATAAAAATGCACAGTATAACAGTTGACGGTAAACTATTGATAAGTATATTTGTTTGAGGGTGTCAATGCTATAGTGTTCACGAATTTTGTACATTATGCTTATATGGCCTTCGAGATTTTGGTTTTAATTACATCTATTTGTATTTTCCATTTAAGGTTATTGACAATAAATACACCTAGAAATTTTGCTTCCTTAACATAATTTAATGTCTGATTACCGAACTTAATGATAATGTCATGCTGTTGCGTCATATTGGCACAGGAAGCTAAAAAAAATGAGTCTTTTTGAGGTTTAGAGTTAATTTGTTACTTTGGATCCAATGTAGTACATGTGTGAGTTCAGTGTTAAATGTGTCAGCTATACTATTAAGATTACTGCCTTGAATGTACAAGTTGGTGTCATCGGCATACAGAAGGAAATTGAGTACATTACTACAGCGTGTTATGTCATTAATATATAGTAAAAAGAAACTGGACCTTATATAGATCCATGAGGTACTCCAGATAGTATTCGTTTTAGTGATGATGAAAAACTGTTGTAAACAGTATACTGTTTTCTATGACTCAGGTCGCTCTCGAACCATTTATAGGCCTGTCCAGTCCACGCACACCATAATATTGTAATTCATGAAGCCGTACATGATGCGAGATAGTATCAAAGGCCCTTGACATGTCACAAAACACCGTAACATGATATAATTATGAGTCTATTGCATTGTAAATGTGTTGACAAAGATTTTGAATTGCAAGTTTTGTTGAAAATTTTGGTCTAAATCCAAACTGGGACTCTGATACCAATGAATGTTGAGTGAGGTAGCTCATTAGTCTTATTATCATAATTTTCTAAATATATTTACTGAACATTGATAAAACTGACACGGTTCTATAATCGGTAGGAGAGTGATTATCACCTTTTTTAAATATCGGTATTACTCTAGCAATCTGTAATTTGTGTGGAAATAGGCCATCTGTAAAAGAGTTTATTTATATAACTTAGGTGATGTGATATTTCATTACACCAATCTTTAATTATCTCTGTGTATATTTTATCATGACCAGGAAAAGTTTTATTCATACTTTTTATTACATTGGACACTTCATCAGGTGAGGTTGGCTGAAGGTACAGTGAAAAAGGGACTGGATCAGGCATATAATGTTCGAAAGAAATTGGTGGGGTTAGCGAATTTTGTTCAAGATTACTGGCAACGGAACACAAACCATCATTAAAAATCTCCGCAATTATGTCATTGTTCGTCACTAACTTATTGTTGAAGGTCATTGATAATGGTAGTTGGGGTCTGTTCTTGCCAATGTGTTATTATAATTTTCCACGTTCTTTTTAGTATTGGCCTTGTTTTCCATTATTTTATCTTTAAAATAATTTTGCTTGCAGTTCTAATTAAAGATGTTAGCATATTTCTGTATTTCTTAAAAGTGTCGCCATATGTAATAGGCCATTTAGCAGATAATTTATGTAGTCTGTTTCTCTGTGTAATAGACTTCTTGACAGCTACTGTAATGTATGACTTTCCAATATGTAGATTTTTTATTTTAAATTCTTTCTCAGGAAAATGTTTATTGTACAAAGAATACTAAAAAATTCGATATATTTGTAAAAAAATTGCATTTGTATCTGCATGCTATTTGTATCCCAACGGAAATTTGATAAATCTAATTTAAAGTATCCACTGCCTCAGTTGTAAAAAAGTTTCTTAAGATATATCACTGAATTATTCGCATCACCCTTGGACATTGAAAACGATCTATAGACAGGAAAATGATCACTAATTACCGTGTGTATAATACCACTGTTTCTGTAACAGTTCATGTTGTTGGTCCAGATGTGGTCAATGAGGGTTGCTGAAGAATGAGTCACTCTGTAGGCTTTGTTATTGTAGGATTTTTTTTTTTGAATAAAAAGTTAATTAAGTCCTTACATAGTTCTCCCTTTTTTTGAGCAAAATTAATATTGAAATCTCCAATACATATTACATAAACAGGTGTTGTACCAGTAGGAAAAGATTCAATAATAAACTCTAAAGATGTAAGAAATTCATCATAAGTAGAATTAGGAAATTTGTAAAGCATCCCAATAATAAAAGTAGACTGAGCACTAACTTTTAGGAAAAGAGTTTCAATATGTCGAAGCTGAAGTGAAACATTCACTATTACAAAACCTTGAAGATTCTTCAGTAGATATATCGCCGCACCACCACCTGCTGTGTTTTGTTCTTGAAAAATAAGTTGTATGAATTATGGAGATATAGATTACAAATGTTGTTATTGAGACGAGTTTCACACAATCCAATTACATCGAACAAGAGAGAGAGAGAGAGAGAGAGAGAGAGAGAGAGAGAGAGAGAGAGAGAGAGAGAGAGAGAGAGAGAGAGAGAGAGAGAGAGAGAGAGAGAGAGAGAGAGAGAGAGAGAGAGAGAGAGAGAGAGAGAGAGAGAGAGAGAGAGAGAGAGAGAGAGTGAGAGACCGAGACCGAGACCGAGACCGAGACCGAGACCGAGACAGTGACCGAGACCGAGACCGAGACCGAGACCGAGACCGAGACCGAGAGCGAGAGCGAGAGAGAGAGAGAGAGAGAGAGAGAGAGAGAGAGAGAGAGAGAGAGAGAGAGAGAGAAAGAGAAAGAGA
>JACEEZ010024361.1:45000-80000 GCA_016584305.1 Chionoecetes opilio | reverse complement strand
AATCGTGGTCGAGCGTTTTTTAAGTAATTTATAAGTATTTTAAAATGCCAAAGGATTCGAGTAAGACGATATACTATTAAAAATGTTGATAATAAATATACTATGTTACACTTGTGAACGAGATGTTCTAAATAGTAATGTCACGCACGTTCTTTACTAACGGCATTACATATACATGGTCTAATAGACAGGGCCAAAAAACACCATTAGACATCGCTGACAATCTGGTACTTCAACACACTCTAGGTGTGTGGAGTACACACAGGACCCTCAAGACAGGAGTCTTGTCATCTGAGAGCGCCTAGGTAACGCGTCTCCTGTTGTATCTGCCACTCTCCCTCGTAGCAGCTATAAGGAGTTTGACCAGAATCTCACAGCTTCGGCGACCATGTCCCCACATGGTCAGGTGGAGCGCGTATACACATCACGGCGGATTATTCAGCCAAATATACCAGGCTGGTCTATCCACACTGGCATCACAACTATGGATGGCACCAGCGGCGTCGGCAGTACGTCGGTCAAGCATATATGTCATAAAAGGTGGGACGTGCCTCAGACAGACAGGCGCCGGTTTAGTAGACACACGCCACGCAGGAATCCTTGTGTGGAGTATGCAGAGTTTAAGATTATACACATACATATAATATCTAGACAAGTGCCCTAATCTAACGAAGACATGACTAAAGGACGCATGCAGAGACGTGAAGTACAGAAAACGCGAAAATAGTTAATTAAGTGAGATAGGCTTGGAGTTATTGTTATTCACATTAAGAACATCAAATATGACAATAAATAGTATACGAATTTGACCATATAAAATCAATCATACGACACACGACATAACTAATTCATCAACGACACAACGACCCACGCTTATTATACTTAATACAACAAATCACTCTATAACTAAGACACGTACTCATTACTGACACAACGCACTTGACGCGTTACTATTTTTCATACAACCAATAATTGTACTACACCTATTACAACTTCAACATCGTTAGTGAAGTTACTGATGCATTAGTGTGTTTAACTGAAGCTCAAGCTGATAAAAGACAAATAGCTTGATAAGTGAGTTTTGCAAGTCATACTTGTGTTATGGTTATGAAACACAACGTAAATATATACAACCATACCGCGGGCATGTATCACCTGTGTTTTTTTTTTTTTTTTCTTTTACATCACAAGTTGAACTAGGGGCGCCAAGGGCCACATACCAAAATGGGTAACACACAAAGCCCGCTTAGTGGGCCCCCCCCATATTACAAGTATGAATGACGTAAGAGAATAAAATAAAAAAGAGGGGTGAGCCAATTTAGTTCAGGAGGTGTCTTGTTACTCTTCTTTTGAAAAGATTTAAGTCATAGGAAAGTGAAAAAATTGAAACAGGAAGAGAGTTCCAGAGTTTACCAGTGAAAGGGATGAAAGAGTAAAGATACTGTTTAACTCTTGCATTAGGAAGATGGACAGAATAGGGATGAGAATGAGTAGAAAGTCTGTGCAGCGGGGGCCGCGGGAGGGGGGAGGCATGCAGTTAGCAAGTTCATAAAGAGCAGTGAGCATGAAAATAAGGGTTTAGAAGAGAGCAAGAGAGCAACATTGCGGCGGTGATTTAAAGATTGAAGACAGTCAGTCAGAGGAGAGGAGTTGATGAGAAGCTTTTGACTCAACCCTGTTTAGGAGAGCTGTAGCTGTTTTAGGAGAGCTGAGTGGATCCTCCTCAAACATGTGAGACTTACTCCATACATGGGCGGATAAGGCCCCTGTAGAGAGCAAGCAATTGGGAGGGAGAAAAAAACGGACGCAGACGCCACAGGACACCTAACTTCTTAGAAGCTGTCTTAGCAAGAAAGGAGATGTGAGATTTCCAGTTCAGATTTTTAGTAAAGGATAGTCCTAGAATGTTCATTGTAGAAGAAGGAGACAGTTGAGTGTCATTGAAAAAGAGGGGATAGTTATCTGCTAGGTTTTTGTCGAGTAATAGTGAAGAAGATTGGGTTTTGAGGCATTGAACAAAACAAGGTTTGCTTTGCCCCAATCAGAAATTATAGTAAGATCAGAAGTTAGGCGCTCGGTGGCATCTCTACGTGAATCACTTAGTTCCTGTTGAGTTGGACGTCTAATAAACGACGTTGAAAAATGCAGGGTAGAATCATCAGCGTAGATATTCATATATATGTATCCGAAAGGTTCACTGGATGTATCGAGAAGGTGTTTATGGAGTTTCAGTGTTACTCGGTGCTTTTGCTTCAAGTAAATGGTGAGCTATTATTGGGAGCTGTGTATATCCCTCATGAAGCCTTCAAGTAATATTATAATTAAATTTATGATGACCTTGCAGAAGATGTGTGTAAATTAGTTGCAAAATATGCACTACCTGTAATGTTTATTGGTGACTTTAATAGTAGAACAGGGAGGATAGGAGACATTATACCAGAAGAAGTTGAGGAACGAACACTACCTGAATCTTATGTACAATACATGATGCCATCAGTTAGTGATGTACCCTCATACAGAAGTACTTCAGATAGTGTTTTTAATAACAATGGTAGGACAATAATTGAATTTTGTCAGTGTCACAACTTCTTCATTGTGAATGGAAAAGTGGGTAAAGATAAAGGTGTTGGTGCTGCTACGTGTTCTGATACAAGCATTGTTGATTATGTAATATTAGATATACCCCAAAATTATACCCCATTCTCAGATATACCCCAAAATAAATAATTTCAAAGTAGATTTATTTGATCCATTACTCTCAGATAAACACAAGCCTATTGTCGTATCTATCCTAATAGATAAAAACAGTTGTAATACTCAGCTGGTGTATTTAACAGAAAACAAATCGACAGCAATGCTCTTAAAATGCAGATGGAACTGCGAAAGAAAACACCAATATGAAAATGCTATATATACAGTAAAAATTGCTTCTCTGAAAACGACGCTCGATTCGATCATCGGAGTGAATGTAAACCAGACAGTGATGGATAACTTGGTATCGAGTATATCCGAGATACTATTATAACCAGTTAGAGAAACTGGTATGTCTGAAACTCGCCAGCTCAAACAAACCTGCCCGTTCGAAACAATTAAGAGAGTAAAGTAAACCCTGGTTCAGTGACCAATGCAGACTATCAAAGAAGGAATATGTAAAGTTCAGGTAAAGGTTACACGAAGAGAGTTTCGAGGAAGATAAAAAGCACTTGAAAATACTGGCGAAGAAACATAAAAGAGTCATAATACAAGCGAAGCGTGTGTATGAAGAAAATGTAAATACTCAACTTAGAACATTAAGAACTGAAAACCCTAGGGAATACTGGCGAATCATTAATGCAAATAAAGAGGAAAATATTGGTAATATTTATCTGGACACTTTCTTTGAGCACTTTCGTGATCTTTGTAACGATAGCTCCTAAGTGTTCACTTACTCAGTCGAAACTCATGCTTCAAGACAACGCAATTACGCTATAGCAGCAAGTGATCCAGTGAATACAACTCAGTTATCACAAAATGAAAATGATTTAATTAATTCCACATTTACGTTTAATGAAATTAAGAAACACATGCAGAAACTTAAAAATGGAAAGTCACCAAGAATTGATAATATATTAAATGAGTTTATAAAGCACTGTCCAGACACCATGGTAGTTGTTATTGTACAGTTGTTTAACTTAATCCTGAAAACAGCAGTTTTTCCTTCTGAGTGGACGGTCGGTATTATGAAGCCCTTGTATAAGCATAAAGGTAACATTGATAATGTTGATAATTATAGAGGTATTACTTTACTTAGCTGCTTAGGAAAACTATTTACATCACTATTAAATACTAGACTTTATGATTATCTGAAGACAGAAGGAGTTTTGGGTAATGAGCAAGCGGGCTTTAGGAAAGATTACAACACCCTTGACCATATATTAACTTTGCACATATTAAGTAACTTTTATATCAGTAATGGCAAGCAACTGTTCGGTGCCTTTATAGATTATAGGAAAGCCTTTGACTTTATAGAAAGAACATCCTTATTGTTAAAAATGTTAAATAGTAATATTAATGGAGAAGTCTTACGTGTTATCAAGAGTATGTACACAAATGCTAAGTCTTGTGTAAAACTAAACAAATGTGTATCTGAATTGTTCCGTTGTAACATAGGTGTTCGGCAGGGTGAAAACTTGTCTCTACTGTTATTTGCGATTTTTCTTAATGACTTTAAAACGCACGTAGGTAGTAACTTTCCAGGTCTAACTTTTATAGAAGATAGTATATCCCGCACCTTGAGCACAAATTACCTTGATATTTACTTAAACTATGCTCTTTACTTTATGTTGACGACGCAGTGATACTAGCGGAGACAGCGCCGCAGCTGCAGGAGGCAGTGATGTGCACGGGTACTGTGATAGGTGGGGATTACAAGTGAACGTTGACAAAACTCAAGTTCTAATTTCTTCGAGAGGGAAAGTAGGAAGGTTCAAAACATTTATATTTGGAAATGAAGATGTAGAAGTAGTGCATGAGTACGTATATTTAGGAACCAAGTTTAACTATAAGTTAACATTTTATAAGGCTAAAAATAAGCAGATAATCCAGGCAAAAAGGGCTATGTATGGGTTCTTTAATAAAATTATTAAATTGAATCTACCACTTGACGTTAGTATAGATCTCTATGCAAAATTATTTGTACCAATTATGTTGTATGGGTGTGAGGTCTGGGGTTTTGAAAACAATAGACAGTTAAAGATAACTCGTAATAACGTTATGAGGAGGTTGTTGGGAGCGAATAAATCAACACCGCTGTGTATGGTTTATGATGAACTTGGGGTTAAATCAATAGAGCAGTATATTGATAAGAGGCTTATTAATTTTTGGTTTTGAATTGCAAATGGAGATAACAAAATCTCATCAATATTATATATATTTATCAAACAATTGTATGATCAAAACATCTATAGATCTCCTTGGATTATGAAGGTAAACTATTTGTTAAATATTTGCAGTATGACCAATGTTTTTATTGGTGAAAATTATGTTAATGGTAATTGGTTAAAGGAAGCTTTCAAGCCAAGGTGTAATGACATTTACAAACAAACGTGGAAGGAAGAAACTCACAATAATTTAGTTTGTGTCAATTACAGGATTATACTGAAAAAAAGGAAAAGCAAAGTTACCTGATGAAACTACCATCTAAATATTCCAGGACATAGTGTAAATTTAAGTGTGTTAATCATCATTAACCAATTGTGAGAGGCAGGTATAATAATACTAGAATTGAGGATTGTATATGCACCCACTGTACGTAGGAGCCCTTTTTCAAACCTTTTAAATGTACTTTTTTTCATACGGGTTCGCAAGAAGGGAAAAACCCTGCCCCAACTATTTTATTCCCTAATCCTTTTAAAATTTCCTAAAATATTTCCCAGTAAATTTTTTAAAGGGTTTTTTTAAAATTTTAGAAAAGGGGTTTTTTTGTAGAAATTCCAAACATTAAAGTAAGCTTTTCATATTTTTAAAGAAATGTTTTCTTTTTGGGTTTTGTGCTAGCATGTATCTTTTACTTTTAAAACTATTCCTTTAAAATATTAACTATTAAGCCCAGGGTTATTTTTTTTTCCTTACCGGGGTTTCAATACGTTTATTTTTTACTCATTTCCCCTCTGTCCCGGGGTTTTGGGGTTTGTTTTTGGGGTTTAAAAAATTTTTAAAAACCTTTAAAAAAACCATTAAACCCAAAAAAACCCTCTCCCTCCCCTTAACCCCCAAATTCCCCCTTCATTCTCGTTTTTTCTCCACCTCCCCCCCTACGCCCCTCTTTTTTCCCCCCCCTCTCGGTCTGCCCCAAGCGAGAGTTGGGGGAAGGGGCCCCATAACCCTCTCACCCCCCCAAAAATTTCCCGGGAAATTCATTTGGGAGAGGAGAGAGGAAAATAGAGTAAGGAGAAAAGATGGGAGAGAAAATGAGGGTGAGGGGGAGAGGACTAAGGGGAAAAAAGGGGAAAAAAAAAAGGGGAAAGGAAAAGAGGAAAAAGGAAAAAAATAGGGAAGGGGAAAAAAAAGGGGTTTAAGATTAAATGATGGCGTTTAAAAAGATTGAGGGGGGGAGGCATAAAAACGTAAAAAAAAGAAAGAAAATAAAGGAGGGGAAAAAGAAAAAAATCGGAAGGGGGAAGGGAGGAGGAAAAAGATGGGGGGGGGGGCCCGCAAGGAGAAGGGGGAAGAGAGAGAGAAAAGGGGGGCCCCCAGGAGAAGAGGGAGAGAGGATGGAGAGGGGGGAGAAGAGAGAGGAAAGAGGAGAAGGGGAGAGGGTATGAAGAGAAAAAATAAAAATTTTTTAAAACATAAATTTTCCGATTGTACGCCCTTTTTGCCCTCAATCTGACTGTGATGGCGAGAAACGGGAAAACCTTCTTCTTTTTTTCTTCTTCTTCTTCTTTTTCTTTTTCTTCTTTTTCCCTTCTTCTCCTTCCCCCCCTCCTTTTCCCTTTTTTTCCCTCTTCCCCCCTTCCCTTCCTCCCCCTCCTCCCCCTCCTCCTCCCCCCTCCTCCCCTCCTTTCCTTTTTCCTTTTCCTCTTCCTTTTTCCTCTTCCTTTCCCTTTCTTCCCCCCTCCTCCACCTCTAACTCCCACCCCCCCCCCCCCTCCTCCCCCCCCGCCTTTCCCCTTTTTCCCCTCCCCTCCGCCTCCCCTCCTTTTCCTCCTCCCCCTTTTTCCCCTCTTCCCCCCAACCCCTCCGCCTCCTCCTTCCTTCCTCCCTTCCACTTCCCCTTTCCCCAACCACCCCCCTTCCCCTCCTCCCCTCCTCCCCTCCCCTCCTCCCCCCTTTCCCCCCCTTTTCCCCCCCTTTCTTCCCCTCTCCCTCCCTTCCTAAATCTTTTTCCACCTACCTCCCCCCCCCCCTCCCTTTCCCTCCCCCCTCCCCCCCCCCTTTCTCCCCTCCTCCCTTCACCCTACCTCCTCCTCCTTTCCTCCCCTCCCCTCCCCCTCCCCTCCCCCCTCCCCCCCCCTCCTCCTCTCCTCCTTCCCCATCCTCCTCCCCCCCATGCCCATTCCCCTTGTAAGACTGGTCCCAGCAACCATTGATAAAAAAGCAACTCCCCTTTCACAACCTCAAACCCAAAAAGAACCCTTCCCGAAATGTCAGAAAAAAGATTTTAAAAAGTTTGGGGGGACTCAACCCATTCGTGATCAACTATTTGGAAATTCTGTGGACGTGACCCCCCCCACAGAAAGAGGCACTGCTTTCCGGGAGCGTCCACGGAAAACATAGAAAGAACCCCTGAGATAAATTTAAAAAAACCCGCCGACCAAAACCCCCGGATCACATTCACGGGGGAACAAATGACGCCCACAAAACCCAAATCGAGCCCTTCCTTTTAAAAATTTAAGGGGCAATATATTTTAAAATATAAAGAAAAAAAATTTTTTTAAAGAAAAAATCACATATCTGGTTTTTTTTTCCCGAGGTTCAATGCGGAAAACAGCTTCTAAAACCCGGGCCCTTCACACAAACCAAATCGTCTGGGCAAAATTTCTGTAAAGAAAAAAGGGTTATAAATTTCAAAACTTATGGGACCTTTTTTAAAAACCCAAACCCGATTCTCTTCCAAAACCCGGATGGGTCTCCACTTAAACTCAGTTTTTTCCCTGCCCGACCCCGTAGGCCCCTTCCCCAAAAGGGGAAACCGGCCCGGTTTAATCCTACAAAAAACCCAAATTTCCCGGCAGGTAGAGGTTTCCGAAAAAAACCAAAGCTCTCGTTCCCGAAATTTAAGTTCTATTTTCCCGCAAAAGCCCCAACTCCCCATCCCGATATTAAAGCTGTTCCCTTTATTCCCCGGGAGTATACGTAAAAAATTTTCAGGATATGAGTAACTTTTTTATCAAAAAATACGAAACCCTGGGAAATTTCCGAGTCATGGATGAAACCCCAATCCCGATTTTTTGGCTGAATTTGCGATCCCGGGGTTTTAACCCTTAAAATTAAGCTCGGGAAAATTTTTCCCGAAGAGGGGGGAAGGGGGGTTTTGGGTTGTTAAAAGTCGCCTTCCCCCCGGGGGTTTTAAAACCAAACGAAAACAGTAAGGTAACCGAAAAACTAAATCGCCCATTTTTAAAAAACTAGTAATTGGCCTTGTTTATCTTTCCCCCCCTTTTCAAAAAAATAAAATTGGGACGAAAAACTCTATGAAAAATAAAGGAAATTAGTTCTAAAAAACGAAACGTTTTTCGGGGGAATTTAATTTTCCCGTAACTAGGGGGGGTCCCTCGCTACAACACATTCGGGGAAAACACCCATTAAAATCCCCAAAGAAGGTGCGTTATCCCAAAACGGGAAAACCAACGAGAGGCGATAATTTCTAGACTTTTTTTCAAAACAAACAAAAAAAATTTTTGGTCAGTGACTTTAAACGTGGGACCCGTTTTAGTAGCGGGAAACCAAACCCCCCGTTTTTATAAATTTTAAACATCAGAAAAAAGCAGCCCCAAAAAGAAAAAAAAGTTCTTGTTTTATGGGAAAGGCAGCCCTTCAAAAAGCAAAAAAGAATCTTAACGAACACCGATTGGAATCTCGAAAGAAACGAACAAGGTGCATGGAAATGAAATTCACCGGTAAGCAATTTTGAAATACAATCCTCAATGGGTTTGCGATTAGGCAAATTTTTTAAAAAATTTTAAACCGAAAGGGTGGCCCGTGAAATCAAGGACACCCTTTTGAAACAAAAAAACACATTTTGAAAACACAAAGAAACAAAAAAACGAAACGAAAAAACCCCAACACGACAAATTAGACAAATACAAAAAAACTTTTTAAGCAATCAAAAAAAATTTGGAATACGTTTTTGCCGAAAGAGAAAAATTCAAACCCTAAAATAATTTTTCGCTATTTTAAAAAAAAAAAAGTAAGCCCGGAAACCAAGGGGCCGTTGGAAATGGAAAAATAGCAACACCAGATAATAAAGTATTATGGGGGGGATATTTCCTAAAAAATTTTTGCACAGTTTTTCACTTTTAAAACCCACCCCCGAAAAATAAACCCCATCCGGAAAACCCAGAACAAAGATACTTGCCTCAGGGGGAAAAAACCTTTCAGGAATGTGCTTTTTGCTCGCGTTTAAAAAACAAAAAAAATAAAACGCCCTGGTCCTGAAAAAATTTTCGCCACCATTTTAAAAAAAGCAAAGAACAAAATAGTAAAAAAAACCCAATTTTTTTAATAATTTTTTTACCCCGGAAAGGCACCGTCCCGAATGGAAACTAAAAATGTTAAAAAACTAAAAAAAAAAAGGGAAACAACCACCCCCAAAAAAACTTTCCCCAATAAATTTTAAACATCGGTTGTTTGGAAAAATTTAAGGGAAATCCACATAAGGGGGAAAATCGTAAAGTTTTTGTAAGAAAAGGGAAAAATAATTAAAGTTTTCGTTTACTTGGTTCAGAAAAAAACCGCTCATCCCCCCAAATTTATTTGTTTTTTTAAAATAGGGTTTTTCAAAATTACAAACAACACAAACCAAAAGGAACGTAGTTTCCCTCGATTTTCAAAAAAGCTTCGACAAAGTTCCTCTAATTATGAAAAGAAAAAGTCATGGTAAAATAGGCCATTTTTCCCAAATTGGAAAAAACCGGCTGTAAAAATCGTAAAAAAGGTTGGAATTTAAATGAAGTAATTCTTCTGACGGACCAGTGTTAATAGTGGCTTTCCCTTTAAAAGGGAAATAAATTTTTGGGGACCTATCCTGTTCTTAAATTTTATAAATGACTTTTAAACAAGGAACCCCACATGCAAATTTCGAAATTTGCTGGGCCCCAACATACAAAATTGCCCACAAAAATCCCCAGCCCCAAAACTCTTTTTCGGGGGATTTAAACCCACCAAAACAAAAAGGGAAAAAAAACTTTGGAAAATGAATTTAAACCTTTGAAAAATTTCCCTGTATCATATCAGTAATAAAAACCCCTCTAAAAGTTACGTGATAAAACTATTTAAACCCCCAAAGGTTGAATAAAAAAAATTTGGCGTTATAATCTCGAAAAAATCTAAAACCCGGGAAAAAACCCAATTTAGATGTAGTAAAAACAGCAAAAAATTTGGGTTTGGTTTTAAATTGGAGAAACTTTCGGGTTTCAAATCAAAAAAAAGGGGAAAACTCCTTTTTTTAACTGGGTTTTTTCGCCACCATCTAGAAACTGTGTGCATTTGGTCCCCTTTATTAAAAAAGGGGGACATAGATAAATAGAAAAAAAAATCGGGGCCAGAGTAACCAAAATAAAACCTGGGATTGCTTTAATAATTTTTGGGAAAATCGGCTCATAGAATTTAAACTTATTCCCAGTAAAAAAACAAAGGAAAAGGGGTGACCTATCGAAGTCTTTTTCTAAAAGGATTACAACGTATCCCAAAAAATTTTTTTCACGCTAAAAACCGGGTTAAACCCTTCAACTAGAAACAACGTTTTTAAAAATAAGCGGGAAAAACGGTTTGTAACAACGGGGCAAAAAACCCTTTCAAAAACCGGGGTTTTTGTAAACGATGGAAGGGCTGCCCTCGCGTAAAAACCCAAAATTTACAAAAAAATCTTTTAAAAATCGCTCGAAAATTTTTCATATCAAATCCCCGGTTGCCCATTTGTTTTTTCCGGAATAATAAATTTTTTTCTCGCTTTCCTCTAAAAGCAAACCTCATTGCTTTGAAATGATTGCGAGTTGCGTCTACAAAAACCCCTCCCACACGTCTCAACAGCCCCGAGAAAACGGTCACAAACTACAACTTTTGATTGTGGGGGTTTTTGGGTTTTCGAAAGGGGCCCTGCCAGTTATGACCACCATCGGGAGTTATATACCAGGGGTCCTGTTTCAGGGGGCATTAAAGTCCCGGGCGTCTTATTTGGGAAAGTCCCAATTTACCGAGGGGAAATTTAAAACGAACGGGGGCCTGTTAAACTTCTGCCCCCCAAAAAAAAGGCCGGGGAAAGGCGCCCCCACTACCTTGTTTTTCCCACTCTGAGCCTACACCAACACTACATTAGCCCTCATGACACCCCACAGATAGCCCCGATTAAAGGGTTTTACCATAAAATTCGACCTATGAGGGGCTGTGGATCAGAAGGGTCCTGACGTTAGGGGAACCCCCATGGGGATTTAAGGTCCCAAAGGGGTCACTGGGGGGGGGGGGGGGGCTTTGGAAGGGGCCGGCGTCCTACAGGGAAAAGTCCCAAAAATCCGTTTTAATTGAAGGGAGCGGGGGCCAAAAAGTTTGACTTTTTTCCCCTCCCAAAAAAAGCGCCGGGCCCAAGGCTCCCGCACTCCCCTTTTGAACCCCACCGGGTTTCCCACCTTAAAAAAAACACACATAACAGGACCTTCTATCAACCAAAACCCAAACCCCCACAAACATAGTATATTTTAGAATAGTTCAGCTTTCAACTTTCTCAAAAAAAAACATATTGCTTTGAATCACTTTTTTCCGGCCACTTGGAGGGGGTGGGTAGGGGGAGGAGCCTTCACTTTCCATCCTTTCTCTCTTATTATCTAGTTAGGGGTAGTTTTAAAAGGGAAAAACACCCTTGTAAGGCCCTTTTTTCGGTTGCTGTTTGTTTTCCCCCGGGTAATCCTTTGAAATCCTCCTCCCCCTCCTCCTCCTCCTCCTCCCCTCTACAAAGGAAAAATTTTTCTCCTTACAAATAAAAAAAAACGACGAGCGGTGGGCCGTAGCCCCCTCCCCTTTAAACCCCTTTTCCTTCCCCCACAAGGGGGGGTTCACGTTCCGTTTCTGCACATACTAATCAAGTAACTAAATCAAGCGCTCTGTTACAGTGGACCCTAGTCACCCTGCCAGTAAATCCTCACGCAAGGTTTCCAAAACTATTAAGGAACTTAAATACTCTACACAAATGGCAGAAGCATTATTTTAAAGCGTAACGAATTACTAGCATACGTTGTTGTCGACTTCAATGCTACTACTTGGTACCCAATCTTGGGCGACTTCAATGCTACTACGGCACTGTGAGAGTGGCTACGGAGTTGTGTGTTGGTCCCCATGGCTCGGTACCAGAAACACCAACAGTCTCTGCCTCTGAACTTTGCAAGGTCCAGAAGGTGAGAATTGCAGGTTCTTGGTATCAGAGACCAGAGCTGCACCGCTGGACATGGTATAAGTAATGCCGGAGGGGTAGCTAAGGAGATCGACCACATCCTCGTAGTACTCGTTGGAGGATCCTCCAGAACTGCAGGGTTTACCGTAGTGTGAGTCTTTGGAACAGATCACAGACTGTTGTTGCTACACTAAGCTCATGTCAAGTCCAGAAGAATCTCAAGAGGTAACATACTGTGTTTCATCTTGAGAAATGAAGGACTTGACATGTGCTCATGAGTATGCGGTGGCAGTCTCAAATCCCGGTTGATGTGACTCTGTGCTCTGGGGATCTGTAGAAATGTGGGATACCTTCAAACGTGAAAACTCTACAGGCTGCCAAGGAGTGTATTGGGAGCGCCGAAGTCAAGCGTGGTTTTGTCTCGACGGAGACGCTGGAGAAAATCGAGGAGAGTCGCGCGCCAGGCTGGCTGGGAACGGGACCAGCACAGGGCTCTGTCACGCCGGACTAGAACCCTCCTGAGGAGAAACAAGGGAGGTATGTCAGGAGTCTCGCTGAGGATGTCGAGGGTCATTTGAACGCTAATGACCTCCGACCCGCCTACCGAGCCCTGAAGAAGCTCCGTTCCAAGTTTCCTTCTCGGGCGAGTGCTATTCGAACAGAGATGGGCGCCTCTGTGTCGGACATGGATGGGCAGATGGCTCGTTGGGTGAGTACTTGGGCAGTTGTTCACGGTGGGACCCTCCAACTGAGCAGGCTTCACACCACTGGGTTACAGGCAGTGGATGCGATCCTCCCATGACGAAACCGCACCCTCTCTTGACGAAGTCAGAGAGGCTGTAGCAAAGTTGAAGGTGGAAAGGCAGCTGGTGTTTGTAATATCAGTGCGGAGCTCCTCAAAGCTGGGGGTGAGGTCATGATCCGCGGGTTGCATGCTGTCCTGACTGCCGTGTGGCAATCAGGTACCATTCCTCCTGACTGGAAAAGGGGGCTGGTCGTCCCTATCTGGAAAGGGAAAGGGGGACCGTCAGGACTGCAACAATTACGCGGTATTACACTGCTCAGCGTACCAGGCAAGGTGCTTGCCCATCTATTGCTGACACGAATTCGCAGTCATCTGTGAAGCTCAGAGACCTCAGCAGTCTGGGTTCACGCCTGGTAAGTCAACAATGGACCGTATCCTAGCGTTCGTGTCCTGGTGGAACGCCGACGTGAGTTTCGACAGGGGATGCTTGCAGACCTAGTTGATCTCAAGAAGGCGTTGACTCAGTGCATCGTGAGTCACTCTGGGATCTTCTGCGACTTCGAGGGATTCTGCAAGGACTATTGGTTTGATAACTGGTCTGTATTCTCGGACTGAGAGTGCTGTGAAGTGTGGGCAGGTGTATCCAGCTTCTTTCCTGTGAATACAGGAGTGAGGCAAGGGTGCGTCCATGCCCCATCACTGTTTCAACGCTTGTATGGACTGGGTATTGGACAAGGTTGTATATCAAAGTGATTGTGGAGCATCCATCGGCAACACCAAGATCACTGATCTGTTTTTGCCGATGATGCAATAATCTTTGCTGAGTCGCTGTAGGTCCTGGTGATGCTCTCGAGGCGCTGCACGAGGAGGCAAAGCCTTGGGACTTGAGGTCTCCTGGCTCAAGACCAAGGTCCAGGTAATTGGAGACTTACTAGATGAAGCAGTACAGTCTGTTCATGCGTGTGGCTAGGACATTGAGATCTTGGAAAGTTTTACATACCTTGGTAGCGCAGTCCATAATGACGGCGGGTCACGTCAAGAAGTCTTACGGCGGATTGGCATAGCCCACGGTGTTATGGACTCGCTCAGCGGGAGTATTTGGCGTTGTCGGTACCTGTGCAGGAGGACAAAGATCGGATCTTCAAGTCGTTGTGATCCCTGTCTACTCTATGGTGTGAGACATGGACACTAAATAGTGACTTGAAGAGACGAATCAATGCCTTTGTAATAAGTGTCTTCGCAGAATCATGGGGTATCGCTGGGATGATTACGTGTCAAATCAGCGATTGCACCGTGAGACTGAATCGAGGCCTATTACCTGCACATAGCCCGTCAGCGCCAACTTCGGTATATGGGCATGTGCACGCTACCTGAAACGATCCTTCCATCGGGTTGTATCATTGGAAGTAAGCGCCGAGCGTATAAAGTTTACAAGCGATCAAATGCGGACTGCGATTCTAGAGATTACATTGATGTAAACCGTCGTTGTAAAGGATTAATTAAGTCTAAAAAGCGCGAGTATAAAGAAAAAATTGCAAAGGAATCCAAATCAAACCCGAAAAGGTTCTGTCAATACGTTCGAAGAAAGAAAACGGCAAAAAATGTGTTGGGCCACTGAAAGATAAGATTAACCTCCTGGTAAATGAAAATAAGAGTATGGCGTCCGTACTCAATGATTGCTTCAATGGGGTATTTATTAAAGAAGGACGAAGCCCCATTACCAGAACCAGGAAACATGTATGCGGGATTCGAAAATTACAGATTGGTAATAGGAGAGATAACAGTAGACGAAATATCAAAGTATTTGCAGAAACTTGACCCAGCAAAATCCGTGAGGGTGGACGAAATGTCGCCGAGATTATTTCGCGAATGTCACAGTCAACTTTCGCTCCCATTAAAGATTATTCTCAATAAATCGCTAATGGACAAAAATGTTCCTAGTATGTGGAAATTAGCGAATGTTACACCGATATTCAAGAAAGGGTGTAAGAGCCTCGCAAGTAATTATCGCCCAATTTGTCTAACGTGTGTGATTGTCAAACTATTTGAAAAAATATTGCGGGATAAAATTGTATCTTTTCACGATGAAAATAACTCAATATTAAACTCCCAGCATGGATTTCGAAATAAGAGATCCTGCTTAACAAACCTACTCGATTTTTTTAATGTCATTTATTCAAACTGGGCCGCCAAAATTCCCTCGGATGTAATATACCTTGATTTTCAGAAAGCCTTCGATACAGCTCCCCATATGCGACTTTTGACCAAGCTAAGGGCACATGGCTTAGGAGAGCAACTATGTTCATGGATTGGCGATTGGCTTTCAAATCGTAAACAACGGGTAGTAATAAATGACGAGGCATCTGATTGGTTAGATGTTACTAGTGGGGTGCCTCAGGGCTCGGTCTTGGGTCCTACTCTTTTTCTGATATATATCAATGATCTGGACTGCAGACTTGTATCTAAAATATCGAAATTTGCAGATGACACCAAACTAGGCGGTAAAGCATATACTAGAGAAAACTGCGAAATCATACAATGTGATCTCGACAAACTATCAGATTGGAGTGATAAATGGATATTAAAATTATATTCTGATATATGTAAAGTAATGCATATAGGCAACGATAGCCTCAAATATAACTATCAAATGCAAAATAAATCGTTAACTGAAGTACAGCAGGAAAAGGATTCAGGTGTCATCATCAGTAATTATGTTAAAACCAGTCCACATTGCCTAGCTGCCAGTAAAAAGGCGAATATGATGTTGGGCTTCATTAAACGCAACTTTGAACATAAAACTCCGGAAGTAATGACACAATTATACACATCTTTGGTTAGGCCGTACTTAGAATATGCAGTTCAATTTTGGTCGCCTTGTTTCGTAAAAGATCAAGCCAAATTGGAATCAGTGCAAAGAAGAGCAACCAAACAAATTCCATCTCTGCGAAATTCATCTTATGAAAAGAGACTGCGGAAACTTAATATGTTTTCCTTAAAGGATCGTAGAATCCGTGGGGACTTGAATATAAACCTTTAAGATCCTAAAATGATTTGATGTCATTAATCAAGAGAACCTATTCGAGCTTTCAACTCAAGTGACAACAAGAAATAACTGTTTAAAACTAAACGGTCAACGTTGCATCACAGATTTCCGTAAAAATTATTTCAATGTAAGAGTTGTTGATTGATGGAACAAATTCCCAGCAAATGTTGTCGAAGCCAGCACAATAACAACATTTAAAAACAGACTTGACGCGCACTGTAAAGTAAATGGGTATTGATAGTGCCCTGCGAATTCATATTATGGTCCCCCGGATCGATTAGTGTTAGTGGTAGTTGTAGTTAGTATATTTCATATCCTATCATTCTTCACTACGAATGTCCATGTTCCTATCTTCTTTAGGGACATGGTATCATTTTCCAACTGTTCTCTTACATGTAGTTGCTGTTAGTAGTATGTAGATCAGCAGATACCCTCGTTATGGACCAATAGGTCTCCTGGTGTCTGTTATTCCTATGTATTCCTATGTATTCCTCCTTCTCCCCCGCCTCCTCCTCCTCCTCCTCCTTATCCTATCATTCTGCACTATGAAACTTCCTTGTTCCTATCCTCTTTAGGGACATGGTATCACTTTCCAACTATTTTCTTACAAGTAGTTGATAGTTAGTAGTATGTAGTTCAGCAGATACCCTCGCTATGGACCAATAGTAGAGTACGCCGTAGGTCCATTGAAAAGTGCAATATAGATTATTTCGAATTTGGCAGGGTGTATTCTTATGTAAAATTGAATTTTAAGGGTGGTTTGTCTTGTTCAACTTTTTGGTTTGAGCACTTCTTGCTATGCAAAAATGGACTTTTATATTTATATTCAAAACATAGCTTAAAGTGCGATTTTGCATAGTAAGAATTGCTCAAATGCAAAAATGTAACTAGATTAAATCGTCTTAGAATTCCATTTTACATAGGAAATTGGCATGCTAAAGTTGAGAAAAAGAATTTATGTTATACGGCGTACCCTAACCAGGGTACAAAAATAGTTGGATTGGGTTACGATGGGAGGAAGGACAAGACCAGGACGATGGTGCCCGACAGCTATGGGAAACTACACCTAAGGTTGATCAGGGAGGAGCATGTGTCAGTGACAGAGGAGCCATCTGGAAGGTACCTTTGGCACTTTGTACCAGAGGACCCGGTGCCAACTGAGAAACCTATGTTCAAGGTGGCTCAGGCTCCCTATGATCTGCTGGTGACATACGACTCCACCGACTCACTGATCGTACTGCAAGGTGACTCAACTAGGGCCAACACGGGGTGGAAGGGTGGTACTCACGCCCATTTGGAGAAGATGCTGGGACGCAAGTTCTTCTGGAGTATATGCGTGTTGCACACAAACGAGTTGCCCCTGCGCCACCTTATCACCAGCATCGACGGGCCTACCTCATCTGACACGGGTTCACGGGTCCAGTGTGCAGTCTGCTGTCCAGCGTGAATGAGATGCAGTACAACGCAGAGTTCAGAGGAGTGTCAGGCGTTGAAGATCTCACGGAGATACCGGAGTATATCCTGGTCAACATGTCCACTGACCAGCAGGTCTCCTACTAGCTGGTCCAGGCTGTGAAGCGGGGCGTTCTCCCGTCCGATCTGCAGGAGATCAAGTGTGTAAGGTGTCCCACTCCAGATGGCTCACCACAGCCCAGTCGTTCGTGTACATGTGGACCAGAAAGCATGGACTGACTGGCAAAGAACTGAACACCCTGGAAATCCTAGTCAAGTACTGCCTGCAGGTGTACTTCAAACTTTACTACGACATCAAGGTTCACCACAGACTAGAGGACGGCCCCAAGCACATCCTCACGCAGCTCAGAGTGATGAGGTCGCAGCCCAAGAAGGTCCAAACAGCTGTGACCTTCTACGTGCAGACAGGAGCATAGTTCGCATACTCAGAATGTGTCCTCCTTTCGCTGATGGCGAGTCAAGAGTGAGGACGACCGCAGGTTCGCCGTGACCAAGATTTTGAAGCTGAGGGCTGGCGAGGAGTATGGGAACACCAGTGTAAGACCTCGCATCACACCCAAGCTGAACTTGTCAGCCACCAGCTTGCAGACACTGATCAGCTGGCAGCCTGGCCACGTGCACGAGCCGGTATTCACCTGTTCACTGTCCGGGGATCAGATTCAGGAGTTCCTGGTCAAGCAGTACGAGGTTCCGGAGTTCTTTATCCACACTCAGAGCACCGAAAGAGTCGTGAAGCAGGTGACAGAGGCTGCGGCAGCAGGCCAGAGACGGGTTCATCCGGGCTCGGGCCCACCACCGGGAGACCATGCCCTGCTTCAGGTGTAAGGACATGATGGACGCGTTCTAGGCCAACGTAGAGGCTGTGACACTGTGATGTAGTGCCTGATGAACCAACTGATCAGAAAGAGCTTACCAAGCTAGTCATTTGGAACTCATATTGGTGCATGATGCAATACACAGGACCAACCGGACACTGCGTACTCATTTAAGCATTATTCGATAAGAATGCAATATAAAAGTGCGATTTTGCATAGTAAGAATTGCTCAAATGCACAAATGTAACGAGATAAAATCGTCTTATAATTCCATTTTACATAGGAAATTGGCATGCCAAAGTTGAGAAAAAGATTTTTTGTTATACGGCGTACCCCAACCAATAGGTCTCCTGGTGTCTGTTATTCCTATGTAATCCTATGTTATCCTTCCTCCTCCTTCCTCCTCTCCTCCTCCTCCTCCTCCTCTCCCCCTCCTCTCCTCCTTCCTCTCTCTCCTCCTCCTCCTCCTCCTCCTCCTCAGTGCAAAGAAGAGCAACCACAAACAAATTCCATCTCGCGAAATTCATCTTAGAAGAGACACTGCGGAACTTAATATGTTTTCCTTAAAGGATCGTAGAATCCGTGGGGACTTGATAGAAACCTTAAGATCCTAAAAGGATTGTGATGTCATTAATCAATGGAAAACCTATTCGAGCTTTCAACTCCGTGACAACAAGAAATAATGTTTAAACTAAACGTTAAACGTTGCAGCAGATCTCCGTAAAAATTAGTTCAATGTGAGAGTCGTTATCGATGGAACCTAGTTACCACAAATGTTGTCGACCAGCACAATACTACTTAAACAGACTTGAAGCGCACTGTAAAGTAAATGGGTATTGATCTGGCCTGCCGATATTCCTATTTAGTCCCCCGGATCGGTTAGTTGTTATGGTAGGGGTAGTTGTAGTTAGTTATTTTCATACCCTACTTTTCTGCACTATGAAACTTCCGTGTTCCTATCTTTTTTAAGGACATGTATCCTTTTCCAACTGTTTCTTACAAGAGTGATAGTTAGTAGAGTAAGTTCAGCAGACACCCTCGCATGGACCAATAGGTTTTTCCTGGTCTGTTATTCTTATGTTATTCCTATGTAATTCCTCCTCCTCCTCCTCTCTCCTCCTCCTCCTCCTCCTCCTCCTCCTCTCCTCCTCTCCTCCTCCTCCTCCTCCTCCTCCTCCCCCTCCTCCACTTCTCCTCTCCTCCTCATCCTCCTCCTCTCCAAACTGCGCGCCTATCAGTCTGTCTATTCCTGGCTGTCACTTTCGCCATGTAATCCACTGTAGACTTATTTTGCATTGCTCCTCTGTCTTTCATATTTGCTGATGCAATTTTGTCCCTGTCTGTCTATCTGTTTGTCTTTCATACTGGGGTCCTTTCCTCACCCGCTTGGCTCCCTTCCACCAATATATCAAGGGATAAAATAAGAAGAAATAACATCCATAAGTTTTCAAGAAATAGATTTATAAACCTTTGATTTTATTAGTGTTTTTATTATTGGTTTGATGCGTCTCTCTCTCTCTCTCTCTCTCTCTCTCTCTCTCTCTCTCTCTCTCTCTCTCTCTCTCTCTCTCTCTCTCTCTCTCTCTCTCTCTCTCTCTCTCTCTCTCTCTCTCTCTCTCTCTCTCTCTCTCTCTCTCTCTCTCTCTCTCTCTCTCTCTTTCTATGTTTGCACACTTCCCAAACACACACACGTTCTTCTCTAAATACTGTCCTGTGTTTACTCAATTTTATTCAGAGACAACTACTGAGAGAAAGAGAAAGGAAGGTAGAAAAGGATTAAGTGAAGAAAATAAGAGGTCAAGGAAAATAAAGGAGAAAATATACAGATACAATTCAAAAAAACAAAAAACAAAGGATATATAAGTAAACAGGGTGAAAGGAAAGCAAGATAGACAGGGCGGAAAACCATTTAGCTCAATTAATCAATCATTGGGAGCATACGCCGGGGGGCGTGTCGCCTCGCCCACTCTACGACGCCACTCCCGGGGGTCACCTCGCGCGAGTCCCCATGCAAGCTCCTCTCCCACACCAAGCAACTCTCGATAAGAAGCATCAACTTGCCCCGACCACGAGACTTGTGGTCGCCCCCTAGGCCTCCTCCACGCCCGATTGTCTCTTACAGATACAACCCGGTGGGAAGGATCGGTTTCAGGGTAGCGTGCCACATGCCACATAGCCGAAGTTGGCGCTAACGGATAACGCAGGTAATAGGCCTCGATTCAGTCTCACGATGCAACTGCTGGTTTGACACGTAATCATCCCGGCGTTACCCCATGATTCTTCGAAGACACTTATTACCACAGCCATCGATTCGCCTCTTCAAGCTGCTAGCTAGTGTCCAAGTCTCACAGCTTTGAGTAAGACAGGGATCACAAGCTATTTGAAGAACCGGATCTTTGTCCTCCTGCACAGGTACCGACAACGCCAAATACTCCTGTTGAGCGAGTCCATAACACCGTCGGCTATGGCAATCCGCCGTAAGACTTCTTGACGTGACCTGCCGTCATTATGGACTGCACTACCATGGTATGTAACACCTTCACATATTTCAATGTCCTCACCACACGCATGAAAGACTGTACTGTTTCATCTAGTAATCCTCCTGTTACCCTTAGTCACCCCTAAAACATTTTCTATGGAGTGTTACCCTTAGTCACCCCTAAAGCATTTTCTGTGGAGTGATTGTGGTCCCGTTAATTAAGCGAGCATGTTGATGAGGTGGACAGCAGGTGGAGCGGGGCTCTTTTTTTTGGGTGGACAGCTTACTGTGAGGAGCTGGCTGTGGAGGCTCCGTGGATAGGCCACGTGTTGTACAGAGAGTGGTATAAGGGAAGTAATTGTGTGTTGGGTGTGTGCTTGACTTGGTGATTGACTTGGTGTGTGATTGACCGATGGTGTATGGTGTAAGGTGTATGTGTGTCGGAGGTGTGTGGCGTGAGCAGCAGCTGGTTGTGTCGGATGCGTGTAGCCTGGTGTGTGGTTTGTGTATGTGCTTGACTGGCGTGTAGCCTGACGGTGTGTGATGGTGTGTGCTTAACTTTGGCGAGTAGCCTGGTATGATGTGATGGTGTTGGATGGTGATTGGTGGATTGATGCTTGAGTCATCAAAGGGCTATCAAAGATATATTTCTTTGCTTTGTTGTGTGATTGTATGTATGATTGGAGTGGTGATGACGTGAGGTGGTGCAGACTGTGTTGTGGGATGATTTCATGATTGATTTGATGCGCAAGTCATCATTGGGCCATCATAAATATATTTATTTGTTTATGTACATGTATGATTGTGAAAATACATTATATGTTAAACTATGAGAAGCGAGTCAATATTTGCATGGTGATTGTGAGTGTGGGGAGTGAAATTCTAGTTTCCAACCAGCCAGCCCGGGGTAACTTCTCTGAGGGAGAAGCAAGGTACAGTGTTAAGTATTGCACAATATTTACTGTGCATGTTTTTGCAGCAAGGAGCTGCAGTGTGGTGAAGTGTGACTGGGGACGTAACACTCGAAACACCTGTACCTTGGTCTTGAGCCAGGAAACCTCAATACCTAAAGGCTTTCATCCTTGTGCAGCGCATCAAGAGCCATCACCAGGACCTCCAGCGACTCAGCAAAAATTACTGCAACATCGGCAAAAACAAGATCAGTGATCTTGGTGTTGACGAGGGATGCTCCACAATCACTTTGATCTACACCTTTGCCCAATACCCAGTCCATACAAGTGTTGAAAAGTGATGGGGCAATGACGCACCCTTGCCTCATTCCTGTATTCACAGGAAAGAAGCTGGATACACCTCCCCTACATTTCACAGCACTCTCAGTCCCAGAGTACATACAGACCAGTCATCAAACTAATAGTCCTTGCAGGATTCCCGCGAAGTCGCAAAAGGTCTCAGAGTGACTCACGATGCACTAAGTCAAACGCCTTCTTGAGATCAACATAGGCTGCAAGCATCCCCTGTCGAAATTCACGTCCGCGTTCAACCAGGACACGAGGCGCTAGGATACGGCCATTTAGCCACCAAGATAGAGAGATAGAGATCAATGAAAAAAAGGAAGGAGGGTAATATACGTCGCAAGGAGGAAAATAAAGCAAGATAGAGAGGAGGAACAGACATTTAGTTAACATTCCTCAATGTATATACTTATCTTTTATTTGTACTAGTACTTAAGTTCATTTCCTGTTTTTTATGCATGTATATTATGCTTAGGTCCTGTTCCCCTTCCTCCGTGTGGCGACAGTCAACAAGAAGCCGTCTCACCCATATCTAGGAGATGGGGAGAGATGTGACGTATAAGTGAGCGAGTGCGTGAGTGGCCTTGACCTGAGCCTGGTGTGTGTGTGTGATATATATATATATATATATATATATAAAGAAGAGAGAGAAGAGAAGAGAGAGAGAGAGAGAGAGAGAGAGAGAGAGAGAGAGAGAAGAGAGAGAGAGAGAGAGAGAGAGAGAGAGAGAGAGAGAGAGAGAGAGAGAGAGAGAGAGAGAGAGAGGAGCGAGCGAGCGAGCGAGCGAGAGAGAAGAGCGAGAGAGAGAGAGAGAGAGAGAGAGAGAGAAGAGAGAGAGAGAGGAGAGAGAGAGAGAGAGAGAGAGAGAGAGAGGAGAGAGAGAGCAGAGAAGAGAGAGAGAGAGAGAGTAACGAAGACCAGGGTTAAGGGAGAGGAAGTTGAGATGAAGTGCGTTGATAGGATTTTTTTTTTTTTCTCTCTCTCTCTCTCTCTCTCTCTCTCTCTCTCTCTCTCTCTCTTCTCTCTCTCTCTCTCTCCCTCTCTCTCTTTCTCTCTTAATCTCTCCTCTTACCTACTAACTTATCATCCTCCCTCTCCCCTCTTTCCCTACCTGCACCTTTACCTTTCTTACCTATCATATATACATCCACCACTTCCTCCTCCTCTCATCCACCTCATTTTTACATCACGAGGGACTAGCCAAGGGGAAAAAAGGGAGGTAATAAAAAATAATCAAAAATCACTGAAGATCACCTCAAGGCAACGCAACTCATGTCTCGCCTGAAAACTTGCGTGTAATGGACAACGCTAACTAGCAACTTAACTGTATTGGCTTAAACACAAACATTTATGCAAACATTTATATTCATGCTCAAAAAGACACACACCACCACCATCACCATCTTATAACTTTTCAACGTACTAACTTCTACTTGTCATATACATGTTTCTGTTTTCAAAAGTTCAGCATTTTCAAAATGTTTTCATGGTATTTATTAAAATTGGTTTTTCCACCACAAATATCTTGGTTAGAACCTTAAAGAAAATCAGAGGAAGTAAGGAAGTAAACGAAATTTCATAAGCTTTCTGCTCTTATTTTGCACACACACACACACACACACACACACACACACACACACCACACACACACCACACACTCACACACACACCATGTGTGACACACCGCGCGATGGTCAGGTTGATAAAGTTCTGGTCTCTCACTCTGTGGGTAGGCGGTTCGAATCCTCGCGCTCCCGGGGATTTTTCACTTGACAAATTCGGGCGGTTACTGTCCCCCTTGAGCAAGGGGATGGGGGTGTGTGGTGTGTGAGGTCCCAGCATTGCCCAAAGATCGGTAATAATGAGCTCCAAGCTCGCACTGAGAGGGTGAAACTGGCGATCGCGAGCCAGCTCGCGTGGACAAAGACCATGGGTGAATGAATGACACACACACGCACACACACACACACATACACACACACACACACACACACACACACACACACACACACACACATACACATACATGCACACACACACACACACACACACACACACACGATTCAAATCAACTCGTGCGTGATGACCCAAGAATACCTTCGTGTCATTCGTGTGTGGAAAAATACTGCAGTAAATTAGTTCATGACACGAGAGGACGACGGTGCGTTGGCGTTGATGTTGTACCTATATGGGACAACGGTGCTGAGGCTACACATACATACATACACACATACGTACAATCCCAACAATGCATCCAGCCAGCCAGTCTGTTCCACCAAGACGCACAATGAACAAACCCTCCTTTATCTGGGGAATGTCTTTGGAGTTTCCTTCGCCACGCGCTCACCACCTGTGCCAAACAAAAGGTGCCGGTGGTGCCCTGCTGTCCCTCCAGGGGGAAGCAAATCGGGAGCGGCGGCCATGCGTTCTGTCTGAATACCACCATGACCACCAGTGAGGGCGTGGTGGAGGAGGTGGTGAAGCAGATGCTGCCATCAAGACACCTCGCCTCCACCTCGAACTCGGGCAGCTGATGTACGAGGCCGTCCTCCTGGCCAGAGTCTTGGACATAGCCGATGTCCCGTACCTGTACAAACATGTACAAGGTCATGGACCTTCCCGCACTCATCACCTCATTCGACGGTCGAAGGACTTAGACTTAGGGAATAACAGCGGCCTAGGACAAGCCATCTTCGCGCTAGAGAAGCTGTGCTGGGAGGAGCACCGCTTCCTGGCGCCGGAGTCGGTGGCAGGCCGTACCAGTTGCACCGCGTTTGACCCGTTCTCGTTGGGACACATGATGTCAACCTTTGCCAAGTGTTTCGAACGTCAATCACAGGTTAGGCGCCTTCTGTGGCAACTCGGAGTCCAGGCCACTGCCCCATATGCTGCCAGAGACCCCGCCTCCAGGAGCTCAGCGCTTCTCTGGAGGGCACCCTAGAGGGCGCCCCACCACACTACAGGCTCGGCTGAGCGGACGACGCGCAAACATTCTATCTATTAGTATATTTTTTATTTTGACTTTTTTTTCTCCCTTATGTTGGTTGCCCTCATCAGCAGGAGTCTCAAGGCATTGTCAAGTGTTTTAAGGTTATAGATATATCAAAACATATTAATTGGAATTACTTTCCTTACAAGCCACGTTTTCATGTTCATGCACCTTCACCTTCGAAACTGACTAGTGAAAGTAAAAAATAGATAAAAACACTATGAATAGCTCATTCCATAACACTATAACTCGCCCTACACTCGACGCCGCACTGCACGCTCGTCACTCCACTCACCCGCATCTCTTACGCACGCACGCCGCCGCCCCGCACTCACTCGCCTCCGCCGCACGCACCACTCCCTCTCACTCCCACGCTCGCACTCGCCTCACTCACCCCTCTCCTCTCGCACGCTCCGTCATCGTCTCTCTCACTCTCTCACTCCTCACGCCCTCCGCCCATCCCCTCCGTCCGCACGCTCTCACGCCGCATCGCTCTCTCTCTCTCTCTCTCTCTCTCTCTCTCTCTCTCTCTCTCTCTCTCTCTCTCTCTCTCTCTCCTCTCTCTCTCTCTCTCTCTCTCTCTCTCTCTCTCTCTCTCTCTCTCTCTCTCTCTCTCTCTCTCTGTGCATAAAAGATGAAAAAAGAAATAAATCGTGAAGAATGCGAGGCCTAATAATCCACATTGTCCTTCTGTCTCCACTAGCAACACCGACAAAGACGCAGTCGCGTCAAGTCGTCCACGCCTTCAGCGCCTCCTACAGCCAATGCCAGAGTATACATCGAGGGAAGGTTGTCTGTACTTACCATGGAGGTAGGATAATAGGAGAGGTCGAGGCGCGGAAAAAGTGAGGTCATGCTGGTCGGCTGGCGGCCATACGAGGATTAGTAGAAAGCATGGGACAGCAGCTGCTCTCTTGCCCAGCCCTGACCTGACTATACACCATAGTTTTATCACTAGTAGCACAGCTATTCAGTGAATCAGTTGCTAATTCATTGAGACTGTCTGCATGATCAAATCAGCAATTTTGAGGGCTGTGAAGCGACTATAAATTTCATTATTATGCTTAACACTGTGTTTGACATAATGAATTCCAGTTAAAAGTTGAATGCAACAGCCTACAAATCTCCAATTCAAAAGAGATTTCCAAGTCAAATCGAAACACAGGCTGTCTTGGATATCTTTTTATAATACGGAGTTTTCAGATCCTGTATACATGAAAACATAATTGCATCTAATGGTTCAACACTTGTTTTTAATGACGTATAGATTAAGTCAAGACCATATACAACGGTTTCTTGGTGAAAGTAAGGCGTATGGGAGGATGCAATAATAATCCCACAATCAGACAGTTTTCTGCTGCCTATAAGAAGTTGCTGGTACATAATGATATGCCAGATATTGCGAGCGGTAACTGCCTCAACCTGGAATCTTTACCAATACTAACTGTACCTACCCAGTGTAATGGTGCATTGATTCAACATTCTGTAAAGATCATAAACACTTCTCTTGTGAAAAAGCAGTTAAAGACGAAACAAATAAAATACATACATATAATACAGATGAAAATGATTCCATGTACATTTCCACTATCTCACACTTATCAAAGTGCTCCAACAAAATTGTTGCCTACATTACCGGCTTCGTCGTGCACAGTCGTGGAAAAGCTTTGCATTGCGAGGCCTGTATTGACACTTTAACCTTGAGAGACGCCACTGCCTCCTCCATTCCACTCCCTTATCAATCTTAAAGCAGAGGGAGATTAATATATCCCACAGACGACGTAATATATATATTTGTAACAAATGAAAACCTTTTTAGAGAAATCATGGCGCACAAAAGCTCCACATTTAAAACTTGGGAGAGTGGTTTGCCATAAGGTGGTAGGTGCAGTCCTACAGACTTACGTCAGTAAAAGCATATTCCTTAATCTAAGTGATCATATGTATGACACAGAGCCTCATGAAATAACTTACACTTATTAACGACTAAAAGAACATTACAATTATTTATACATCACATTAGACAATTTTTTTAGAATATTACATATTTTTTCTTTTACATCCCGAGACACTTTTTTGAAGAACAATAATTTTGTTTTCTTTTACATCACCAGAAACACTTTTTGGCCAAGGGAGCCCGCTAGTTTCACTCCCTTAACAGTTTTCCATCTAACCGTCGTTTCACCTGACTGAGCCAACCACTCTGACCTGAAACAGTCATGGGGCACGGCGCGGCACTCGTCATGTATTCGGCCTTGAGGGCACAAGACTCCCTGGGGGCGTTGGGCTGCTGCTGCCCATGTGTTGCCGCCACGACCTTCATCTCTATTCCATTCATCACCTCCTGAGGGCGGCCAGGGCTGAGTTTTCCATTAAGCCCAGGAGAGGCGGGGAGGCTTTACACCCACTGCCCGTATATGTGTGTGTATTCACCTAGTTGTATTTTTAATACAACTGTGTGTGTGTGTGTGTGTGTGTGTGTGTGGTGTGTGTGTGTGTGTGTGTGTGTGTGTGTGTGTGTGTGACCGCGCGAATATCCCCACAAGCACCGCAGTTGACAGTCTCAGGGACGCCACAGCTCCGCCTCAGCGCGTCGGGGCCACATGTTGTCTGGTGGACGGCGTTGAGGCGTGGTGAAAACACCGAAACTCCCGCAATAAATGAGGCGCTGCACACTGCCGGTTCACTGGATGACGCGCGGCGCTCTCCCGGTTTGAACAAGGCCTTCGTTTGAAGCCGACTTAAAACTGGCCCTGAAGAAGTGAACATAACCCCCATCCCTCCACCACCCATACACCATTATCTTCACCGCGCCTATCCCTTCACTGCCTTCTCCCTCTCTTACTTACCCCTCCCTTCCTATCCCTTCCTTACCTTCCCCCTCCCTGCCTTTCCTTACCCCCCCTCCCCGCTTGGGTACTGGAGGCAGGTGATTCCACAGCCAGATTCCAGCAATTTTGTAGAGGCGATCCGTGGCGGCCCGAGACCCAATGCTTAATTTTCTTCCCTGTTAAACCGAGTCTGCTCGCGATTGCACTTTAATACAAGTTTACTTTTTCGTATGGGAGTTTCACCTTGATGGAAATCGTTGCAAGTATAATAAAAGGTAAAGAGAGAGCGAGAGCGAGAGCGAGAGCGAGAGAGAGAGAGAGAGAGAGAGAGGAGAGAGAGAGAGAGAGAGAGAGAGAGAGAGAGAGAGAGAGAGAGAGTTAAAGTAACAAAAAACCTCATATAACAGGAGAAAGTGTTGGGAAAAAACTACGATGGGCTATTAAAGATAATATATAACTCTCTCTCTCTCTCTCTCGCTCTCTCTCTCTCTCTCTAAACAAATCCATTGTTTTTTCCCATTGATTTTAATTGATAACCGACACCAGATAACAGGTAGTTATAGTCCTCAAACACCCAGTGTGCATATGGTTGAGCAGCAACAGCGTAAGGTAACCGGTCCCTCACTCAATACACAGTGTGACAGCGTGGGTGAGCGGCAGCAGTGTCAGGTAGCTGGTCACACAGTGTGCCAGCGTGGGTGAGTGGTAGAAGCGCCAGGTGGCCGGTCCTTCACTCAACACACAGTGTGCCAGCGTGGATGAGTGGTAGAAGCGCCAGGTGTGGATGACAAGTGCTGACTGCCGATCCCTCCTGCCAATAGCTTGACATGAACTCTGGGTCGAATCCTCGATCCTCGTGGCTCATTCCAACCTCTGTAATATAAACTGAAGTACCATTTATCTCCTTTCCTCCTCCTGGTCCTGAAACGGATAAAGATTGAACATGGGGGATAATGTAGTACTTCCATGAGATTTCCCCGACATAGACAAGCTGATCATTTGCCGTGGTATGCGGGTGCGAGTAGACCTACGGATCTGGGGTCAAGTCTCCGTGGTGTAGAGACAGGAGGAGCTGTCGAGGAAATTCTAGGTGTCGCTGAAGTGTGTGTGCGAGGCAGAGGGTGAGAGCATTTGGACAGCTGGATCTCTGTGATGCAGGAGCATCTGGCGATAGAGTAAGAGTATCAGAGCTCTTTGGAGAGAAATTGAAAGTTGTTGGATGTGGGGACTGTGGATGAATGCTCTCATTTGAAGGTTGGACATGGAAATCGGACTGGGAAGAGATGGGTGTTGTCCGTGGATTCTGTAGGAGCCTGCACATCGGGTTTATCTTTCTAAGGAGTTTCCTGTTACGCAGCGTGCACCGTCCGCTTCTTTCTAACTTGACTAGATATTGATCATAGTCCTCCTTTTCAAGTATTAGGCCAGTTTTTCCCACTTATTTGGGTCATTTTTCATTTGATGTTGGACAATGACATAGTCCCCGAGTGAAAGAGGAGGCAGTACCTTTGTGTGTGCGTTAAGTCTCTCAACTATCTGAGCATGGCGGAGTGCAAGCGCACGCTCACGAACCTCCGCAGTTATTAACCACTTGCGTCGCGGTTTATAATTCCCTGGTAGAACTGGCATGTTATCCCGTAGTTGTCGACCAAATAATATCAGTGCGGGCGTGAGACTTACGTCTTGATCAGGTGTGTTTCGGTATTGAAGGAGAGCTCTAGCAAACCTGTTAGTGTTCAATGTACCACGTGGTCCAGTGTTGTTTCTGATCAATCTTGTGGCAGTCTTCACACCAAACTCAGCTCTGGTATTTGAATGTGGGAACGCAACACTGCTTATACGGTGCCTTACTCCCCAATTTTGTAGAAATCGGCTAGTGACATAGGATGTATACTGTGGACCCCCATCGGAAGCTAACTCTACGGGTGTGCCAAGCGTGGTGAACAGGGTGCGAAGGGAGTTAATTTAAGCCATTCGCGTCATATTTATCTGCTGCACTTTGCATGATGGACAACCATCCTGAATAGCGGTCCACATAGATGAGGTAGTTGTGCCCGGCATGACTGAAGTAAATCAGAACAAGTGAACTCAAAAGGGAATGTGGGTAGTTGTGGGGGTGTTGCAGGTGCTGAGGGCTGGGAGGGTGCGTTTGTGTTGCAAGTGATACACCTTTGCCACTGCTGAACAATGGCTCCATCTATACATGGCCAGTATATTGACTATCTTGCCCTGTTTTTCATACCAGCTATTCCTTGATGTGCTGAGTGGAGAGTTTCAATGATGTCTGCTCGTAAGGAGGATGGTATGAGGACCCTGTTCCTGTATGTGAGGATGCCGTCGACTGATGAGCGACAATCTCTTACCTTCCAGTACTCCATCAAGGTGCCTGGCCACAGTACCTGATTTTACCTGATTTTTTTTAATGATTTTCATTGAGAAAATTTGTTTCATGCTGCGTGAGGTTGAACATGAAAGAGACGAAAGAAAGAAAGAAAAGACGGTCGACTTAAAAGTACAAACAAATCATAAATAGTAAACACATATATTGTAATACTGGTACAGCAAAGAAAACGATAATGGAAAAGACGAAAAATACATAATACAATTAAATAAGAAAGACATGAATGACAAACTCCAAAAACATTCAATTCAGAAAAAGACGAAAAAAACCACACAAAAATCAATGAGCATTAGAAGGTAAAACAAAACAAATTTTTTGACTTTCAAACGAATAAAACAGCATCGCGACCTACCTCGATTCTATCCTGTTCACTTATTTTACTTACTTTTTTTTCTTTTTTTTCGAGTCTTCATTTTAAACTTTTCTAGCACAAAAAAAAAAAAAAAGATTTTCCTGATTGCTCTGATAAACGTTGTTGTTAATTTTTTTTGTCTTTTCCATTTTTCACTACTTTTTTTTTCGTTCCTTCCTACCTTAGTAGTTTTTTTTTTTTTTTCTCTCTTCTCTCTCCCCTTTTTCTCTCTCTCTCTCTCTCTCTCTCTCTCTCTCTCTCTCTCTCTCTCTCTCTCTCTCTCTCTCCTCTCTCTCTCTCTCTCTCTCTCTCTCTCTCTCTCTCTCTCTCTCTCTCTCTCTCTCTCTCTCTCTCACTCTCAACATCCCTTCAATATACACAGCACGCAATATAAAAATGCAAATGGAACTAAGACACATTAGAAAGACCCTTTGTTGCGTGCCATTATACACTCACACCAAATAAGGCTGACAGGGCATTACTGCAGCTCAAGATTATAGTCAGTATACAAGTGCTTGTGGGCCCTTCGGACCCATGTATTGATGTTTGTAGTAGTAGTATATTTTAGACAACATGTGATTGCAAACTCCAATCGTGTTGTTGCTGTCGTTGATCACTGGTCAAAGTGCCTCGGGTAGACCACGTTCCGTGTGATTACAACCCTTTGTGTTCCGTGTGATTCCAACCCTTTGTGTTCCGTGTGATTCCAACACACACACTCACACAAACGTTTAAGTCCATGAGTCTACTGAGTTTGTGGAATGCGGTAATACATTACCGCAGAGTTTTTCCTAGTAATCTAATACTCATAAAAGTGTTTTTAGCCAAAAACACCCCTTCAAAAGGATTCAATCGACATGGAACTAAGCCGCTTACCACCTACAATTTATTTGCGATTTTTTGAGCCTACTCTAATAAAAATTTAATTTACAGTTTCGGCTACCCAAAACAGACAAACAGACAGACACACAGACAGACAGACAGACACACGGCTACTCCTATAGTATATTAGATGCTCTCTCACCGCACCGCCACTACAGATACTCGAACTGTGGACCAAATTAGAAGCCCGCGATCTTATCCAGTCATCCACCACGCTATACGGAAGGTAGTAATTGAGGCATGAAACAACTGGGAATTACCTGTCTCGTCTATAGGCTCATTAGTGATATGTTGATGAGGCTTTGAGATAAGATTCCTATTCGAGGTGAAATTAAGACCAGAGGCTCGTATAGGTAAGATTTTAGTCCTTATATAGTTCATATTTATGAGTCCTTATGCTCACTATAGGTACTGTTATAGTCCTTATAGTTGACATTTATGAGATAACATTCTATAGTTAACATTTGTGAGTCCTAATGATCGTTCAAGAAAAGAAGTAAAATTGCAATAGAGGATACTTGATGGATATAAATAAAGAAATGGTTCCTTTATATATGAAAAATATCAGACAGTTTTATCTTATCTTCTTCATTTTGTAAATATTTAGACTTCTTCCTTTGCATCTATTTTCCATGTGTTGTAATCGTCCCTCTTCTCCTTCCTCTTTCGCATTCCCATAGTCTTGAATCCTTTCCATCTAATTACTATTCATCCGACCCGACCTTGTTCTCTTCACTTTCTTTTCCTCTTCAATTCCTCTCTTCTCCTTCCTTTATAACATTGATAATAATTATAATAATAATAATAATAATTGTGTTTAGCCCGAAGGTATAGACAGCAACCACTAAACATAACATACATACATACAAAAATGGGAAATGAACTAAAGTAATAATACAAATAACAGACAATAATGAAATACATGACGGCATTTATCCACTCACGCTTAGACTAATTCCTAGTAATACTATTTTCCTGCAAGTTAACCAATCAGCACCTTCATGACCACCTACACTCTACAGGATAAATAGAGGCGTTTTCTGTATGGGGGCAATGGGACAGAGAGACGGGAAGTAGCCCTACTGCGGGCTACGGGGAGGGCCATCTTACATACATTACGACCTTCACTTAATAGGTCTGACAGTCTTATCTACCCCTGCTGTGTTCTTTGACTTGCCCTTCCGTAAAATGCATAATATTAAAGATGATAGAGATAAGCGGGCGGCAGTAAAGCAGTAGTAGCGGCGCTTAATTTTACGACAATTCATATAAGTAGTAAAGGAAGTGAGGGCTGTGAGGCACGAGTATTACGTATGTAGAAGGGGAGGGATGGAACATTTCATATATATGCACTCGAATGGCGTATCTAGGTATCTATCAATAGGGTGGGCACCTGGGGGGTATAGCTGTGTATGGGGGGACTATGACAAGAGGAACTCAGGGGTATTCTGATGCCAAATATAAAGGTGTTAGGGCATATCGTCAGTCACAGGTCCAAGCATATTACAGCAACCATGGCCAGTGTGGGGGGTTGGCACCTGGGGATCCGGATGGCACGGCACGTGCCCTCTCGTAGCGACGCCACTGGCTATAGCTGGTCTGACGCTATATAAGGTAGAAAGATAACGAGGTAGCAGCCATTACTTTGCAGGGAGGACTAAACCTCAAATCACACGTAAGCTCTCACTCCCTCCCTTCCTCTCCCACTCACTGTGGCGCCGCCAATAAATATTTACTGGGGTAGCCAAGGTTGGAAAAATAACTAGTGTGGGGTGGCCATGGCATACCCATACAAAAAAAATGGTTGAATTGTCATTGCCAATAAGATTTCCAGGGTGGCCGTGGACACCCCCAAGATCCGCCACTGCCCACTCATTCTTCTCACTCTCTCTCCCTCCCTTTCTCTCTTTACTTAACTTGCGTTGTATAAATATGAAGAAAAGCAGCAAAATTGAGCGTTGTTTGGCCAAAAATCATCCTCGTCCGCCTCCTAGCTGCCTGCACACACGTCCTGCCCACTCGACAGCTCGCTCTCGACTGTAGCTCGTACCAGATTAGTTAAAGAACTCAATACTGCTTCGAAACACTAAACCTTTCCCTAATTTCCTTCCAACGCCCTTACCTGTTGACCTTTGACCAATAATTGTTGACATGTAACGTTATCTAACTCTTAAATGTTAGTAAATGTCAGTTAGTAATTGTGTTGGTATAGCTTTGTAGCATTTTTTTTAAAGCTAATATTGATATGCTTTGTTAGTTCTTCGAACACATTAATAACAGCGTCGCAGAGGATTGTGGGTAGGATATAATTTTTGTTTTTCATAGTTTGTGGGTTGTTTAACACGGGGACTGCGTGAGCTGTTATTTTTTTAGGGCCCCCAGTGCGGCAAAGTGAGTGAAATAGTGACCATAACAGAATTGGATGAAAATTTCATCAACGTCAAGGTAAAAAATATCCACATCCGGCAATATATCCTATTTTTAACCCAAACGTATGGGGTTGTGGTGTGGTTGTGGTCGGGAGTTGACATATCTGGAGCGAATGGCACCAATACACTTGCGAGTGACTACTGAGGTGAGGTCAGGGATGCCACTCCTTGGGATTTTTCCAAAGGATTCCACTCCTTGGATTTTTTTCAAAAGACCTTGAGATTGGGCCATGTCCTTGGGATATTATTTGTCTATCTTGGGATTTTCTAGGGGATTATTCAAGTATTTCGCCAGTAGCTTATCTCAAGGTAAGCATGTGTACCAGCATTGTGAATGTATCTTAGGTGTGAACACGTAAGAGTTAGTGTGTTTCACACGAGTTGTGAGACGATGCTGTCGACTGTCACGTAATTGTTTGATTGTTTGCTTTCATGTAGTTTCGGAAGCTGTATGATCGTAGTTTGATAAATATATGCAAGATAAAAAATGTATATATGTCAAGGACATCGTTATACGTAAGTATATTGGCGTTATATTTATTTTTGTCACTCGGACGTCAACCCGAAAATAGTCACGGACTTGTCTCGGTCAATACTAAGTGTGAGGCCGTGGTCAAGTGTTTAGCGTGATGGGTTGGGTGACTGATATACTATATTTTTTTATTTGTGGTTATATCTAATTTAGTTTTCATCATTTTGGAAAGTTTTTACATCATTTGTACAGTAAATAATAATACTAAGAAAACGTATAGTCAAACAATAAACTGGGCCATGGCCCAGTCCCAAGATCTTTGGAAAAAAATCCAAAAGAGTGGAATCCCTGCGTACAGCGTAGTTTGGCAAATGGTGTTGTGTGGTATCGACTACTCACATCTCGGCCTTTATGTGACACAGTTCTACAAATCTACTTCTACGAATGTTGGCACGGTTTTTGTATGCCCTTGAAAATCGCGCTTCCGGAAGGCATGCCGCAGTCGCTCAGGAGAGCCTTCCGGAAGGCATGCCGCAGCCCACGGCTTAAGGACTTAATTGCTTTGTTAGCAGTGTAGAAACTAGTTATCTATCAATAGGGGGTGCTCCTTGGGGGACACTAGGCAAACAGAGATCAGGGGCCACTCTGATGCCACATAGAAGGGTATATTCTAGGATCAAATCAGTCGTGGGTATTAGAACATTATACATAATACGGCAGCCATGGCTAGTAGGGGTGGCACCTGTGGGGC
>JACEEZ010024361.1:17500-37500 GCA_016584305.1 Chionoecetes opilio | reverse complement strand
CGGCAGTGTCGGTGGTGATCTCTCAAGGTCAGCAATGGGTATTTTTCCCGCTAAGTGGCTGGCCAGAAGGGTCGCCTTGTCTTGAGCAGTGTGAGCCACGCTGTCATCCTCTCGTAGGCGAGAGGGGATAGTGTTTCCCTTTGACTCGCCCTACTGCTCCTTAACAAGGCTCCACCAGCGCTTGGTCCCCACCTGGGCACCCCACAGCTTTCCCCTGAGGTTTGCCTTCCAGTGCTCTAAGGCCCACTGTTGAGTGTCCCTCATTCGCTGGGCTGCCTCTCTGTGACTATGTGCTGGTGTGTAAAAGCACATATGTAATAAACAGGTAAAAGCCTATTATAAGGGAAACATGTAAAAGCTTATGTGGTAACTTTCTGGAGTGACCAAGAGATCCGCTCCAGTGTTTATTGTGCCTTGGCAACGAATGGTCAGGCACGCTTGTCCCATCTAGGATTAATTAAAAGCAAGTTAAGTCACCTCGGCGTATCCTTTCACCTGCTTGAAGGAGACATTAGGGGTCCAAGAAGGACCTAACACACTTCGTGGCAGCCAAGAAAGGTACCCAGCCCTCCTCCAGCCCTCCTACAGGAGAGAGATTACAAGATCTTCAAGATCTTGATCATATCAAGCTCAAGGGCTTTTCCCGCCCGCCGCTGCTTGGCCGCCCCACCACCTTCCCTCACTTTTTAAGGCTTCCCTATGCCTGAAGTGTTTGGTGTGGCCCTGTGGGTGTGTGAAGCGCTTCCAGAACTATCTTCTGCCTTGTGTAAGGAGTGAAAAGACTGTACGCCGCCAACGGGAGTGACACACACATGGCCGGGTCCTGCTGAAGTGTTGTGCACCGTCGCTTCGTGACCTCTTCAAGTCTACAAGTGGCTTCTATGTTAATCAGCAGACCTCCACGTTACACCAGCAGGGGTGCAAGGACTCTACCGTCATCCCACAGGACGTCTAGTGGACTAGACGACTGACGTGGCAGGAGTCTCGTGTTATGGTCTCCCTCATTTTTACGGTTCCCTAAGTGTCCTTCACGGCAAGATAAGTACTTTCTCTACTGTGATTACGTCAGAGAGGTAAAGGCTTGTGATTCGTCAGTTACGTGACGTCACAAATTTTGTGAGCCACGGGTTGGCCGGACAGACGTCACAGTATTGCCGAGCAGCCATAGGCTCCGGCACGGGCATATTGACGCTATCTCTGAGCGTCGCTCTCCGATTGGTTGATAGCTGTACACATCTGTGAGTGTTGCCAGTGGTAAAATATTACACGTTGTGACACAATATTTTTGTCAGTAATACACAGACAACACAAACCTATTTTTAGGTAAAGTCATTGCTTTATTAAGTGAGGTTTGTTCTGGGCGTAGTGTAAAGTGTTGTAGTATTTTTTTCTATATATTAGTTTTTGGCTGTGTTGTCCATGAACATACAGACGTCGCGTTTTCCTTCGCATGTTTTCTTTGATAAAATATAGGGGATACACCTATATTTACCATTCAAGTCTTTCTTTCATTACACAAGTGTCAACATACACCATATTTTTTTGTTAATGCACAAGTTCTCTATAACTGTTTTGCATAAAATATGTGTATGCTCATATATGATTGCATTTCAGCCTGTGTTAGCTGTTACTCGGGTTGAGTTCACTTGTGTTAAGCTGGACATTGGAAGCGCTTGTGTATGTGTGGGTCAGGCCTCAAGGCTGCAGTCTGTTTTAACACTGTCGTGAGTGAAATCAGTGTAATTTTTCTGGTCCAGTATTTTTCATATGTATACTTACTGTTCTTGCTTGTGTAAATTGTAGAAATTTTGCATTTAAGGTATGCAGTATAGTTTTAAATTACCATAGTTAACAGTTTGATTACTTAAACTTTGCAATTAAAATTTTCTTTAAATTAAACATTACTTTTTGCATATAAAACTTTCCTTATAAAGTCATTCCTTATATACATTTTTGTATAAGTAGTGTGTGGTGTATTCAATGTCATGTATGTTAATGTATGTATGTATGTATGCATGTATGTTATTATCAATTGTAGGTGTTATGACCTTGAGAGGTGGTAAACAATATTGTCTACAAATGTCACCTTCTACTGAACCTATTACTGTCGCTACACAGCCTAACACTACCACTTATACTACTACTACCACTACTACTGCCAACATGAATTCTTCAAATGTTCCTACTATAAAATTATAACATCAAGACCCATCAATAAGTATGTTTACAGGTGAGGATGACACTCCCTCTGCCTTGTCGTTTCTCCAACAATGTGAGGATATAATGCAAAATAGTAATGTCACCTCTGGAACTGATAAGATTTCTTTTGTAAGGTCACAATTGCAACCTGGTTCTCTGGCCAGTTATATGATGTTTGCTTCAGGTTTTGATGGAAAGTCATTTAACTATGACTATGCTGTATTCCGTCGTAACTTCCTGAACATTTTTGGTGTGGCTTTGCAAAAATATTCCTTACAATGGTCGTTTACTTATGCTGAGGTGTTAACCACACAGTTAGGTTGTGCTGGTAAGTTGAGAGGTCAGGCACGTGCTGCTAATATTGCCTCGGAAGCAATGGAAGCCTTAAATCTTGCCTGTTGGTTTGAGAGTGGTCAATTGTCAGTGGAAAGATTTAAACTCATTCTAGATTTTCAGTATTTCATCACCTTTTTGACCCCATAAGAGCGACGTATCGCTTCATCTCTTGATTTTATACCAGGTGATAACCTTCTAGATTTTTCTACAAAAATTACTAGAAGGCTACGTGAGATGCCTAAAAGTTCATTTCCACTTAATGAGTCAGTTGCACCGGTGTCCAGGGAACTTCCACTTCCTTCACCTCTACCTCCACCTCCACCACCTCATCTACCCCTAGTCTTTTCTCAGTCTTCTCGTGCACCAAGGCAGTGGTACTAATGTGGAAAGCAGGGTTATTCCGATATATATCGCTATCAGGAAAAGAAAGAGAGGATGTCTGCTCATAAAGGCAGCAATACGCAGGTTGTCCAGCAGAGACAGTAACTGACTCCTAGACCTCAGCCACCTCGTCTTGCACCACCTACACGGCCTCAGCAGCTCCGTATGCAGTTTCACCCTCCTCCAAAGTGGTGTGGAATTCACGAGCGTGGAAATCATTCAACAGAGGAATGCTTTTTAATTCTGAGACTGAAGGGTTCTCAGACTATAACAGTGGGAAATGCTTACGACTCTCATCAGTCGGGGGAAGATTCGCGCAGGTTTCAAGGAAAGCCAGATTAGTCTCTGACACAAAGTCACAAACACAGCAACTCATTGTCCCTTCTATTATTGCTGCTTGTTCTTATTTAATGACAATTAAGTGTTTCACTCATGACAGTCCTATTGCTCTTGGAGTGGATACAGGTGCTTCATGTAATTTTCTTAGTGAGTGTGCTTATGTAAATTTAAACAAGTTATATAATTTTCCCTTGTTACCTTCTACAATCAATCAATCAATCATTGGGGGCATACGCCGGGGGGCGCGTCGCCTCGCCCACCCTACGACGCCACTCCCGGGGGTCACCACGCGCGAGTTCCCATGCAGGCTCCTTTCCCATACCAAGCAGCTCTCGACATGAAACATCAACTTGCCCCAGCCACGAGCCTTGTGGGCGCCCCCTTGGCCTCCTCCACGCCGGATTATCTCGTACAGATACAGCCCGATGGGAAGGATCGGTTTCAGGGTAGCGTGCCACATGCCCATATAGCCGAAGTTGGCGCTGACGGACTATGCAGGTAATAGGCCTCGATTCAGTCTCACGGTGCAATCGCTGATTTGACACGTAATCATCCCAGCGATACCCCATGATTCTGCGAAGACACTTATTACCAAAGGCATTGATTCGTCTCTTCAAGTCACTATTTAGTGTCCATGTCTCACAACATAAAGTAAGACAGGGATCACAAGCGACTTGAAGATCCGGATCTTTGTTCTCCTGCACAGGTACCGACAACGCCAAATACTCCCGCTGAGCGAGTCCATAACACCGTGGGTTATGCCAATCCGCCGTAAGACTTCTTGACGTGACCCGCCGTCATTATGGACTGTGCTACCAAGGTATGTAAAACTTTCCAAGATCTCAATGTCCTCGCCACACGCATGAACAGACTGTACTGCTTCATCTAGTAAGTCTCCAAATACCTGGACCTTGGTCTTGAGCCAGGAGACCTCTAGTCCCAAAGGCTTTGCCTCCTCGTGCAGCGCCTCGAGAGCCATCACCAGGACCTCCAGCGACTCAACAAAGATTACTGCATCATCGGCAAAAACAAGATCAGTGATCTTGGACCTTCTACAGCCACTCTTCAAAGTGTTCAAGGTTTCACATTAGAGGTGATAGGCACTGTGACTCTTCCTCTATGCCTTGCCCCTAGCTCCAAAATTTTAAACATACAATTTATAGTAACAGAACACTTTGCTCTACAGTGTGATGGCCTTTTCGGCCTAGAATCTCTTGCTACACATCACATTGAAGTAATTCCAAAGCACCATGCAATTTCAGTTAATGGCATCTTCTTCCCCGTAATAAAAAGTCCAGCCCCATTGCTTGATAAGCCTCTAATTTTTCCAGACAATGACCAGCAAGCCGTTCCTGCTAGCCTAGGCCCCAACTTGCCTTGCAGCAGGGAGTCGAAACGTTCAGTCTCCCTTGACGGTTTAGTGTCTGCAGTTGTCATTGTAGACCAATATATTGGCCCCACATGTTCTGTTCGACTTTCAGTAAAAGTACAATATGCTCCTGTCGGCAGTTACTTAGTGTCTTTACCTGACACTATCCGCGTACGACGCTTAGCGCTTGAGGGAACGCTTTCAGTGGTACGTGAGGCTCATATAAGTGACGCAGTAGTCACAAATGTTACAAGGTTCCCTATAACACTTAAAAATGGTGTTTTGCTATGTAGTTTTGACAGTAAAAATAGTCTGACCTTAATGGATCCTTCACATGTCCTAGCAGCAGTCTCTACGCAGACAAATGTTTGGGAGGACCAGGCAGACATAGTCAAACAGTTAACACCTTATGTTCAAGTGTTGGATCTTCCTGAGTCTAAGCCTGATCTTCTCGCCCTGCTTGCGACATACAGGCCTGATCCTGTCTTACATAGGGAATCCTTAGGAGTGACAGACATAATCACTCAGCATATTGTGCTCAAACCTGATGCACAGCCTTCTTATGTACCACCTTATCGTATGCCTCTTAGCCAAAGAGCTGTTGTACAGGGCATGATAACGGACATGTTGGATGAAGGGATTATACAGGTGTCTTATTCTCCTTGGAACTCACCCTTGTTATTGGTGAAGAAAAGTTATGGTACTTACCGTCTTGTGCTTGACTACAGGAAAGTTAATAATTTAACTGTACCTGATCATTATTCACTCCCTGTTTTGAGAGACCTTTTACAGTCTATAGGGAAAGATAATACAGTTTTTACTAGTCTGGACCTCAAGTCTGGATTTTGGCAGATTCCGTTAGCAGAGAACTCTCGGGAAATAACTGCCTTCTCAACAAATAATATCCAATATGAATGGTTGAGATATTCTATGTGTTTGAGGAATTCACCTCTTACGTGCCAATGTCTAGTAAATAACTTGTTTCATGGCATTATAGATGATGGTTTGTTCGTCTACATCAGTGGTTCCCAAACCTTTCCAGGCTTGGTTTCTAGGTAGATTCCTAGCGCCCCCTCCTCCCCCCTCATACGCATATGCGAACACACACCTTTTTATTTTATATTTTTATGCTTCAAATTGAAAACAAGATTAAACACACAGATGTATTTGACAAATAAAACCTAATTTAGTAAACCAATTTATTTAGCAGTTTTAGCTGTGTCAGCAACATGGATGAGTAAATCAACATCTCACCAGTAACCATAGTAACATAGTTCATTGTCTTCACAGTTATTATTAATAGGATGGAAGTGTTTGGTGCAGGGATATCAGCTTTTCAACATCGGGCTGGAGCTTACTAAGAAGTAAGTTACTAAGAAGTCGTAGATCCCCACGTTCAGTAATTTTCAGTCTGTTTCTTTGCTTGGAAAGAAGCAAGGCAACTACACTGAAGCCCCGTTCTTTTAAATATGATGTTGGGAAGCCAATAAAGTACATCTTGACCTTGTTCCATAATACTGGATAGCAGTCAGAGATTTTTTTTGGTAACCAAAAATCTTGATATGATTTTTTGAACTTTGGCCTCAGCTCAAAATAATTTTGTATTGAAACCAGTTCTTCCTCTGCCACTCCTGTTTCCTCACTGTTGACATCTAAGTATGGATTGATCACCAAGTCTGGTATTTTAAGCAATAAGAGATCCTGAAATCTCTCATACATGTCTCTTTGCAACTCATCCAGGTGTGCACAATACACTTGAAGGTCATCATCTGGTATGCTTTTCTCCTTCTCCAATTCAGAGAGGCTTGGAAACTGGTAGAGTTCATGACGGGCTAGGTTTCGTTTGAATAGCTGTAACTTTGACCGGAAGGTGGAGATAGCTGATTTGACTTTAATAAGGTTAACATAACTTCCTTGCAACTGCAATTTAACTTCATTCTCGTTTTATTCTTCGTTTTATTCTCTATAAACTGCATACGTGTTCCTTTACCTTTGTGTTTATGACTTATATTTTGTCATTCAGATTTTGTAAAAAACCAATTTTTTTTTTTTAACTGCTCCTAATGCCACCCTGTCGCCCCCTACCGCCCCCTTTTTGCCTCATCGCCCACCTAGTTCTTTCCACCGCCCCCAGGGAGCAGTACCACCCACTTTGGGAACCACTGGTCTACATGGAGGACCTCATACTTGTGTCCAAGGATTTATCCAGTCACATTGAGAAATCTGCCCTTGTTTTTCAGAAACTTACTGAGGCTGGCCTTAAACTTAACGTGCGCAAATGCAGTTTTCTCAAGTCACGCATTGACTTTTTAGGCCATGCTGTAGACAAGGATGGAATCCACACGTTGGATTGTAAAATTAAAGCTGTCAAGAATTTCCCAACCCCTACCAACACCGAAAAGGTACGGTCTTTCCTTGGGTTGTCGGGTTACTATCGTGCTTTTGTAAGAATCTATGCTTCTATTGCTAGTCCTCTGACACGACTTTTGAAAAAGGACATTCCTTTAACTTGGAATGGACCCCAACAAAAAAGATTTGATACTTTAAAACATGCTCTTACGCATGCGCCAATTCATACATTTCCTGACTACTAATTGCCTTTCACTCTTGTGACAGATGCCTCATCACTTAGCATTGGTGCAGTTCTGATGCTATCTGTTGAAGGGAAATGCCTCATGTTATTGCATATGCCAGTAGAGTGCTTACTGATGTAAAGTCACGCTACTCAGTAAATCATCTTGAAGCTCTTGCTGTATTATGGGCTCTTAAACATTTTAAAGAAATTATATATGGTTATCCCATTACAGTTTACACTGATCATACTGCAGTGATTAATATTTTTAAAGGGAAAAACCTCCAAGGCCGTGTGGCCCGGTGGTTTATCACTATTCAGGAATTTGATCCTACTATCAAATATTTACCTGGTAATAAAAATCATGTTGCAGATGCACTTTCACGCAACATTCCAGTAGCTGTGCTGTCAGACACTTCAAATTTTTTTCTTCAAGTCTTATCTAATGCTCAACGTCAAGATCCTGTGTGGTCAAAAGTGATGTATGCACTAGAGTCTGGAGATGAATCTTTATTGCCTAAATTGTCAGTTCCACTTTTACAGTTTTCATTAGTTTATGAAGTTCTTTGTCGTAATGTTACTATTGGTGAGAACACTGTTACTCAACTAGTTATTCCTACCAGTCTAGTGGTAACTGCTTTAAAACTCATTCACGACATTCCTCAAGCAGGATATCCAGGTCGAGACAGAACCTTGTCCGCTGCTCGTCGTAAGTTTTATTGGCCTACCATGCGCATTGATGCAGAGAAACATGTTACTCAATGTCTTTCATGTGCACAAACCAAGGGTAGTACGAGAACTGCTCCTATCCTTGAATACCCTTTACCTGATTCTTCCTTTGACACTGTAGGCATCGATTTGTTGCAGTTTCCTCGAAGTCATCAAGGGTCACCATATGTTCTTGTATGTGTAGTACTGTAGACCACTTCGCACGTTTTGCGGTTCTAGTTCCCTTGCCTAACAAGTCTGCTATAACTGTTGCTCATGCTCTAGTTTCAAAACTCATTTGTCCCTATACAACACCTCGAGTGCTCATTTCAGATAATGGCCCTGAATTTGCAAATCAAATTCTTCACAACATTTCTGAGCAGTTTCAAATTAAGCAAACTTTCATTACTGTTCATCACCCTGCGAACAATGGGCTAGTTGAAAGGACAAATAAGAAGATTCCTGATGTCCTTCGCCATTTTGCTGGCGAGTTTCATGACTCTTGGGAAGACTGGTTACCACATGTAGCTGCGTCAATAAATGGTTCAGTTAATCCCTCTAATGGAATGACTCCACATTCTATTGTGTATGGTATCGACAAGCGATTACCTTATGACGTGCTTTTCCAATTTCCTGTTCCTGTCTGTTGTTAAGCCAGAAGAATCTCAAGAGGTAACCATACTGTGTTTCATCTTGAAAAACTGAAGGACTTGACATGTGCTCATGAGTATGCGGTGGCAGTCTCAAATCGGTTTGATGTGCTCGGTGCTCTCGGGGACCCTGTAGAACTGTGGGATACCTTCAAACGTGAAACTCTACAGGCTGCCAAGGAGTGTATTGGGGAACGCCCGAGGTCAAGGTGTGGTTTTGTCTCGACGGAGACGCTGGAGAAAGTCGAGGAGAGTCGCGCTGACAGGCTGGCTGGGAACCGGGACCAGCACAGGGCTCTGTCACGCCGGACTAGAACCCTCCTGGGGAGAGACAAGGAGAGGTATGTCAGGAGTCTCGCTGAGGATGTCGAGGGTCATTTGAACGCTAATGACCTCCGACCCGCCTACCGAGCCCTGAAGAAGCTCCGTTCCAAGTCTCCTTCTCGGGCGAGTGCTATTCGAACAGCAGATGGGCGCCTCGTGTCGGACATGGATGGGCAGATGGCTCGTTGGGCTGAGTACTTTGGGCAGTTGTTCACGATGGACCCTCCAACTGAGCAGCTTCACACCACTGGGTTACAGGCAGTGGATGCCGATCCTCCCATTGACGAGACCGCACCCTCTCTTGACGAAGTCAGAGAGGCTGTAGCAAAGTTAAGGGGTGGAAAGGCAGCTGGTGTTTGTAATATCAGTGCGGAGCTCCTCAAAGCTGGGGGTGAGGCCATGATCCGCGGGTTGCATGCTGTCCTGACTGCCGTGTGGCAATCAGGTACCATTCCTCCTGACTGGAAAAGGGGGCTGGTCGTCCCTATCTGGAAAGGGAAAGGGGACCGTTAGGACTGCAAAAATTACCGCGGTATTACACTGCTCAGCGTACCAGGCAAGGTGCTTGCCCATCTATTGCTGACACGGATTCGCAGTCATCTGGTGAGGCATCAGAGACCTCAGCAGTCTGGGTTAACGCCTGGTAAGCTAACAACGGACCGTATTCTAGCGCTTCGTGTCCTGGTGGAACGCCGACGTGAGTTTCGACAGGGGATGCTTGCAGCCTATGTTGATCTCAAGAAGGCGTTTGACTCAGTACATCGTGAGTCACTCTGGGATCTTCTGCGACTTCGAGGGATTCCTGCAAGGACTATTGGTTTGATAACTGGTCTGTATTCTGGGACTGAGAGTGCTGTGAAGTGTGGGGCAGGTGTATCCAGCTTCTTTCCTGTGAATACAGGAGTGAGGCAAGGGTGCGTCCTTGCCCCATCACTTTTCAACGCTTGTATGGACTGGGTATTGGACAAGGTTGTAGATCAAAGTGATTGTGGAGCATCCGTCGGCAACACCAAGATCACTGATCTTGTTTTTGCCGATGATGCAGTAATCTTTGCTGAGTCGCTGGAGGTCCTGGTGATGGCTCTCGAGGCGCTGCACGAGGAGGCAAAGCCTTTGGGACTTAAGGTCTCCTGGCTCAGGACCAAGGTCCAGGTGTTTGGAGACTTACTAGATGAAGCAGTACAGTCTGTTCATGCGTGTGGCGAGGACATTGAGATCTTGGAAAGTTTTACATACCTTGGTAGCGCAGTCCATAATGACGGCGGGTCACGTCAAAAAGTCTTACGGCGGATTGGCATAGCCCACGGTGTTATGGACTCGCTCAGCGGGAGAATTTGGTGTTGTCGGTACCTGTGCAGAAGGACAAAGATCCGGATCTTCAAGTCGCTTGTGATGCCTGTCTTACTCTATGGTTGTGAGATATGGACACTAAATAGTGACTTGAAGAGACGAATCAATGCCTTTGGTAATAAGTGTCTTCGCAGAATCATGGGGTATCGCTGGGATGATTACGTGTCAAATCAGTGACTGCACCGTGAGACTGAATCGAGGCCTATTACCTGCATAGTCCGTCAGCGCCAACTTCGGCTATATGGGCATGTGGCACGCTACCCTGAAACCGATCCTTCCCATCGGGTTGTATCTGTAAGAGACAATCCGGCGTGGAGGAGGCCAAGGGGGCGCCCACAAGGCTCGTGGCTGGGGCAAGTTGATGTTTCTTGTCGAGAGCTGCTTGGTATGAGAAAGGAGCCTGTATGGGAGCTCGCGCGTGGTGACCCCCAGGAGTGGCGTCGTAGGGTGAGCGAGGCGACGCGCCCCCCCGGCGTATGCCCCCAATGATTGATTGATTGTCTACTCAGTGGACGATTATGCTAAAATTCAACTTAGATCTTTTCAGACCATTCACAGATCAGTTCGAGGGAGACTTAAGGCTTCTCGTCAGGAGATGATGCGTAGTCAATTGTCAAACTTGTCCTATTGTAATTTTCTTAGGTGATTCTGCTATGAACGTTCTCCTGAACGACAAAATAAGTTGTCTAATAAATTTTCAGGACCTTATTTAGTCACCAGTAAATTACATGGAAATAAATACATACTTCTTGATAAAACTCATAATACTACAGAAGTTGTACATGTAGATAGGCTAAAGAGAGTCAAAGTGACCTCTCCTGCACACAACAGGCCCACTACTTAGGTCAACATACCTGGTTTTTTTTCTCACATGTTCTTATTATTAGTATCATGTTTAATACTCTATTATTAGTATTATGTGTAATACTCTATTATTATTAGCATTATGTTAGTATTTCAGTATTATTAGTATTATCTTACTAGTATCTTATTATTAATTTTACATTTCATATTATATTCTTAGTAGTACTACATTATTATGTTTTTTCTTATACAATGTCAGTATATCATAATTTTGTTATGTACTGATGAACAATTTTGTTTCCACATACCAAGCAGGATGTGAAGTGATTGGTGATCGCTCTGTATGGCACACTCGATCAGGGAACTTTAAAAGTGACATATGTAACGACTGTGAGGACACAGTAGAGGCGTTGCCGAGCGATGTGCTGGTGTGTAAAAGCACATATGTAATACAAAGGTAAAAGCCTTTTATAAGGGAAACATGTAAAAGCCTATGTGTTAGCTTTTGGAGTGGCCAAGAGATCCGCTCCAGTATTGTGCCTTGGCCGCGAATGGTCAGGCACGCTTGTCCCTTCTAGAATTAAAAGCAGGTTCAGTCACCTTTGCGTATCCTTTCACCTACTTGAAGGAGACATTAGGGGTCCAGGAAGGACCTAGCACAACTATGCCTGGTCCGTGTCGTTGGGTACCTCTTGTAGGCACGCAAGGTGCGATACTTGGCGTCAGAGGCAGCGCGGCACACAGGTCCAAACCAGGGCTGGTCCGATGGCTTGGTTTTGTGTGTGGCGTGTGGTAACCAGCGCACCTGTAGGGCGTAGTACAGCTCAGTGAACCGCCCAACCTGCTGGTCAGTGTTGCCATACAGCACGTCCTCCCACTCCGTCCTCCTCAGTGCGGCTCTGAGTGGCTCCCAGTTTTGCAGCCTCCCACTTCCAGAGCATGCGGCTGTAGCTCTCCTCACATGGCCTCCTGAAGTGTATCTTGGTGAGGACCACCACGTGGTCTGAGGTGCCCACAAAGTCTAGGGGTTGACACTGAACAGTGTGGGGAGGGAGGTCCCCCACCACAGGGTTCAGGGACGACCCGGAAATGTGAGTGGGGAAGGTCACGTGATTTTGGAGGTCGTGCACAACCAGCAAGGTGCTAAAGCATCCCGATCAATGTGCTGGATCAGGTCGCCTATGATCAGCACACTGTCACATTGGTTGGCCGTCATCCTAGAGTCAAGGTTCACTGTGAGGAGGTCCAGCAGTGCTGTGCCCTGCGAGGGAGGGCGATAGCATCCAACACACAATAAACCTTGACCATCGCTGTCAATTATTTTCAGTGTCAGTAATTCCAGATAGCTGGGCACGGGAGCGGGGTCTCCACCACCTGGACATTGACCGTCTCCCGGTAGCAGAATGCCACACCCCCTCCCTGTGTGGAGCGGTCCTTCCTCAGCCAGGCTGAGTAGCCACGGACGCGGGCATAACTGGCCGGCACTTTGTCGTCCAGGAAGGTTTCACATACAAACACTATGTCTGCCCGGTTCTTGATAATTACGTTGTGAGTGAGTTCCCCAATGTTAGTATGGAACCCCCTCACATTAGCCGACACTATCATTAACTCACTGCTGCCCGGCTTGTCGCAGCGCTGGGTGTTGGTGTGGCCCGGCGCCATAGTAAGCAGAATAGGCAAATGTAGTGACAGGCCAGGGGGACTATGGGACTGGGGGCCCATGGGGGGCGACCAGTGGGGGCCTAGCCACCCGTAGGTTAATGGGTTGATGCAGCTGCCAAGCAAAGCTTCTCAATGCGAGTAGCGTCTCCGGTCCGATCTGCCTCACCGCCTGCACCAGCTCCTGCTGCCTCTGGTCAGCGATCTTGATCCGGCAGGTAAGGGAGGAGTCTCTCTCTCTCTCTCTCTCTCTCTCTCTCTCTCTCTCTCTCTCTCTCTCTCTCTCTCTCTCTCTCTCTCTCTCTCTCTCTCTCTCTCTCTCTCTCTCTCTCTCTCTCTCTCTCTCTCTCTCTCTCTCTCTCTCTCTCTCTCTCTCTCTCTCCCTCTCTCTCTCTCTCTCTCTCTCTCTCTCTCTGCTTCTGGTATTCTCTTTGTTTCCGTAATTTTCTCTTAAGTTTTCTGCGTCCTTGTACCGCTGGTAATTGAGCTATTTTGTAGAGCCTTGTAATATTCCTTTTCATGTTTAGGTAAGAAGTGATTATCCTCACGTGAGATTGATACGTTAGGGTGTACACACACACAAACACACACACACACACACACACACACACACACACACACACACACACACACACACACACACACACACACACACACACACACACACACATACACACACACACACACACACACACACACACACACACACACACCTACACACACCCGGGCGGAGCGGAAACAGTTGGGCGGTTTCCTTAAAACCCGAGCCCCTGTCCACCCAGCAGTGAATGGGTAACGGGTGTCAGCCGGGGGTTTGTGACCCGCCTCCCGGGGTGCTGGCTTCAGCAAAAACTAAGCACTAAGGATGAATGATAAAAATGTTGATATGGAGACGGGGCCATACGAGCGCTGCTCAGGCCCTGTAAAATACATCTAGATGAATACAACTAGATGAATACACACACACACACACAGACACACACACAGACACACACACACACACACACACACATACACACACACACATACACACACACATGTGAACTCCGTAGTGTAGCGGTTAGCACCCTCGGCTCACAACCGAGAAGTCCCGGGTTCGATCCCCGGGCGGAGCGAAGACAGACAGGCGGTCTTCTTAAAACCCGAGCCCCTGTCCGCCCAGCAGTGAATGGGTACCGGGTGTTAGCTGGGGGTTTGTAACCCGCCTCCCGGGGTGGTGGCTTCGGCTAACACTAAGCACTAAGGATGAATGATATAAAAAAAAAAAGTTGATATGGAGACGGGGCCGTACGAGCGATGCTCAGGCCCTGTAAAATACAACTAGATGAATACAACTAGATGAATACATATACACACATACCCACATACACACTCACAGAAAGAGAGAGAGATAGAAAGAGAGAGAGTATCGACAGTTAAAGGGAGCCGTGACTACCTCTTCAGATCGCCATCAACAAGGCAACACAAGGCCATTAGGACAAACCCTGCGAGGACCTCTGCGTCAGAGCCCGACAGTGCGTCATGAAGCGGCATTCCAAACCCTCGTATTTTTTTTCACTATCTTCACTATTTTTATCGCTATCATCACTATTTTTCCATCGCCTCATTCTGTACAGGACATGGAGGTAGTATGGTATATTACCTCCTGGGAGGTATACTACCTCCATGGTCCAGGAGCTGTCCGGGAGGAGGAGAAGGAGGAAGGGATTAAATTGGAGGTGGTAATGGCAATATGGGAAGACATGAAGAGAAGGAGGAGGAGGAGGAGGAGGAGGAGGAGAATGGGAGTGCTTCCTTCATCATTTTTCATCTAGTACCTCTCTCATTTTCCTCTTCTTCTTCCTTCTCTTCTTCAATATGGGAAGACGAGAAGAGAAGGCAGAAGAGGAAGAGGATGGACATATTAGTGCTTTCGTCATCTATATTCTCTAGTACCTCCTCATTCTCCCCTCGTCATTTTTCTTCCATAATGTTTACTCGCTTATCTTCATCTAACAACATGATAAGATAAAAACAATAAACCAATGATTCATACAGGAACTAAGATATTAACGGAGAGATGCCGCCGAGTGCCTAACTTTTGATATTTCTATAATTTCTGATTGGGGCAAAGCAAACCTTAATTGTTTTGTTCAATGCCTCAAAAATCCAATTTCTTCACCTATCTACTCGACAAAACCTATCAGATAAGTATCCCCTCTTCTTCAATGACACTCTAATCGACACTATCTCCTTCTTCTACAATGAACATTCTAGGACTATCCTTTACGAAAAATCTGAACAGTAAATCTCACATTTCTTCTCTTGCTAAAACAGCTTCTTAGAAGTTAGCTGTCCTGTGGCGTCTGCGTCCTTTTTTCCCCCCTTCCAGATGCTTGCTCTGTACCGGGGCCTTATCCGCCCATGTATGGATTATGTCTCACATGTTTGGGGAGGATCCACTCAAAGACTACTGTATACTGGGCTTGCTACTCAGTCTGGCTATTTCCAATAGAGGCCAGTTTTGTGATTCCTGACATTTTCGAACATCACTCCCATTTCCCTTCTTATGGTTTATCAGTATAAATGATATACTGTTATCTTCGTAAATGTTTGTTCTATAATATTATAAAATAAAAAACAGTAAAATACTCTAAAGAAATGCCATTATGAGAGAGGGAAGAAATATGCATGAACATATATCAAATATTCACTTAAACTCTTCGCCATTTAATATTTTGCGAAAAAGCACTTTACATTAAACATATCAATAGAAGCGGATTTGTATTAGCTTATATTGATATATTTTGTTGTCTGATAAATTAAATTAAATCATGCATAAATTAGCGTTAACTAAATGAATAACCTCATCAATCAGGAAAATTTCCCGAATGATGATGTTATTTATTTAGTTAACGCTAATTTATGCATGGTTCTAATTCATTTATCAGAAAACGAAATATATCAATGGAAAGCTAATAAGACGTGTGGACAAGACCGTGCACACACACACACGTAGCTCTGGACAAAAAAAAAATATACATAAACAACAATTTATCGATTCCTGCTCCAGCGGGGAACCAAATTGTAGAGCAGAATGTTTACGTAAATATACAACCTTTCACTTTGGAGACGCTCCAATGTTTTGAATCGGCGAAATGAGGTTGTAAAGGATGTATATATAGGGAGGGAGTTGGGCCGCGGCGGGGCGAGAGGACACCACCAAAGATAAGGTTGCAGGTCCAGGGGGGTAGACTTTTATTTTAGGTTTTAGTATTTAAAAAGTTTGGCATTGTTAGCGAGCGGCGGCGACCATTCTAGAACACAAGTTAAGGCAATTTACACACGGTGCTTCCTGCTATGCTATGGGACGCGCGGCCAACGCCAGTACGACAAGGCGACCCCCGCCACGCCAAGACTCCCGGTGGCACACACGCTTTTGGTACACCGTGATATACATAGGTTGTCGCGTTATACATAGACGTCTTGCACTATACAGAGGTTTTGGGTTGGAGTGTGAAATATTTATCGGCGTCCTGGAGGCTCCTTGAGCTATGTATTACAATGGCTCGGCATTCTGGGGCTGAAACGAGCCTTCCTAAAACCCGTGGATGAAATGATTCGTGTGTAATTACTAACTTTATTGTCATTCCAGAGGTTTCAGTATTCTGTCAAGGTTTTCAAAGGCAAGTATATCGTAGTTTTCAGTTATGTAGCAAAGTCGTATGGCGGCTTTGAGCTTTCCTTCCATGTTTATCGAAGTTTCTCTTGCTGTGTCGAGGTATTTTTTTGTCGTTATTTAGAAGTTGGCGCCACGTATCTGGAAGTCCTTCTCATTCCAGCCAAGTCTTTTTGGAAGTTTGTGTCGCTATGTTGTAGTTTGTCTCACTGTCTCGAAGTTTTTATTGCTCATGTCGAAATTTATTTCGCATTACCAAAAGTTTTTCTTGCTAAATCGTAAATTTTATTTCTGTAATGCAGCTTCTAATGCAGCTTTGACCTTGCTTCTCTGGCTCTACTGAAGCATTTCTCGCTCCATCATAAGTTTCCTTTCCCCCAACGTGCCCTCCCTCGTTCTATCATAGCTTTTCTTTCCTCCATCATACCCTCCCACCCCCTCCCGAAGCCTGCCGTTGCCGTCTCTATATCTATAACGCGACTTATAGGCACGCGGGATTTTGCTTTCGAATCCACACAAACATTTTGAAAGCGTCACCGGAAATCTGTGAGCGTTTTGCTGGGGTGATTCTGATAAAATGTGGGTGTCACGAGTCCTGTTTATGCAGAGGAGGAGACAGAGAAGGAGGAAGGAGAGGTTGAGAGGGTAAAGGAAAGAAGGAAGAGTATCGATAAGGATAAGGAAGGAATGGGAAGAAGAGAAGGAGAAGAAATACTTTGACAATGAAGAGAACGAGACGAAGTGGAAGTTGGAAGAACAAGATGAAGAGAGTAAAAAAAAAAAAAAAAAAGAGAAAAAGAGGGAGGAGGAGACGCAAGGAAATGAAAGGGAAGTAGGAGGAGGAGGAAGTAGAAGACGTAAATGAAGAAGAGTTAAAAGAGAAGAAAAGGAAGAAGTGTAAAAAGATACAAATGGAGGACGAGGAAGTAGCTTGACAAAGATGAAGTCGGGTTAAAGGAGGAAATGGAGAAGAAGAAGGATGAATATTATAAAGAAGGAAAAATATATAGAAAAAAACTGGAAGGAAGAATTACACAAAATATTACGCTTAACTTAAATATTTCACAAAACCGCTTGGCTGGGGTGACCTCATTTTTAGCCCCCTCCCCTGCCCCCCCTCGCTCCTCGCCCCCTGACATCCGGTGGCAGAGTGGAAAGAAGCTGGTTTGGCCGGTTTTCCATATCTACTGATGCAACTCTTCAGGAGAGCCTTTGGGGTGGGGGGGGGGTGTAGTGTGGCGTCTGTTTGCCTCCACACACGCCCTTCCCCTGAAGTGTTCAGCGCCCCATCACGCGTCCCTTCCCCTCGGTATAGCCATGTCCCTTGCCACCAGTGTGGTTTATGCGCTCAAAACGTAGACAGCTAGAAGGCACTGTATTATATAAGGTCTTCAGAATGTTGGTATCATAAGGATGTTCTGTACGTTCGTAGATAAAATTATTAAAGACAATATGTGTGTTAGGAACGTGTTAGTGTATATCTATAATAATATAAGCGAAAATGTGTGTGTGCGTGTGTGTGTATGTGTGTGTGTGTGTGTGTGTGTGTGTCCCCACTCCAGGTGCCGCCCCCTGTGGCGGAATCCCCTCATATGGCATAGTTTTGGAACCGGCTCGAGCAGGGGAAGGTTTTAAGCCCATTTATGAGATGATCTGATAACTTTATTTTTCTTTCTTTTTTAGCAGCTTATTAGCGAGAATTGTGGAAAAAAAGTGGGCTGAGAGAATTGAGGAAACCTTGATGTAGGGTGATGGGTAATGGGTGAGTGAATGGGTGGGGTGATGGGTAATGGGTGTGGGGTGATGGGTGAGTGAATGGGTGGGGGGTGATGGGTGATGGGTGAGGGAATATATGGGGGTGATGGGTAATGGGTGAGTGAATGGGTGTGTGGTGATGGATAATGGGTGAGTGAATGGGTGGGGGGTGGTGGGTAATGGGTGAGTGAATGGGTCGGGGAGGGTATGGGTGAAATGTGGGTGATGTGAATGGGTTGGGGGTGATGTGAATAGGTTGGCGTTAATGCATACATTTCTACATCCATGATTTCAGGAAAGCTAGAAGGGGCTATCTGGAGAGTCTGTGTTTGGTGGGCCTTCGGCCCACCAAACACAGGTGGTGGGCCCAAGGCCCACCAATAGCCCTCCGCAAAAGCTAGCCAAAAAGTCCGACCGAAGGGCGGCTTTGCGGCTAGTAACCTAATAATAACAAGGAAAAGGGTGGTATGTATTGTGAATTAATAAGGAAAAAAGTTTGAAATATGGTGAATCAAAAAGGAAAAAGGTGGATATATGGAGAATCAAAAAGGAAAAAGGTGGAATTATGGTGAATCAAAAAGGATAAAGTGGAAATAAGTAGAATCAAAAAGGAAAAAATGTGGAAATACGGTGAATTAAAAAGGAAAAAGGTGGAATTGTAATGAATCAAAAGGGAAAAAGGTGGAAATATGGTGAATCAAGAATGAAAATATGAGAGAATCAGACGAGTTGGCATTATGACCTGAGAATGACTGAAATATAAATAGATGGATTGTAATTAAAGTTCTGAACGATTGCATTTAGAGTAAAGAGGAAGGATTCACGTTCTGTAACTGCATGTGTGTGTATGTGTGTGTGTGTATGTGTGTGTGTGTGTGTGTGTGTGTGTGTGTGTGTGTGTGTGTGTGTGTGTGTGTGTGTGTGTGTGTGTGTGTGTGTGTGTGTGTGTGTGTTGTGTGTGTGTGTGTGTGTGTGTGTGTGTGTGTGTGTGTGTGTGTGTGTGAAGGGAAGGCTGTAGGGAACGTAATTTGCGAGGAGTGAGGGGATTAGGGTAACGTGTCTGCCTTCACGCCTGCTAATCACCTTCGTTAGCCTTGTGTGTGGCACCTCAAACCAGCAGCGTATTAGTGTTACGGTCTCGTCCTTTGATGCATTAAGTCTGCCGCTGATACTGTGTGTGTGTGTGTGTGTGTGTGTGTGTGTGTGTGTGTGTGTGTGTGTTGTGTGTGTGTGTGTGTGTGTGTGTGTGTGTGTATTCATCTAGTTGTATTCATCTAGTTGTATTTTACAGGGTTAGAGCAATGCTCGTGTGGCCCCGTCTCCATATCAACATTTTTATCATTCATCCTTAGTGCTTTGTGTTGGCCAAAGCCAGCACCCCGGAGAGCAGGTCACAAACTCCGACTAAGACCCGGTACCCATTCACTGCTGGGTTGACAGGGGCTTGGGTTTTAAGGAAACAACCCATCTGTTTCCGCTCCGCCCGGGGATCGAACCCGGACTTCTCGGTTGTGAACCGAGCGTGCTTCTCCTACACCACGGAGTACCCTAGTGTGTATGAGCCTGCGTGCGTACGTGCGTGTCTGCGTGTGTGTGTGTGTGTGTGTGTGTGTGTGTGTGTGTGTGTGTGTGTGTGTGTGTGTGTGTGTGTGTGTGTGTGTGTGTGTGTGTGTGCGTGTGTGTGAGGAGTTCAGAAAGATGGAAAAGAAAATTTTTATGATGAAAGAACAAGCGAAAAGAGGCTGGAAATGTGTGAAGAGGTGATAAGAAATGCTGAAAAAATAGTTTTCTAAAGTGTTAAAAAAAGTGTTTGGATATCAGGCAGCGTATGGGCTGAAAGAAAGGATGTATAGGTGTCAAAAACTAAATATACCAGCGTAGAGGTACTAAGCTTTC
>JACEEZ010024361.1:5000-12500 GCA_016584305.1 Chionoecetes opilio | reverse complement strand
TACACATTTTATAGGCATTAGTCTGCTAAGCATGAGCTCCTTAGCAGACATAACATATGTTAACATAAAATAAATACGTATACGATGACGGCAATAATTTACATATAAAAATTTTATACAAAAAATATAAACACTTAGTGACATGTTTTCAAAAAAAGTACCTAAATTTCAGGAACACAAATTACTGTATTTTTATTTTTATTCTATAACACCTTGACTTTGCAAATTATATAAATAATTTGTTAAATTTTAAATTTAAATGAATTGAGATTAGTTGCTGTTTTGATATCATCTGATGTGTTCCAACATCTCGGGCCAAAACAATATATAGACAATTTGTACAGTGTTGTTCTTGGTTGTGGACATAACAAGTTGACATTGGTACCTCTGGTACCTAGGCTGTGCTGAATCATTCTAAATATTTTTATGTTGTGACTATTATCATTTAAATCATTATAATAGTGCGAAGACAAAAATATTTAAGTGGTAATTCAAATTTTTGTAACTTTAACTCATTGAATAAAAAGTGTGTAGTCATATTTTCCTCTATATGTTATGGTTCTGATCAATTTCTTCTGAGTGATAATAATTTCCTTTACATTTGACAGCCACGTACAACCCCAGATGGACACACAATATATAATAATAGGATACCACAAGGAATAATATATACTTTTCAAAGCATCAGTAGTTAGATTGTAACGAATTTTGTATAATATTCCACAAGTTTTTTGACAATTTTAAGCAGGCTGATTGAATATGATCTTTCCAATTTAAGGTTTCATCTATGATAACACCCAAAAATTGTGTACATGCAGCCCTCTTAAGTTCACACCCATTCATATATACTGGACCCATGTTGTATACTACAGATCGATTTTGAAATAGCATATAATTAGTTATTGTAATATTTACCTTTAATTTCTTAGCTGAAACCCATTTACTAATTTTTTCTAGTTCAGTATTTAACACAGCATTCAAGTGATTTAAGTTGTTATCCTGTATGAGCAGATTGGTGTCATCTGCGTAAAGAACATAATTGAATTTATTACTGGCATTTGAAATATCATTTATAAATACCAAGAACAACAATGGGCCCAGTATTGATCGCTGAGGTACTCCCCTGTCAATAGTTTTCAGCACTGATGTTTGATTGTTACAATATACAGCTTGTTTCCTATTTGTCAAATAACTTGAAAATACTTTTAATGGTGTTCCTCTTATTCCTATATTATTTAGCTTATCTATTAATATTTTATGGTACAGTGAATCAAATGCTTTAGATAAGTCCACGAATATGCCTGCAACATAATGTTTTCTTTCCAGATTACCATAAATTTAACTTGTGAATTTTATTATGGCTTTCTCTGTTGACTTTTTATTGCGAAATCCATATTGATTATCAGATAATAATTTTAAATCTTCCAAGAACCCTTTGAATCTATGAACAATAGCTTTATCAAAAATTTTACTAATCGAGGGTAAAATAGATATGGGTCTATAATTATTTTCATCATCATCATCACCAGATTTAAATATTGCTATCACTTTAGCAATTTTAAGTTTGTCCGGAAAGCATCCTTGCTGGAAACATAGATTGATTATGTGGGTGAGAGGCACATCAATGTAATGTGCAGTAAGTTGGAGCAGTTTTGGTGGAATTTCATCACATCCTGGTGCTGTGTTTGCTTTTATAGATTTTAAATATTGACTAACCTCTTCCCTAGTAACAGGATACAGGTAAAAAGAAATTTCCGATGGATTATTGAAAATTGAGAGTAAGAGTTTTGTTGTGCACTTGTTTGTTGCGGTGGGGAGCCAGCTTTTTTTATGAAATGTTCATGAAAAATATTTGCCGTGAGGCCTTTATTATTTTTCAGTTTAATTTCATTACAATGAATGACCTTTTTTTCTGCCTATTAGATTATTTATTGTATTCCAAATGTATTTATTATTACCTTGTTAACTCTTAAATTTGTCTTGAAAATATTTGTTTTTTGCAGCTCGAAGTAGTGTTACCAGCTTGTTCCTGTAAGCTTTATATCTTGGTCCATATGACAATGGTCATTTTGATGCCAACCTTTCAAGTCTGTGTTTCTCCTGGATACTAGTTTTCAATGATGCATTTATATAAGGGCTTCTTTCGTTTTTGGCGTTAACTTTAATTAGGTGAACGTCCAAGGTGGACGTTCAGCTCCACCATAAATGTTTTCACTTCGGCACGCGTCGCCGCGGCACTGACGGGCTCCACGGAATATATAGAAAGGCTGTTAAAGAACATAAAATGATTGCGAGATTTATATAATTTTACAATTTTTTTTTTTTTTTCGAAAGACAACGTGTGATAAAAGACCCTCGTTTACAACACAATGATTAAATAATCAGAAAAAAACTGTAAATGATGAAAAAGATAAATTTATAATAATGTATACATATTAAGAATTATTTTGCAAACCTTATATGAAATACTCTGAAGAATAAAGGCATTATCTCTCTCTCTCTCTCTCTCTCTCTCTCTCTCTCTCTCTCTCTCTCTCTCTCTCTCTCTCTCTCTCTCTCTCTCTCTCTCTCTCTCTCTCTCTCTCTCTCTCTCTCTCTCTCTCTCTCTCTCTCTCTCTCTCTCTCTCTCTCTCTCTCTCATCCACCCTACCCCTCCCTCCTTATATCGCACCTTTCCAGCACTCCCTAATCTCCCTCCTTCCCGCGGGGCAAAGAAAGAAATGCAATGCAACGCAGAAATAAGTATCGAGGGAAGAAAATCATGGGACATAATGCTGAGAGAGAGAGATAGAGTGAGAGAGAGAGAGAGAAAGAGAGAGAGAGAGATAGTAGAGAGAGAGAGAGAGAGAGAGGAGAGAGAGAGAAAAGAGGAGAAGAGAGAGAGAGAGAGGATAGGGGAGGGGAAAGAGAGGAGGAGAGAGAGAAGGGAGAAAAGAGNTTTTCAACTCAATAAAGTGGTAGGCTACTTGACAATATTTCGGAGGAGAAATGCCAAGCGTCGCAATTGAATAAATGCTTTCAAAGACCCTGTCGTTTTAAGACTTATAATATTATCATGATCATTAGTGCATTGGTACAGAATCAGTGTTGTATTCCAAATATTTCACAAAGAGTAAATCTTTGATAAACAGAAGTAAGGTTTGCCGTAGACACGATACACTGTGACTAACACATTCGTCATGGTGTTGTTGACGAAGGCTTTGACTAACTTACGTTTTGTGTGTGCATATATATTTTTTCTATATATATATTTTTTTTAAACGTATATTGTTCAAGCTGCCTCTCCTCCTTCAGTTTTACTATTAATGCTTATTTTTAAAGTTCATTTTAAAGAGGAAGATTATTTTTTATTAATTTGGTTGTTAAAATTTGAAAATTATGATTAGTTTTTAAGATATATAACATTTTTGAAGAACATACAAATAAAAATAAAATAATATGTCATTTGATTTGATTAAGATATTATTTTTTCATATATCAATATTTTGGCAAGATGAATCCTTCTTTATATCATACTGATCAAACTAAAAAAAAAATATTCAAAATTGGTTATAAATTGAGCAAGTAGAGTCTTATAGAAGTATTGAAAAACAGTCAAAAAGTAATTCTGAAAAAACGGTCGTAAAAGATTGGCTACAAATGACTCTTATAACAATCCTTTATTTAACACAAAATTCCTACTTAGTACGTTCTATAGCTCTTTTAACCCTTTCACGCACGGTGACGCGATCGCGTCTAGACGTGCCCGTCTACATCTGAGCTTTTGACGCGAACTGCGTCAAGAAACATTTAAAAATTTGCCAAAAATAAAGTATATATCAGAATCGCGTCAAAATTTACTGCGTCAAAAATCCAAGCTAGGCCTATTAAAATAAACTAATTGTCAACTCGCTCGTGAGGGTGGATTTGAAGTGATAAGGGCTTGTGTTCCAGCTAACTCTCAGCAGGCAGCCTGTCAGCGCGGACTGCCTGTCCCTTTAAAACATGTCCCGAGCCGGGTAAGCCATACTTGTAGCCTAATCCGTCTTCCAACATGTGTTTAAGTTTTCCTCCATTTTCTCAAGAACTACTGGCCATATGAAAAGTCTAATGGTAGCGTTGGAATCCTCATAAAAATCCGCTTTTATTGGCATATAAACCATAAAAAGTTGACACAGGAAGTATCCACCTACGAAGTGGTGAACGTAAGTATTTCTTATTTCCCTTTACTCAATGTTTTTTCTAAGTCGTTAAACTCCGCTATTTACTTGCATTTCTTGTTATTTTTGTCTCTCATAAGGCAGAATAATCTCTTGCGAAACCAACGATAGATAATAATAACAGGAAAAAGAATAATCGTGGTTGAAATTGATAACATAAACCAAAACATTCGCCGCAGAGTCACGGCCATTTACGCGCGGCCCCTTAGAGAGCCCCAGACATGATGTCGCATGGACGGAAAAAACTTATTAAACTTTTCGTGGTGAAAGGGTTAATCGTCCGTGGTCGTTCGAACATCGTTTGTCGCGCGTTGTAGTCGCTAGTAAGTCGTTCTTAATCGTCACTAATCGTCACCAAACGCTGGACAGAAATAAAATAATAAAAAAATAATGCACATAATTAATTTTTAGGGTCAGCGTTTGCCGACGCTTCAGCTCAAGCGCTGGCAAAAGTTTAGAGGACGTTACACGAACGTTACAAAATCGTTTCAAAACGTTAGACTATTCGTTACGATATCGTTACTAAATCGTTAGTTGATTTTTCATAAACGTTCACAATTGTCTGTGGCTTCTTCAACATCTTTAAACCTTGCCTGGCTTCTTCAGTTGCTGTTTGATATGAGGGCCCACAGGCTGTCTCATGGACATGGGGAAGAGTGGAGAGAGATAGGAGGAGGAATGGGTATGACTTGGCACGGGCTTCTCTCTTTTCTTCTAGGGACTCATCTGTGGAGGAGGGGCCCCTCCCTCTTCTGGATTTCCTTGAAGCCGATCTGTCAGGTTCTTTGCTCTTCCAGGCATAGTTCCAAAGGAGTGATGGGATACAGCACGGTATAGAAATATCCAGACAAGTGATGCAGATGACGATTGCCAGTGCCCTTTTATTAGCTGTTCACGGATGCTGTGTACGGACGCCAGGAACACGCTAGACGCAAACACTAGGGCAAACATTAGGTGGTTCGTCGTTACTCAAATATTGAGGACGCTACGTGGACGTTTATCGAACGTTCGCCATGCGTTGGCCCCAAACGTAGTAAAAAAAAGCTCACTAATTTCAATGATGCTCTGGGGAACGTTCGTTGAACACTGGTTAAACCGTAAGGACAAGCTACTAACAGGCTACTTAATTCGATCCACACACGCCCACGATACCGAGAACAGGTGGAAAACGCTTAAAAAAAAAAAAAAAAAAAAAAAAAAACAATACTATTTTTTTAAACGTTAGGGAACGTTAGCCCAACAACGTTATGGTTGTGAACGGCCACATATATATAGGAAGAAGGAAGGCGTACCGTACGTCGCGTTAGTGATAGAGATCGTAGACATATGCTCCTGTTACTGCGGTTGTTGAGTTTGCAGAGAATATTTATGGTGAGTTATGTGTCATCCAGAAGTCGTTCACTTAACCTAACGACCTCATATATGGGCACCGGCGGGACAAGGGTCATATTTGGGAGGAAGGGAGGAAGAGAGGGGAAGGGAGGGAAGGAAAGGAGGGGAAAGGTTGGGGGAGCAGACATGAGGTGAAAGGAAGTGAAATACATTAGGAGGGAGGACACCTGGGTATAATATTTCATTTACCTGTTACAGAAATCAGACAGATCAAAACGTTTTATGGAATAATGTACACATATACCATAATACATATATAATTAAGGTAACAAATAGACAAAGGGCGCACGCCCCCATGCAGGCTGCGGCTGCTGGAAAGGATGGCCATGATTAGATGAAGTTAGAAGTTACAATTTGTTAATTACATTAGATATGCATATACAAAAAGACCTAGTTATGTTTATATATATATTTATTATATTTATGTATTAATCCTTCATGAGGCATTGGCAATGTTTGGGTGACTGTTTTTGACTTGCTAAGGTACATGGCTGTAGATATAGTGCAGCAGCCCAGTCCTATAGGGGCATTGGCACAGCAATGCCTCATAAAAAGAACAATGTATTGACATTCTATAAATAAATGGCGGGTGTGTGTCTTCTCGTAGTTTTACACAGGTTACATTTGTTTCCTTTGATGTTGTCACTGCCAGCTACCTCCCCACATGTAATATACCCTAGCCTTAGCCTACTTTATAAACACACCTGGTGGCGCATAGTAATTAGTACATTGTCAGTAGTGGGGGGTTGAAACCCCCCACTTCTTGTCGCCAGGTCCCACCTCACCCCTCCCCATGTAGTCGCAGGACGAAAAAGACTGATCGAGCCCCTGTGTCAATATGTCTTACTTACGTTTCCATTTTTGCACACATTTTGTTTTAGACGGGCCAAGGGAACAGAGTGAGAGGGGAGAAACCAACACCATCCTCGTGACGTAAGCAATGTTGGCGAGGTGTTTTAAACTGCTGCAAGCTATCCCCCCCCCCTCCCCCCTTGCCCCCCCCTAACCCGCACGCACCTATCCCAACAGTGTGATGGGGACCATTATAAAGTTACAGCTATGTCCTGGACACGTTAATCTTTATACACAAGTTTAATAATTATGTTTCACAAGGACGGCGTGGAGTGAGAAAGAAGGTTCCTGGATATGTTATCGACTGTAGGGGCAGTCGTGTGCTCGTCAGAGGCATGATGTCGTCTCCGGCCTCTCGCTTGACTGCTGCCAGAGCCGCAGCTATCCGAGAAGCTCCGTTTGGGTCTGCAAAACATATTAACGTAGGCTGGAAAAGATAAAAAATAAACGTTGACAAAATGGTGTAATCTTTCAAATTGTTAAATAATGCAGGGAAAGAAAACACACGAACGGAAATTAAATAAACCAAAATAAAAGAAGAGGCAAAAAAAGAAAACCCCATTAACGCGAAATCTTAATGATGACATAATAATAAAATAAAACATTAGGCCAAGAAGAAACTGACCGTTTACTGAAAAAATATACGAAAAAATAAAACCAAAATAAAGGAAAATAAATTTTATAATTCTCTTTCAGCGCGAAGAAAAAGTATGAGAAAAAGAACACAACGGAAGCAACGAAGTCTGGGGATGGAGTTGAAAATGGGCTCCCAAAACAAAACAAAAATTTTGGTTTTACAAAATTTTCTGTTTTTTTTTTTTTTTTTGTAGCAAAATATGAAGGCCACGACACGAGAAGACGCAGAAATAAATTGAAAGAAATATATAATACGTAATGATACAGTTGTAGGTTCCTGGTGGAGAGATACAGGGAAAAATTCAGAATCGAGTGGTGGAGGCAGAGGAATAAGAAGAGGTATGGGATGAGGCATGGGGGATGAGTCAGGGATGAAGACGGGGGAAATGCAAAGTGATAATTAGGCGGACGAGTAATATGA
>JACEEZ010024360.1:40855-47586 GCA_016584305.1 Chionoecetes opilio | reverse complement strand
TGATTTGGCACTATCTGTTATCTAGTAGTAGTAGTAGTATAATCGTAGTATAGTGTAAGCGATTTTATTTTCCCCTACCATCCTTACTTTACCTAACTACCTAACGACCTAATTAGCACCTTACCTAATTAGTATAGTTCGTAGAGGTAAGTGTATGTGGTTACCTGTAGTTAATTAGTGGCAATTAAAGGAAGGATTATGCTATTCAAGTACAGTTCTATTTTACTTTTCTTAGTATGGAAATGAACAATTGTCATAGCCAGGATCTCTCTCTCTCTCTCTCTCTCTCTCTCTCTTTTCTCTCTTTTCTCTCTCTCTCTGTTCTCTCTCTCTCTCTCTCTCTCTCTCCTCTTCTCTCTCTCTCTCTCTCTCTCTCTCTCTAAGTGTAAACAAAATTTCTTACATCATCCTCTCTCTCTCTCTCTCCTCCTCCTCATTTTCTAATTATAGCTTTATCCCCACAACACACACACACACACACACACACACACACACCACACACACACCACACACCACACACCACACCACCACACACACCACCAACATTTCCCCTTTTTCCCCTCATAAACCACACATGGCACGTACAACTTTCCCTTTTAAAGACAGCGTATAAAGAGAGCAAGAGAGAGAGAGAGAGAGAGAGAGAGAGAGAGAGAGAGAGAGAGAGAGAGAGAGAGAGAGAGAGAGAGAGAGAGAGAGAGAGAGAGAGAGAGAGGCAATACAAAAAAGAAAAAATATTCACACAGGAAAAAAAAACTTAGCTATTCACTCAACCCTGGCGCCAGTAACCCCCCTCCCCCCCTCCCCCCCCTCCTTCCCCCTCCCTCCCCCAACTCACTCCCCAATATACTCTCACTCAGCAATATTTAGCTGCTATCTTCATCCCCCCCTCCTCCCCCTCCCCTTCCCCAACCCCCCACCCCCCTCTTTGCGGCCTTGGATGTCTGGGATGTGGTGGGGGAATGTTGGGGTTTGGTAGGGGTGCTCTAGTTTGTGGGTGTTTTAGTGTGGTAGGTTAATTATTGAGGTAGAGGGGAGGGGGAGGTGTGGTGGGGGTTCGTTTGGTGTGGGTTGGAGGGGGTTTAGGTTGGGGGGTGTTGGAGGGGGTTTGGGGTATAGTTGGGGTTATAGGGAGGGGTGACGAGTGAATTTGTACACGTTTTCATGCTACTACTACTACTTTTACCACTACTTCTACTACTACTACAATTACTACCACTATAACCATTACTACCACCTTCACTACTACTACTACTACTACTACTACTACTACTACTACTACTACTACTACTGCTACCACTACTTCTACTACTACTACAATTACTACCACTATAACCATTACTACCACCTTCACTACTACTACTACTACTACTACTACTACTACTACTACTACTACTACTACTACTACTACTACTACCACTACTACTACTACTACTACCACTTCAACTACTACTACTACCACTACATCTCTGGCCATTCATTCTTATCAGCCTTAGATAAGATTGTCCTTGAATAAAACTGATGTGTTGCATAATTATAAATAAATGCTCTGATAATTAAAGGGATGAATAATTAACTTAGAGGTAATTAATGTAAATACCTGTAACTATTATTTTGTTATATAAATGTTTGTATAAATTACCTTAATGAATTAGATTATGTTACTATCACTACTACTACTACTACTACTACTACTACTACTACTACTACTACACTACTACTACTACTACTACACTACTACTACTACTACTACTACTACACTACTACCGTAGATAACATTAAAGTCGCCAGGACAACGTTTTTTCTTTATGTACAGACGTGTGGTGGCGTTAATACTTACATTTCTACATCCATGATTTCAGGACAGTTAGAAGGGGCTATCTGGAGAGTCTGTGTCATTTTGTGTCTTCATCTGTGTCATAGTATGGCTATAAATGAACTAATTACAAAAATAAAACCGAGTGGCGACGTTGATAATGGGCTATATTAAAGTCGCCATCTAGTGTTTATGTTCTGAGTATCCTCCCGCCGTCGTCGTCGCCCGAAGAAAAAAACGAGTAGTGAAATTTGAAACCGTCTATACTTGCAGATACAAAGCATAAAACAACGCTGAAACAGGGTAGATTATACAGTTATGATATAAACTACTGTGTATCATCTTCAGTGGCACATAAATATCAGTAGTGATGCTATAATTCGTAATATATGGCGGCTGGCGACATTAGTGTAGGTGGCGACTATACTGTTATCTACGGTAGGCAATAACAATGAAAATGATAATGATAACAAAATCAATGAAAATGTAAACTATGGTAACAAAAAATAACAAAATATAAACTGATACTAGCAATGATAATAATAATAATGATGATTTACAATATTAATAACAATAGTAATAATAATAATAATAATAATAATAATAAACATTCCATTACACTCGTATTGATAAGAACAGAAGCAATGGATAACGATGCACAAACAAGGAAAGCATGGGAAATAATTACACACACACACGCACACACACACACACACGCACATACACACACACACAACACAACACACACACACACACACACACACACACACACACACACATACACACACACACACACACACACTTATCAACACTCCATGTACACACGTCAAAGAACACATGTCTGCCCTCGTGTGTGTGTGTGTGTGTGTGTGTGTGTGTGTGTGTGTGTGTGTGTGTGTGTGTGTGTGTGTGTGTGTGTGTGTGTTCTACAGCGATATAATTCGATAGTACAAGTAGCTATACACGATCAAATTACTCTCTCTCTCTCTCTCTCCTTCTTCTCTCTCTCTCTCTCTCTCTCTCCTCTCTCTCTCTCTCTCTCTCTCTCTCTCTCTCTCTCTCTCTCTCTCTCTCAATTACACACACTCTCGAGGAAGCGAAAGAAAGCTATTTAACTTTTTTAGGCCCCCAAGGAATTACTTTTTTATTCTCTCTCTCTCTGCTCTCTTCTCTCTCTCTCCTCTCTCTCTTCTCTCTCTCTCTCTCTCTCTCTCTTCTCTCTCTCTCTCTCCCCTTCCTTGTATGGTCCTACGCCTAACTGTTTACTGTGACTCAACTATCATACATTTTCGCATCATGAATATATTAGGTATTCAGAAATCTCTCCTCCTCCTCTCCTCCTCCTCCTCCTCCTCCTCCGCCTCCTCCTCCTCCTCCTCCTCCTCCTCCTCCTCCTTCCTCCTCCTCCTACTCCTCCTCCCCTGTTTCCTCCTCCTCTTCCTTTTCCTCCTCCTCCTTCTCCTCCTCCTTCTTCTCTTCCTCTTCCTCTATTCTTAAATAATTGTCATTTGCCTGCATTGCTTGATCGCCTTCCTCCTCCTCCTCCCCCCTCCTCCTACTCTCCTCCTCCTCCTCTTCCTCCTACTCCTCCTCTTCCTACTCCTCCTCCTCATCCTCCTCCTCCTCCTCCTCCTCCTCCTCCTCCTCCTCCTCCTTCCTCCTCCTCCTCCTCCTCCATTTTCTTTGAGGTATTATCTACTCTCTCTTTCTCTCTCTCGTTTTTTTTGTTTTATTGGCATACTGTTCAAGGATTTTGTGGTTTTCCTCTAACGCTTTTATTGCTTTGTTTTTGTGTTTATACTGGTTTGTGTCAGTTTTTGTGGGGGGAAAAGGAGGTATTTTTTTAGTAGTTATAGAGCACAGTTTAGTGACTTGATATTTGTCAAGGATTATATTAACCCCTTGACGCCCAGATCTTTCCTGGGCTATACAAATCGTCTGTTGTGAGCCATAAAATTACGAAAAAGTACCATATTAGTTAGTGGACAAGGATACTGAACAGGTCATAGCTATAAAACATTCCTTATAGTCACTAAAAATCGTTTAATGGTACCCAAATTACTATGGAAATTACGTTCTGGGTCTCAAGGGGTTACATTCTGGGTCTCAAGGGGTTACGTTCTGGGTCTCAAGGGGTTACGTTCTGGGTCTCAAGGGGTTACGTTCTGGGTCTCAAGGGGTTACGTTCTGGGTCTCAAAGGGTTACGTTCTGGGTCTCAAGGGGTTACGTTCTGGTCTCAAGGGGTACGTTCTGGGTCTCAAGGTTACGTTCTGGGTCTCAAGGGGTTACGTTCTGGGTCTCAAGGGGTTACGTTCTGGGTCTCAAGGGGTTACGTTCTGGGTCTCAAGGGGTTACGTTCTGGGTCTCAAGGGGTTACGTTCTGGGTCTCAAGGGGTTACGTTCTGGGTCTCAAGGGGTTACGTTCTGGGTCTCAAGGGGTTACGTTCTGGTCTCAAGGGGTTACGTTCTGGGTCTCAAGGGTTACGTTCTGGGTCTCAAGGGGTTACGTTCTGGGTCTCAAGGGTTATGTTCTGGGTCTCAAGGGGTTACGTTCTGGGTCTCAAAGGGTTACGTTCTGGGTCTCAAGGGGTTACGTTCTGGGTCTCAAGGGGTTACGTTCTGGGTCTCAAGGGGTTACGTTCTGGGTCTCAAGGGGTTACGTTCTGGGTCTCAAAGGGTTACGTTCTGGGTCTCAAGGGGTTACGTTCTGGGTCTCAAGGGGTTACGTTCTGGGTCTCAAGGGGTTACGTTCTGAGTCTCAAGGGGTTACGTTCTGGGTCTCAAGGGGTTACGTTCTGGGTCTCAAAGGGTTACGTTCTGGGTCTCAAGGGGTTACGTTCTGGGTCTCAAGGGGTTACGTTCTGGGTCTCAAGGGGTTACGTTCTGGGTCTCAAGGGGTTACGTTCTGGGTCTCATGGGGTTATGTTTTGGGTCTCATGGGGTTACGTTCTGGGTCTCAAGGGGTTACGTTCTGGGTCTCAAGGGGTTACGTTCTGGGTCTCAAGGGGTTACGTTCTGGGTCTCAAGGGGTTACGTTCTGGGTCTCAAGGGGTTACGTTCTGGGTTTCAAGGGGTTACGTTCTGGGTCTCAGGGGTTACGTTCTGGGTCTCAAGGGGTTACGTTCTGGTCTCAAGGGGTTACGTTCTGGGTCTCAAGGGGTTACGTTCTGGGTCTCAAGGGGTTACGTTCTGGGTCTCAAGGGGTTACGTTCTGGGTCTCAAGGGGTTACAAAAAAAATGTTAGTTAGATTAGTTTATTTGTTTATTTTTCAGTTTTATTTATTCGTCTGGTGCGAAAGTCTATATATATTTTTCTCTCTATCTCTCTATCTCTCTTTCTCTTTTTTTTTTTTTGCATTCTCTTCCTTTTTTTTTTTTTTCTTTCGCTAGTTTTTTTTTTTTTTTTTTCTCTCTCTCTCTCTCTCTCTCTCTCTCTCTCTCTCTCTCTCTCTCTCTCTCTCTCTCTCTCTCTCTCTCTCTCTCTCTCTCTCTCTCTCTCTCTCTCTCTCTCTCTTACATCCATACCAAAACACATTACTAAATTAATCACAAAACCACAATAATAATCTTATATATCACTGTTCTATTTGTTCTCCCTTTATCATTATTACTATTATCATCATTACTATTTCAAACTACCATCAGGACCAGGTAGTTAATTGGCTGCCAGGTGTAACAAGCGACCAATCAGCGCACAGCAAACAGGTTAAGTCACAGTTGTCAAATTATTATTATTATTATTATTATTATTATTATTATTATTATTATTAATGTGTGAATGTGTAAGGAGCACATGACAGGCCTTGTGTGTGTGTGTGTGTGTGGTGTGTGTGTGTGTGTGTGTGTGGTGGGGTGTGTGTGTGTGTGTGTGTGTGGTATGTTGCCAAGTATGCGAATGAGCCTTGAAAATTGCCAAGTCGGACAAGTGGAGATCAACATCTTCTTTCTCTCTCTCTCTCTCTCTCTCTCTCTCTCTCTCTTTTTTTTTTTTTTTTTTTTTTTAAACATACATATAACTAAAGCCAAAGGTGCACTGTCGTGCGCTACCTATCTTAAGGGCAATTTTACACATAAATAAAGACCTAAAAACTAAAAACTAACATTATATACATATATCTCTCTCTCTCTCCCCATCTCCTCTCTTCTCTCCTCTCTCTCTCTCTCTCTCTCTCTCTCTCTCTCTCTCTCTCTCTCTCTCTCTCTCTCTCTCTTTTCTCTCTCTCTCTCTCTCTCCTCTCATTTCTTTCCCTACATTACCTCTTTTTTCCATCCTCTTTCTCCTTTATCCCTTTTTTCTCCCTCCCTCTTTCCTTCCCCTTCTCCCCTTTTCCTCCTCCTCCATCCTTTTATCCTATCTTCTCTCTCCCTCCTTCCTTCTCCCATTCATCATATTCCCTTATTCCCTTTTTGCTCTCTCTCTCCTCTCTCTCTTCTCTCTCTCCTCTCTCCCCTCTCTCTCTCTCCTCTCTCTCTTCGTCTCTCCTCTTCTCTCCTCTCCTCTCTCCTCTCTCTCTCTCTCTTATTCTCTTCCTCAGTATTTTCTCTTCTTTCTTCTATTCCACCTCGCGAAAGAAAAATTGAAATTGTGTCTATTTCTGCAAACTATTCTTATTTTTTTTTTCTCTCTCTCTCTCTCTCTCTCTTCTCTCTCTCTCTCTCTCTCTCTCCTCTCCTCCTCTCGTCTCTCTCTCTCTCTCTCTCTCTCTCTCTCTCCTCTCTCTCTCTCTCCTCTCTCTCTCTCTCTCTCTCTCACAACCTTCACGTAAATATATTTTCCATAATTTTATTCTGTTATTTCTATTTTTATGTATTTTCTCTTCCTTATTTTTCCAACCTATTTCTTTTTTTATTTCTTTTCTTATTTCATATTTCTTTCGATTTATTTATTTGCAACTCATTTCCTCATATCACCTC
>JACEEZ010024360.1:28355-35855 GCA_016584305.1 Chionoecetes opilio | reverse complement strand
TCTCTCTCTCTCTCTCTCTCTCTCTCTCTCTCTCTCTCTCTCTCTCTCTCTCTCCAATTCCACCTCCCTAGTGTACCCTTCTCTTCTTTTCTTCCCCCTCTCCCCCTTCCTCCTCCCCCCCTCCCCCCACAGCCCCCCCCCCCCCCAGATCCGCCCCCTGTCGTTCTCTCAATAGTAAACTGCATTGGTCTGGGTTTACCAAGGCTGTTTCTCTTTCTCTCCCTGCATTCCATTAGGGGTCTCTCTCTCTCTCTCTCTCTCTCTCTCTCTCTCTCTCTCTCTCTCTCTCTCTCTCTCTCTCTCTCTCTCTCTCTCTCTCTCTCTCTCAGATTTTTTGTTTTAGTATTATTTTTGTTTTTGTGTTTTTTTTTGGCATTTTATATTTTATTGAATGGAAATGGAAAAGAGAGAGAGAAGAGAGAGAGAGAGAGGAGAGAGAGAGAGGAGATGAGAGAGAGAGAGAGAGAGGAGAGAGAGCTAGGCTAGTAGCAACACTAGGCTGACACCAGAGATTATTGCTTCACGGCTGAACAAGAGGGAGGAAGAGGAGGAGGAGGAAGAAGAGGAGGAGGAGGAAGAAGAGGAGGAGGAAGAAGAGGAGGAGGAAGAGGAGGAAAGGAAAGAACGTGAAAAAGGAAGAGGGGAAAGAAGGAAGGGAGAAGAGGAGAGGAGGAAGAGGAGGAAAGAAGAGGAAGAGGAGGAGAAAGAAGAAGGAGAGGAGGGAAGAGGAGGAGAGGAAGAGGAGGAGGAAGAGGAGGAAAGGAAGAACGTGAAAAGAAGAGGGGAAGAAGGAAGAGGAGAAAGAAGGAGAGAAGGAAGAGGAGGAGGAGGGGGGAGAGGAGGTAAGGGAAGAAGAGGAAGAGGAGGAGGAAGAAGAGGAGAGGAAGAGGAGGAGAAAGAAGAGGAAGAAGAGGAGGAAGAAGAGGAAGAGGAGGTAAGGAAAGAAGGAAGAGGGGAAAGAAGGAAGGAAGAAGAGGAAGAGGAGGAAGAAGAGGAGAGGAAGAGGAGGAGGAAGAGAAGGTAAGGAAAGAAAGAAGAGGGGAAAGAAGGAAGGAAGAAGAGGAAGAGGAGGAAGAAGAGGAGAGGAAGAGGAGGAGGAAGAGGAGGAAGAGGAGGTAAGGAAAGAAGGAAGAGGGGAAAGAAGGAAGGAGGAGAAGAGAGGAAGAATGCAGTCAAACTTTTAGTATTATCATTCTTTTGTGTTTCTTTGTTTTCTTTCTTTTTTCATTTATTATCAAATTTTGTGGTTTTCTATTTTCTTCGTTATTTCTTTTGTATTTTCTTTCTTTCTTTTTCTTGATATTCCCTTGTATAATACTAGACAATTGTTATTATTATCATTATTGTATTTATTCCTTCCTTCATTATTTTCATTTTTTCTTGAAATTTTCTTGTTTCTATTTTTTTATTATCATTATATTTGCTTTCTTTTTTCTTTTTTCTCTTTCTTTCTTTCTCTCATTTTTTTCTTTTTCTCTTTTTTTCTTCTTTCTCTTCCTTCATTCTTTCTTTCTCTATTTTGTCTCTTCCTCTTTTCTCTACTTTTTTCTTTCCTTCATTATTTTCTTGTTTTTATTATGTCATTGTTATTGTTGTTATTATTGTTGTTATTATTATTGTTGTTATTATTGTTGTTATTATTATTGTTGTTATTATTGTTGTTATTATTATTGTTGTTATTATTGTTGTTATTATTATTGTTGTTATTATTGTTGTTATTATTATTGTTGTTATTATTGTTGTTATTATTATTGTTGTTATTATTGTTGTTATTATTGTTGTTGTTGTTATTGTTGTTGTTATTATTGTTGTTATTATTATTGTTGTTATTATTGTTGTTGTTACTATTGTTGTTATTATTGTTGTTATTATTATTGTTGTTATTATTATTGTTGTTATTATTGTTGTTGTTATTATTGTTGTTGTTATTATTGTTGTTATTATTATTGTTGTTATTATTGTTGTTGTTATTATTGTTGTTGTTATTATTGTTGTTATTATTATTGTTGTTGTTATTATTGTTGTTGTTATTATTGTTGTTGTTATTATTGTTGTTGTTATTATTGTTGTTGTTATTATTGTTGTTATTATTATTGTTGTTATTATTATTGTTGTTGTTATTATTGTTGTTATTATTATTGTTGTTATTATTATTGTTGTTGTTATTATTGTTGTTGTTATTATTGCTGTTGTTATTATTATTGTTGTTATTATTATTGTTGCTATTATAGTTGTTATTATTGTTGTTATTATTATTGTTGTTGTTATTATTATTGTTATTATTATTTTCTTTATCTTTCTCTTCACCTTCTTTTTTCTCTTCTTCTTCATCTCCTTAATTGTTATTGTTATTGTTATTGTTATTGTTGTTGTTGTTGTTGTTGTTATTGATATTTTTGTTTGTACTTTTGCTGTTAGTGTTATTATTAATTAAGGTTGTAAGTCAAATAAGTCGTAAGTCGGTCACAAGTAGAAGGATCAGTAATGAATAATAATAGTAATAAAGTCTAATAATCTATTTTGAAATTTGTCTAATTATCTATTTTGAACTTTTAAAACACGCATTGAATCCTTCCAAACTTTAAACAGTTTTTTCTTCTTCAAATTTTACGATATATATATAAATATATAATCCAAATTGTGATATTCTAATGGGTTTTTTTCAGGGAACGTTATTAGTTAATTAACCCCTTCACGCCCAGATCTTTCCTTTGCTATATAAAATGGTCTGTTGTTAGCCATAAAATTACGAAAACTAACTGAATACACCAAATAGTTAGTGGTAAGGATACTAAACAGGTCATAGCTATAAAATATTGCTTATATTCACTGAAAATCGTCTAATGGTACCCAAATTACAATGGAAATTACGTTCTGGGCCTCATGGGGTTAAACGTTTTGACAGCTGAGTGTCATCTTCAGTCATTTAAAACAGATCAGAAAGCTACAAAATTAAAAGCATGAATAGGTAAAATTTGTTACAAAAAAAAAAAAAAAAAAAAGATCAGAAAGTTACAAAATTAAAAGTATGAATAGGTAAAACTTGTTAACATTGACATTAATATATTAGTGGAGGAGAACTAACCCAAATACAGAAGAGATACAATAGAGGTGTTTTTTCCCCTTCGAACACCCCTCTGCCTGATAATATTATAGCTTTCTTAATCAAATATATTTCTTGATAAACCTAAACAGTTAAAGATAAGAGAGACAATAAACATTTTTCTGTTGTCTAATAAGTATTTCAATATTATCTTATCTACACTCATTTTCTTTGATTTTATTTCCCTTTTATTGCTTGTCCCCCTTTCTCCCTCCCTCCTTCCCTCTTCCTTCCTTCCCTCCTTCCTTCCTTCCCTCCTTCCTCCCCTCCTTCCCTCCTTCCTTCCTTCCCTCCTTCCTCCCCTCCTTCCCTCCTTCCTTCCTTCCCTCCTTCCTCCCTTCCTTCCCTCCTTCCTTCCTTCCCTCCTTCCTTCCTTCCCTCCTTCCTCCCCTCCTTCCCTCCTTCCTTCCTTCCCTCCTTCCTTCCTTCCCTCCTTCCTTCCCTCCTTCCTTCCTTCCTTTCCTTTCTCTCATTTGCTTCACTAATGGTGTCACCGCAGTAGTAAAAATGGTGAATGGGGAGAGGAAGAGGAGGAGGAGGAGGAGGAGGAGGAGGAGGAGGAGGAGGAGGAGGAAGGAAGGAAAGGGTGGGAGAGAAAGGTATATTACTATGAGGGAAAGGAAAGGGAGGGAAGAGAAAGGGAGGGGGAAGAGAGAGAGAGAGAGAGAGAGAGAGAGAGAGAGAGAGAGAGAGAGAGAGAGAGAGAGAGAGAGAGAGAGAGAGAGAGAGAAGAGAGAGGTGGGGTGGGGAGGGGAGGGGGTATTTTGTTCTCTGTCTAATCAGTACAAGAAATATTACCTGCATTTTGTAACGAGTGGGGGAGGGGGGAGGGGGAGGGGGGAGGGGAGGGGGGAGGTAAGAGAGAAGGTAAGGTGAGAGAAAGAGAGAAGGGGGGAGAGAGGAAGGGGAGGAGGCCTGCTAGGGTTGACCACTTCCCCTAACCCCCCTCCCTCCCCCCACCCCTTCCCCCTCCTTCGACAATCTCAGTTTTCGCAAAGCTGCCGAACAAGTAATTAACACTAACACGTAACTTTAAAAAATGTTAAATTAAATATTAACAAAAGACTAAGTACAAAATAGGTTCCATTAAATGTTAACCCCAAAAAATGACCCTAATACTTCACTAAAAACACTTCACTAAAAAAAAAATTGTATATACATATATATGGAAACTTTTTTTTTTATCTACTGTATTTACGATTTCACGCCGATATTTGTGTGTTTACGATTTAACGCCGATGTTTGTGTGTTTACGATTTAACGCCGATATTTGTGTGTTTACGATTTAACGCCGATGTTTGTGTGTTTACGATTTAACGCCGATGTTTGTGTGTTTACGATTTAACGCCGATGTTTGTGTGTTTACGATTTAACGCCGATGTTTGTGTGTTAACGATTTAACGCCGATATTTGTGTGTTTACGATTTAACGCCGATGTTTGTGTGTTTACGATTTAACGCTGATGTTTTTGTGTTTACGATTTAACGCCGATGTTTGTGTGTCTACGATTTAACGCCGATGTTTGTGTGTTTACGATTTAGCGCCGATATTTGTGTGTTTACGATTTAGCACCGATATTTGTGTGTTTACGATTTAGCGCCGATATTTGTGTGTTTACGATTTAACGCCGATGTTTGTGTGTTTACGATTTAACGCCGATGTTTGTGTGTTTACGATTTAACGCCGATGTTTGTGTGTTTACGATTTAACGCCGATGTTTGTGTGTTTACGATTTAACGCCGATGTTTGTGTATTTACGATTTCACGCCGATGTTTGAGTGTTTACGATTTAACGCCGATGTTTGAGTGTTTACGATTTAACGCCGAAGTTTGTGTATTTACGATTTAACGCCGATATTTGTGTGTTTACGATTTAACGCCGATGTTTGTGTGTTTACGATTTAACGCCGATATTTGTGTGTTTACGATTTAACGCTGATATTTGTGTGTTTACGATTTAACGCCGATATTTGTGTGTTTACGATTTAACGCCGATATTTGTGTGTTTACGATTTAACGCCGATATTTGTGTGTTTACGATTTAACGCCGATATTTGTGTGTTTACGATTTAACGCCGATGTTTGTGTCTTTACGATTTAACGCCGATATTTGTGTGTTTACGATTTAACGCCGATATTTGTGTCTTTACGATTTAACGCCGATATTTGTGTCTTTACGATTTAACGCCGATATTTGTGTCTTTACGATTTAACGCCGATATTTGTGTGTTTACGATTTAACGCCGATGTTTGTGTTTTACGATTTAACGCCGATATTTGTGTGTTTCGATTTAACGCCGATATTTGTGTCTTTACGATTTAACGCCGATGTTTGTGTGTTTACGATTTAACGCCGATATTTGTGTCTTTACGATTTAACGCCGATATTTGTGTCTTTACGATTTAACGCCGATATTTGTGTGTTTACGATTTAACGCCGATGTTTGTGTGTTTACGATTTAACGCCGATGTTTGTGTGTTTACGATTTAACGCCGATGTTTGTGTGTTTACGATTTAACGCCGATGTTTGTGTGTTTACGATTTAACGCCGATGTTTGTGTGTTTGCGATTTAACGCCGATATTTGTGTGTTTGCGATTTAACGCCGATATTTGTGTGTTTGCGATTTAACGCCGATATTTGTGTGTTTGCGATTTAACGCCGATATTTGTGTGTTTGCGATTTAACGCCGATATTTGTGTGTTTGCGATTTAACGCCGATATTTGTGTTTTCGATTTAACGCCGATATTTGTGTTTTGCGATTTAACGCCGATATTTGTGTGTTTTGCGATTTAACGCCGATATTTGTGTATTTACGATTTAACGCCGATATTTGTGTGTTTGCGATTTAACGCCGATATTTGTGTGTTTGCGATTTAACGCCGATATTTGTGTGTTTGCGATTTAACGCCGATATTTGTGTGTTTGCGATTTAACGCCGATATTTGTGTATTTGCGATTTAACGCCGATATTTGTGTGTTTGCGATTTAACGCCGATATTTGTGTATTTGCGATTTAACGCCGATATTTGTGTGTTTGCGATTTAACGCCGATATTTGTGTATTTGCGATTTAACGCCGATATTTGTGTGTTTGCGATTTAACGCGATATTTGTGTATTGCGATTTAACGCCGATATTTGTGTATTTGCGATTTAACGCCGATATTTGTGTGTTTGCGATTTAACGCCGATTTTGTGTGTTTGCGATTTAACGCCGATGTTTGTGTGTTTGCGATTTAACGCCGATAGTTTTGTGTTTGCGATTTAACGCCGATTTTTGTGTTTGCGATTTAACGCCGATGTTTGTATGTTTGCGATTTAACGCCGATGTTTGTGTGTTTGCGATTTAACGCCGATGTTTGTGTGTTTGCGATTTAACGCCGATTTATGTGTTTGCGATTTAACGCCGATATTTTGTTTGTCGGGGTGTGTTTGCGATTTAACGCCGATATTTGTGTGTTTGCGATTTAACGCCGATTTTTTGTGTTTGCGATTTAACGCCGATATTGTGTATTTGCGATTTAACGCCGATATTTGTGTGTTTGCGATTTAACGCCGATATTTGTGTATTTGCGATTTAACGCCGATATTTGTGTGTTTGCGATTTAACGCCGATATTTGTGTATTTGCGATTTAACGCCGATATTTGTGTGTTTGCGATTTAACGCCGATATTTGTGTATTTGCGATTTAACGCCGATATTTGTGTATTTGCGATTTAACGCCGATATTTGTGTGTTTGCGATTTAACGCCGATGTTTGTGTGTTTGCGATTTAACGCCGATGTTTGTGTGTTTGCGATTTAACGCCGATGTTTGTGTGTTTGCGATTTAACGCCGATGTTTGTGTGTTTGCGATTTAACGCCGATGTTTGTGTGTTTGCGATTTAACGCCGATGTTTGTGTGTTTGCGATTTAACGCCGATGTTTGTGTGTTTGCGATTTCACGCCGATGTTTGTGTGTTTGCGATTTAACGCCGATATTTGTGTGTTTGCGATTTAACGCCGATGTTTGTGTGTTTACGATTTAACGCCGATATTTGTGTGTTTACGATTTAACGCCGATATTTGTGTGTTTACGATTTAACGCCGATATTTGTGTGTTTGCGATTTAACGCCGATGTTTGTGTGTTTACGATTTAACGCCGATGTTTGTGTGTTTACGATTTAACGCCGATGTTTGTGTGTTTACGATTTAACGCCGATGTTTGTGTGTTTACGATTTAACGCCGATGTTTGTGTGTTTACGATTTAACGCCGATGTTTGTGTGTTTACGATTTAACGCCGATGTTTGTGTGTTTACGATTTAACGCCGATATTTGTGTGTTTTGCTTTATTTATTTTTCTTCATATTTATTTCTTATTTATTAATCTTTTTTTCTTATTAATTTCTTCT
>JACEEZ010024360.1:10855-13355 GCA_016584305.1 Chionoecetes opilio | reverse complement strand
TGTGTGTGTGTGTGTGTGTGTGTGTGTGTGGTGTGTGTGTGTGGTGTGTTGTTTGTGTGTGTGTGGTCAGTGGTGTGTGTGTGTGTGTGTGTGTGTGTGGTGTGTGTGTGTCAGTGTGGTGTGTGTGGGTGTGTGTGGTGGTGTGTGTGTGTGTGTGTGTGTGTGTGTGGTGTTGTGTGTGTGTGGTGTCAGTGTGTGTGTTGTGTGTGTGTGTGTGGTGTGTGTGTGTGTGTGTGTGTGTGTGTTGTGTGTGGGTGTGTGTGTTGTGTGTGTTGTGTGTGTGTGTGTGTGTGTGGTGTGTGTGTGTGTGTGTTGGTGTGTCGTGTGTGTGTGTGGTGTGTGTGTGTTGTGTGGTGTGTGTGTTGGTGTGGTGTGTGGTGTGTGTTGTGTGGTGTGTGTGTCAGTGTGTGTGTGTGTGTGTGGTGTGTGTGGTGTGTGTGTGTGTGTGTGTGTGTTGTGTGTGTGTGGTGTGTGTGTGTGTGTGTGTGTGTGTGTGTGTGTGTGTGTGTGTGTGTGTGTGTGTGTGTGTTGTGTGTGTTGTGTGTGTGTGTGTGTGTGGTGTGTGTGTGTGTGTGTGTGTGTTGGTGTTGTTGGTTGTAGTGTGTGTGTGTGTGTGTGTTGTCAGTGTTTGTGTGTAGTGTGTGTGGGGTGTGTGTGGTGGTGTAGTGCTGTGTCTGTGTGTGTGATGTGTAGTGTGTGTGTGTCAGTGTGTGTGGTGTGTGTGTAGTGTGTTAGTGTTGTGTGTGTGTGTGTGTGTGTGTCGTGTAGTATGGTGTTGTGGTGTGTGTGTCAGTGTGTGTGTGTGGTTGTGTGTGGTGGTGGTGTGTCGTGGTGTGTGTGTGGTGTGTTGGTGTGTATTTTGTGTGGTGTGTGTGTGGTGGTGTATTGGTGTGTGTGTGTGTAAGAAGTAGTAATACGTAACTACCACAGTTACTGAGATGAATAGTACAATACTAAGTACGGTTACACACCACACCACCCCATTTTCAACGTAGTCGGCTGTGTTTTACAGTTGATGGTGAATGGGAGGGGAGGGAGATGTGATAGAAGAGGTTGGAGGAGGGGAGGGAAGGGATGAGTGAGGAGCAGGAGTGGGTGGGAGAGGGTGAGTGTTTATGGATGTAGTGAATTAAGAGAAAGAGAAGAAACCAAAACCCACACACAAACACACACACACACACACACACACACACAAGACACAACAAACACACACACACACAACCCACCACACACCAACACACACACACACACACGGTAGTGCGGGCTGTAATAGTTAAAACAGTTTGAATAAGGTCAATTACTCGAGAAAGGATGACTGGTAACGTATAGAAGTAGAGAGAGTTAACAAACACACAACACAAACACACACAACACACACAACAACACACACACCAACACACACACACATACACACACACACAATGGAGAGGACAGATAATTATTAGCATGCCAGCTGAACACACACACACACACACGAACACACTACACAACAACACACACACACAACACACACAACACACACACACACACATAATGAGAATGACAGATAGTACTAAAATACAGAAACGTGACGCACAAAACCAACCCCACCCCAACCACACAACACACACACAACACACACAACAGAGGGGTACGACCTTTACATGTTGAGTGGACTGAAAGGGAGCGAGGGAGGAGGGGGGGGGGAGAGAAGGAAAGGGGGGAAGGAGGGGAAAGGGGGGAAAAAGGGAGGGGGGGGAGGGAAAGGAGGGAGGGAGAGAAGGAAGGGAGGAGGCAGGGAGGGAGGGAGGGAGGGAGGGAGGGAGGGAAGAAGGAAGGTTAATGAAATGGAAACAATGGAAAGGGTTAAGAATGAATGAGAGAGAGAGAGAGAGAGAGAGAGAGAGAGAGAGAGAGAAGAGAGAGAGAGAGAAGAGAGAGAGAGAAATGCATGATTGAACAGAAGCGAAAACCATAAAACAAGGAAATTAATCCATATAAATCATGCAACAAAGAGAGAAAAGAGAGAAAAGAAAGAGAGAATGCAAACAAAAAGAACACAAAACATTCATGCAAACAAAACAATGCGATAAATATTGAATAAAAAGTCAATAAAAAAACACACACAAAAAAAATTGACAGTAAATAAAAACAAAAGCAAACAATTTTTCAACCATTTTTTTTGTTTATCCCATTTTTTTGTTTATTCCATTTTTTTGTTCATCCCATTTTTTTGTTTATCTCATTTTTTTTTATCTCATATTTTTGTTTATCCCATTTTTTTTCTCATTTTTTTGTTTATCCCATTTTTTTATCCCATTTTTTTGTTTATCCCATTTTTTTTTTATCCCATTTTTTTGTTTATCTCATTTTTTTGTTTATCTCATTTTTTTTGTTTATTCCATTTTTTTTGTTTATCCCATTATTTTGTTTATCCCTTTTTTTTGTTTATCTCATTTTTTTGTTTATCTAATTTTTTTGTTCATCCCATTTTTTTGTTTATCCCATTTTTTTGTTTATC
>JACEEZ010024359.1:64557-81534 GCA_016584305.1 Chionoecetes opilio | reverse complement strand
TTCACCAGAGAGTACTTTTGCAAGTGGTAATGCTCGTAGATTTGTAGAAGCGTTATTAGCTTCTCACCATCATGAAGAGGTACTTTAGGGTATCCTCAGATTCTCCGTCAGAAATATGATAGAGTTATCGTGAATGTCGGTGATGCCATCAATGTCAAGGTACTCTAGCGACCGACATTGCTTGGCGATTCTAATGAGTCCCAAGTCATCCAATGGTCGCAATGGACAAATTAAGATGTCGCAGGTGCAGAAGGCCTGCCATTAGATGGAAACATTCTCTGTCGCACACCCGTGAGCCCTCTACGTTCAAGCTTTGAAGGCGAGAGCAATTTTCCATTAATGCTTTAAATACAGCCTCCGTTAGTCCATCACAGAATTTAACGGTGAGCTCCTTCAGCCTGGGACAAAAAGAGGCGGCATGCAGTAACAGATCCTCCCGTCCTCCCGGCTTTGCAGCTCCAATGTTAACAGTAGTGGCGCGCTGGCCAGCAACTCTTTGACGCACTCTCCATCTACGCGGTTCTGAAAGAGAAGACGAGGCGTGTCCACAGCGTGGGGTCTCTGGCCAGAATCGCCACGCCACACACACGGGCCCCACACTCCGGCCAAGCTCCTGAACACTCAGGAAGCTGAAGATGTACAAAAGAATCTCGCGTGGCACAGAGTTTATGTGACACTGGGTTGAAGTTTCTTCCGCCGCGCCATCGTCTTCTCTCCAGCTGCTGCCGATTGTAGGAGCGGAAGAGCTCTCCTGGGGGCGTCCCGCGCCGCATGGGACTCCCGCCCCATCTGTGCCTCCTGCCGTCACACTGCGTCCCTCATCACTCCACATGGTAGCTTTAGGTCGGCTGGATGTCAGCTGGAGCGCTCACCCCCAGGAGGCATCGCAGGGACGGCGGATGAAGGCGGGACGGCGTTTCCTCGGGCCTCACCCTTGAAAAAGAGAAATGAGAGAAATCTCAACACCATACAGAGAGAGGTTACCGCGCTGCCGAATGTTCTGTACTTGTATCAGAAGCGGTGATAGTGACACCACCACCACAACTATACCCTACTTGACCACCATCATCATATTGCCAACCAACCCCCCTCCCCACCACCACCACGACATTGCACAGTCAACATTACCCTCACACCAACCATCAGCACGCCACCACACCAACATGAAAAAATCACATACCAGTAGCTCCTACAAATAATCATGAACACAGTCCATAGATTGCAGATGTATAAGGACCATTCCTTCCTTTTTTCCATCCCCTTGCATACTTACTATTTCATGTCAGTTAAATAGAAAATGAAATGAGTAAAACATAAGCATTCGCAGTTTAAAATATTTATTATAAAAGAATTCATGACACTTTTATCAAGTCGTATAATGTGAGTGTGTGTGTGTGTGTGAGTGTGGGTGTGGGGTGTGGGTGTGGGTGTGGGTGTGGGTGTGGGTGTGGGTGTGGGTGTGGGTGTGGGTGTGGGTGGGTAGGTTTGGGGGGGGGGCGTAGATATATCTGAATAAACATGTAAGTGGAGGAGTATACATTTGAAACAGTATCATAATGCTACATAAGTATCGTACTGTTACAATAGGACATATTACCAACAAGAACTGCTTTATCTACATACCGACCTTGTAACTCTCTCTCTTTTTTTTCCTTTCCTTGCCCCTTCCTTTATATTTGCAAGCCCTCCAAGCCATGCCGAGTCAGGCGACAGATCAATCACACACGAAATATTAAGTAATACAATAATCGTTACAGTGCCCCAGCTGAGGGAACTTCGTGCAACACCAAACACTGACTCCACGACGACGCCGCACACCAGTGATTTTTGTTCTTCCTGTTTAACGCCTGTGGACAGTCTTTGAGGAGCAATGTAGCAAACTGTAAAGGTTTCAAATATCAACATGACAAAACGAGCACACAATGCGAGCAAAAATTATAATGATGATGATGATAATAATAATAATATAGCATCTAATGATAATAATAACAACAATAACAATAACAATAATTAATAACAAATAATAAAAGTAATAATAACAGCAACTACTAATGATAATAATAATAAAATAACTAAATTAGTAACAAATAAAATAAAATAATAATGATATATAATAATAACTAAAATAGCAATAATTAAAATAATATAATAATGATAATATCAATGAAAATAAAATGATCAAATATTAATAATAATGATAATGATAATAACAAAATTTATAACAATATGATGATAGCTAATAATATTAATAATGATGATACCTGATAATATTAATAACTATGATAATAATAGTCATGATGATTGATAATGATGATAATAACAATAATAATAGTAATGATAAATTATACTATCATAGTTTTTATCATTATCAGTATCATTGCTACTAGCATCTCCACCGACATAATTACTACTACTGGCAAGAATAATGAAGTATAACAACGAGTCATACACAAGGCACGCGATTAGATTGAGCGTGTGTGACGCGCCCGACGGCCGCTGAAACCACCGTCGAGAAATGGCCCGTTGCTGGAACATAATTCATACACACACATACACACACACCCTATTCTGCCTTGTCCTTGGAGTCCGCGTCCTGGTTGGCGTCGGTGGTCACGTCCTCGACCTCGGAGCGCACGTCCTGCAGCGCCCCGGCAGTGACCTTCCTCACCACGACGCGGCCGATCAGGAAGGTCCACAACCAGGTTGATGACCAGCAGCCCGCAACACCAGCATGTACTGCAGCTTAAAGGCGGGCGTTTGGAAACCCTCGCCAGTTTGCACCAGTACTTCCTTCATGATCCAGAAAGGATAGAGGTAACAGCGCGTCACGGCCCAGCTCACAATGAACACCACGAAGATCACGTCAGTGGGACCCTTGATCCCCGCATAAGTCAGCATCTTGGCGGTAAGCAGTGGCACGTCTGACACCTCGTGCACCAGCAGCACCAACGATCCCGAGCGGATAAAGTTTGCAAACCCAAGAGAACATTATAAGAAGTATGGTGAAGAGGTGGTGCAGCATCATCTGCACCTTATCGAAGGTGCTGCGACCGGGGAATGCACCTGCAGGAAGGCGGACGCCCAGAAATAGGAAAGGGCACAGATATAGTACCACCACATGCCATCGTCCACGTGGTGGGTGTGGGTAAATCCTTCCAGGTCACGGAAAATGTCCCAAAGCCACGGCTTGGAAAACATCACCCCCCCCCCCGAATATCGTCAACATCGTGTGGAACAGAAGGTTGAAGCCGCACTCAGGTGAATTTCTCATGAGTGGTTGTCTGGGCGAAGGCTCGCCTGCGCCTCAACCAACGCTCGGCCTGCCGTGTTGACATGCCGGAGGCACTTGACAACTTCATCAACACCTCACTGGGAGGTTTGTGCTCGTGACGAAGGAAAACTGCCTCCAGGACATTGCAGGGTGCTGGAGGGTGTGGCCGCTTGTTCGAGATGCCGGCGAGGCGGGCCAGCGGTTCCAGAAGGCAGGGAGTGATGATAAAGTTTTTCATCAGCAGGAGCACCCCGCCGAAGATCAGCGGATACACGCACACGTCATGGAAGTTGGGGTAACGCAGGTTCTCCGTATCCCCCAAAGGGCTTCCCACTGCAAACCTGATGGCAGCCAGAAGTCTGATCGCCAAAATGCGGCAGAAGCCTTGTTCCACCATATGCCAATCTGCAACACAGCCACATTGAGATACACATTCCATCCCGACTCTGGTTGACATATCCAAAATCCACTAACAGGAAACACCAATGAAAAATCACTTTCAAATCACGTCAGACTGAGAACGAAATTATATATCTAAAAAGAAACAGAGTTCATGTTAGAGTAACGGCGGACAGGAAAAACAAGGAAAAGAACGAAGAGTACATGAATGCGAGAGGCTGGGACTTACCAAGGTGTTATTGCTGATGTGGTGCTGCATTGATGGACTTAGAAAAACATCCACGTAGCTTTTCATGGCAGCCATCTTCTCTCTCTCTCTCTCTCTCTCTCTCTCTCTCTCTCTCTCTCTCTCCTCCACCTAATTGACCATATTAGCAATCACAACAATTCCACAATTATCACATCCGTCTCCTGCCTTCCTCCGTTTATCTTTTCTCTTCTTGTGACTCAGCTCCCAGTCCTTCGATTCCCCATGGCCTAAAGGCCATGCCGTGCCGATGGAGTTTCTCTTGAGACCGCTTTAATTAAGCCTCAGGAGGGGAATTGTGGAAGAAGGGAGGAGAGAAGAGAGAGAAGCCCTTCCGTCAAGCCCTCAGCTCAGCCCGCGAGTCACTACTATTATACCGTCAGTAAAGAGCTCCCCAGTGATATGCTAAAACTATGCTTTATCAGCTGTTATCGCACTGGCTGTGTTTTGTCCTCTCTCTCTCTCTCTCTCCTCTCTCTCTCCTCTCTCTCTCTCCTCTCTCTCTCATTTCTCCTTTCCCTTTTTACTTATATTAAAACCATCTCCACTAATCTAGTCTTATAATCACATGCACAAGACTTCATTTGCGTGTCCCCTTTTCCTCCTTCCAACGATCCGAATCTATTCAGGGAAAATTTAGGAATCATAAACTACATCGGTATCTTTCCTCTTATCAGATACTGTTTTGAAATTTGAATAAAGCAACAAGAACTATAAATTAAGCGATCAGCATCAGTGTATTGACCTATAACCATCCAGTCCTTGCCATGACAGCCTCTTAAGGCCTCTTCCATTTGCGACATTTAAAGAACCAGTTCACGGAACCCAAGAGTTCAGGGTTTCCATTGCGCACGAAAACCTGGGTCCGGGCAAGCGCTTAGTGACTCAGCAAAACCCGTGAACTTTCTCTACCCCACAATTGAGAGCAAGGGCGTAGCCAGGGGGGGGGCCCAAATGGGGCCATGGCCCCCCCAATTCACACATGTACTTTAGGAGCGTATGGTATAATTTCATCCTTTTTTACTATATTGAATATCATGCAAAAAACCCAAATAAATGACCCCCATAGGGCTCAATATGCCCCCAATTAAGTCATATCTTCAAAAACATTCTCTGGGGTTTACAGCGCCTCCCAGGGCCCCCAGCTGATAAGGCCTCGCTTCGCTCGCCACCCACCCTCAACCATCATTGGAGGTGGCCCCCCCAAATTTTTTTTCCTGGCTACGCCATTGATTGAGAGGTGGGTAGCTTGGGAGAGTTTCAGTTCATAACAAACAATGGTCGCCTTTGGGGCCCCATTTCTCTTATCGTGAAGGGTTTTCCGCATGCACGAGTCGGAGAGAATGTCAGACGGCATAAAAGAGGCATACATGGCTGGTGGGGGCCATCACTGATCTATATAACATGGATCGCGGATCTGGGCTAGCTGTGGCCGAGAAACTGAAGTCACCAGCCGCCATCTTGAAATAACCAAAACAAAATACAGGGGCCGGCCAGGCAGTGGCTGGGTGTTGGCGGGCTGGCATGTGATAGCCTATATTACCACCTACTACTACTATTAACACCTACTACTACTACTACTATTCCCAAACCTACACTACTACTACTATTACCACCTACACTATAACACTTTAACCACAACTACTATTCACCTACTACTACTACTACTAAACTTCCAACCTAGTGCATCGTCGAACCTTCCAAGTCATTTATTTACGGTGTTTACACAGACAACGGGTTTGTGTTTGCGGGGCCGTACAGGTGTGTAGTGACAGGTGTCTTGCGAGGCCGTACAGGTGTGTAGTGACAGGTGTGTTGCGAGGCCGTACAGGTGTGTAGTGACAGGTGCCTTGCGAGGCCGTACAGGTGTATGGGTGACAGGTGTTTTTGCGAGGCCGACAGGTGTGTAGTGACGGGTGTGTTGCGAGGCCGTACGGGTTTGTGTAGTGACAGGTGTCTTGCGAGGCCGTACAGGTGTGTAGTGACAGGTGTGTTGCGAGGCCGTACAGGTTTGTAGGACAGGTGTGTTGCGAGGCCGTACAAGTGTGTAGTGACAGGTGGGTGTATGTGGTAAAGTGAGAGGCTAAGAGTGCAGTGTACGACCTAATGAGCGAACACCGAGTGTGTGTGTGTCTGACCTAATGAGCGAACGCGCAGTTCTCGTCCACTATAACGGCGTCAGCCCCGTACCGCCGCGGCCACGGTACGGCGCGGGCCAAAAGTGGTCCATAGAAGCTACTCTGGGGGATTACAGGCAGTTTAAATTAATAAAAAAACCTTTGGCCTAATCAAAAAACCTTTTTTAAATTAGGTATTTTGAATTGAAAGTAGTTAGTTTCGTACACGGATTTTGGTATTTTTCGTACATACCTGGTGTCGTTACGTAACTCTAGTAGTCAATTTAAAACTCTGAGCTAAGTGTACGAAACGCCCTAGGCTTCATTTAGACTACGAAACAACTTTTGGTAATAATGGACGAGTTTCGGGGTCTTTTTTAAGAGACATCAACTTTTTTTCTTGGCCTACAATAGGTGCTTGTTGCAATGGAGATAGTTTTTTTTTACGCAACCCCCCCCCAAAAAAAAATTAATAATATTAATAAAACCCTAACCTAACCTTATAGGTTTTTTAATTTGAAACCAAACCTAGCTAACCTTAAAGGTTTTATTGAAACCAAAACCTAGCCTTATAGGTTGAAATTTGAAACCTAACCTAACTTAACCACAAGGTATCCCTTTTTTTTTTCTTTTTTTTTTTTCTCGCAAAATAAAGCTATCTCAATTAGAACAAGCACCGCTTATTAGATGATCATTTGTATCATAACCGCACTCAGGGGCTGCTTCCGTTCCCCACTAATTGTTAAACCCAAATATAAAAAAATATACTATATCTATATCTACCTATATAAAAAAAGTATACCATATCCACCTATATTTTTTTTTAACTAGTAGGTGGATGACTGGAATGGGTAGATGGATTAAGAGTGGATGGGCTGGGTGGGGGGTGTGGGTGTGTGTGTGGTGTGGGTGGGCTGGGTGTGTGGGGGGTGGGGGCGTGGGTGTGTGGTGGGTGCGTGCGTGGTGTGTGGTGGGTGCGTGTGTGTGGTGGGTGGTGGGGCGTGTGTGTGTTTTGTGTGTGGTGGGTGTTGTGTGTGGTGGGTGGGTGTTGTGTGTGTGGGGGGTGCGTGGGGTGTGTGTGTGTGGACTGTGTGTTTTTACTCACAGGTGGAAAGATTTGCCACTTCCAGGTCCTGGTCTGTTTGTACAGGACATGCAGCACAGCTTGGCATGACGAGGTGATAACACAGCCAGACAGCAGCACAACTTGGCATGACGAGGCGATAACACCAATAGACAGCAATGCGAGCCACAGAAAAACGGCTTTGTTTTGGTTACGACAAGATGGCGGAAAAGTTGGAACCAGTGCTGAGCCAGGCTTCCGCGATCCATGTTATTAGATCAGTGGTGGCCATGCTTTTCCCCCGATCTTAAAACTTGATATGATCCCTTCCACCATAGCAGCTAGCTGAGTTATATCTCGTTATCTCTCCTCTCTCGTTATCTCTCTCTCTCTCGTTATCTCTCTCGCTATCTCTCTCTCTCGCTATCTCTCTCTCGCTATCTCTCTCTCTTGTTATCTCGTTATCTCTCGTTATCTCTCCTCTCGTTATCTCTCGTTATCTCTCTCTCTCTCTCTCTCTTTTTCTCCTCTCTTTTCTCTCTTCTCTCTCTCTCTCTCTCCCCTCTCTTCTCCTTCTCTCTCTCTCTTCTCTCTCTCTCTCCTCTCTCCCTCCTCTCTCTCTCTCTCTCTCTCTCTCTCTCTCTCATCTTCCTCTCTCTCTCTCTCTCTCTCTCTCTCTCTCTCTCTCTCTCTCTCCTCTCTCTTTTCTCTCTTTTCTCCTCTCTCTCTCTCTCTCTTCCCCTCTCTCTCTCTCTCTCTCTCTCTCTCTCTCCTCCTCTCTCCCCCCTCTCTCTCTTTTCTCCTCTCCTCTTCTCTCTCTCTCCTCTCTCTCTCTCTTCCTCTCTCTCTCTCTCCCCTCTTTCCCCTCTCCTCTCTCTCCTTTCCCCCCCCTTTCCTTTTCTCTCTCCCCCCGCCTATCCCCCACCTTCTATTTGCCCCCTATCTCCCCCCTCTTTTCCCCCTATTATCTTCCCGAAATTGAACGCTAAGAACCCAAAACAAACCAAAGCGCATAGCGAAAAAATGAAAAGAAATACACAAATCAAGAGTGAAGAAATTAAATACAATAGATATGAAACAATGACGAACAGAAGGCAGCATTTGCAGTGTTGTTGTTGTTGTTGTTGTTCCTCCTCCGTCATAAAGGAATGGATGAATAAATCAAGAGATAAATAATTGATAGTTGAGCTACGGAAAAGACAAGCGAGTTTACTAAGTCGGGCACATCGTTGTGTACCATAAGGATCCAGGATAACTGAGTGCATGCGTGTGTGCGTACTATTTGTATTTCTAAAGGATGAGTCAAGCTTGATTTGTCCCGTTTAAGTTCCCTTTCTTTACCGCACATCTCATATGTGAATATTATTTTCAGTCTTTCATCTGCTAATTGCTCTTGGTCTGTTGCTCTACACAAGCAACGTATCCGTATACCGTATTATTATCCGTATACGTATAATTTTGTGTCATTTTATGCTTCATCCACTTAACATTGATTCATTCTACGTTAATTGTCCATATATATTCCTTTGCTCCTTTCTCTGTGATGCTTCTGTAAAGCATGAGATCATCTTAAATCATTTTCCTTCTCTCTTCTGGGGTTGGTCAGCTCATTGATTTTTTTTTCAAAGCTTATTTTCCTCTAGGCTTGGGAACCATCTCAAATAATAAGCAGCTCTTTGTACTTTTTCAAACTTATATATACGCATTTTTATGATGGGGATTCCAAACTACACAAAATGATGAATTGACAAATGCTGTGCAATATTTTTGCACTCCATTCACTCACATTTCCATTTACCGTTTTCTGATCTTCTTTTCCTAAGCCTATATTATTCACATCTTTTTTAGACAATTTCATAGTGTACTTATATGCCTGCATAGCATTATTCAATTACATATACTCACGCTTACACACATACCCATACGAGTATACAGATATTTCAGGTGTCTTAATATATTTTCACCTTTGTTCCAATAGTGAATGACTTATTTTTTTCTGTTCAACATCAGTCACCCCAAGAGTCCTCCGCAGCCAAGCCCGGGTGCCAGTGGTTCACCCGTAACCCAACTGCTTCTTTACGTCCCAGATCTCAGCGGTGTCCTCACCTCAGAGGTGATGAGCCTCTAATCCAGTGTATCTTAACCTTTTTACCACCACGCCCCCTTTAGTAGTTGGTCCTTGCCTCCAAGCCTCCCCCTCTCTTCAATTCTTCAACCAAGATATTTCAAATAATCCTAAATCAGCTGGGACAAAAATGCGTATTTTTAACACTTATTGTGCACATAATTATTCATTAACACCTTCCAGATACTCAGCAGATTTAGTTAGATCACGTTTAGATATTAATAATAATGATAATTACTAATAATAGTAATAATAAAAAAAATAGTATTGCATAAGTCTACAGAGTTAGTGAAACGTAGCAAGGTGTCACCGCAGTTTTTCACCCGTGCTTACTTCTCTGTAGCGACTTTCTTCGCTCAGCCTCGCGAGCAAGTTTATGTTAAAGCGAAGGCCGAGCTTCAATTTGAATACTTGATAGTTCTTCATATTTCTCTTGACCCACGCCCCTCAGGTTAAAAAAACCCCTTCTCTAACCACAATCAATCAATCATTGGGGCATACGCCGAGGGCGCGTCGCCTCGCCCACCCTACGAAGCCACTCGAGGGGGTCACCTCGCACGAGTCCCATGCAGGCTCCCTTCCACTACCAAGCAACTCTCGACAAGAAGCATCAACTTTTCCCGCCCACGAGCCTTGTGGTCGCCCCTTGGCCTCCTTCAGCCGGATTGTATCTTAACAGATACAACCCAGTGGGAAGGATCGGTTTCAGGGTAGCGTGCTACATGCCCATATATCCGTAGTTGGCGCTGACGGACTATGCAGGTAATAGGCCTCGATTCAGTCTCACGGTGCAATCGCTGGTTTGACACGTAATCATCCCAGCGATACCTATGATTTTTCGAAGACACTTATTACCAAAGGCATTGATTCGCCTCTTCAAGTCGCTATTTAGTGTTTTATGTCCCAAACCATATAGTAAGACAGGATCACAAGCGACTTGAGCCGGATCTTTGTCCTCCTGCACAGGTACCAACAACGCCAAATACCCTGCTGAGCGAGTCCATAACACCGTGGGCTATGCCAATCCACCGTAAGACTTCTTGACGTGACCCGCCGTCATTATGGACTGCGCTACCAAGGTATGTAAAACTTTCCAAGATCTCAATTTTCCTCACCACACGCATGAACAGACTGTACTGTTTCATCTAGTAAGCCTCCAAACACCTGGACCTTGGTCTTGAGCCAGAAGACCTCAAGTCCCAAGGCTTTGCCTCCTCGTGCAGCGCCTCGAGACCATCACCATGACTTCCAGCGACTCAGCAAAGATTACTGCATCATCGGCAAAAACAAATCAGTGATCTGGTGTTGCCGAAGGATGCTCCACAATCACTTTGATCTACAATTTTGCCCAATACCCAGTCCATACAAGTGTTGAAAAATGATGGACAAGGACGCACCCTTGCCTCAACTCCTGTATTCACAGGAAAGAAGCTGGATACACCTCCCCCACACTTCACAGCACACTCAGTCCCAGAGTACAGACCAGTCATCAAACCAATAGTCCTGGCAGGAATCCGCGAAGTCGCAGAAGGTCCCAAAGTGACTCACGATGCACTGAGTCAAACACCTTCTTGAGATCAACATAGGCTGCAAGCATCCCTGTCGAAACTCACGTCGGCGTTCCACCAGGACACGAAGCGCTAGGATACGGTCCGTTGTTGACTTACAGGCGTGAACCCAGACTGCTGAGGTCTCTGATGCTTCAGCAGGGTGACTGCAGATCCCTGTCAGCAATAGATGGGCAAGCACCTTGCCTGGCACGCTGAGCAGTGTAGTGCCGCGGTAATTGTTGCAGTCCTGACGGTCCCTTTCCCTTTACAGATAGGGACGACCAGCCCCCTTTTCCAGTCAGGAGGAATGGTATCGGATTGCCAAACGCAGTCAGGACAGCATGCAATGCGCGGATCATGGCCTCACCCCCAGCTTTGAGGAGCTCCGCACTGATATTACAGACACCAGCTGCCTTTCCACCCCTCAACTTTGCTACAGCTTCTCTGACTTCGTCAAGAGGGTGCGGTTTCGTCAATGGGAGGATCAGCATCCACTGCCCGTAACCCAGGGGTTTGTGAAGCTGCTCAATTGGAGGGTCCACCGTGAACAACTGCCAAAGTACTCAGCCCAACGAGCCATCTGCCCATCCATGTCCGACAAAAAAGCGCCCATCTGCTTCTCAAATAGCACTCGTCCGAGATGGAGATTTTAGAACGGGGGCTTCTTCAGGGCTCGGTAGGCGGGTCGGAGGTCATTAGCGTTCAAATGGCCCTCGACATCCTCAGCGAGACACTAATCATAGGCGTCACTATAAAAATCCTGCCTGCGCCACCACGGGCAATCATCACAGTCCTCGAGTGTACCTCCAAGGTCGGATGGTAGGCCCTGGAGGTTCACTCGAGGATTGCCTACAGGCGCTATAGGCACGAATGTAATAAATAATGTGTGTGTGTGTGTGTGTGTCGCAGTCATCTGCCTGTGTGTGTGTATACCACCAACCAGAGTAGTTCGCTCACACTCATCCTCAATGCAACTTGTACTTTACACAGAATGATAACAATAAAAGCAGTTATTATATTAATAGTAATGAGTAGAACATTTTTAATTACAACAATAGTAAATAACAATAGTAATGATATTAATTAAAAATATCAATGATAATGATAATTTTGATAATAATGATAGTAAAAGCAATAATAATATTATTATTATTAATATTAATGACAATGACTAATAATAATAATAATAATAATAAAAACATTAATTATAATGATAATAATAACAATAATACTAATGATAATAGCCGTAATAATAATGATAATAATAATAATAATAATATTCATAACAATAATGACAATGATAACAATTATGATAATAATAAAGAAATAATACAATAATGATAAAACTACAATAATAATAATGATAATAATTATTATAATGAAACAATGATAATAATTCCAGATTTACACTCACCAGACACAGCACGTCTTATAGCCCCTCCCCCCCCCTCAAAAAAAAACCTACACATCCTATGACAACCCTGTCATCCGGCATATCCCGTCTATAGTAGGATAGGAGCAGCCTTTGTGTATTATATATTATAAAAGTTGCGAGTAGCTATGGGTTTGACATAACTGAGCGGTAGAAGCGCATCGCCTCCTTAAGGCGTCGTCACACTAGCACTTTTTCCGTCTAGTTTTTTTCAGCGACTTTCTACAAACTAACAATTTTCTGACTGCAAAGTCAGCAAGCCGTCACACACAAGAATCGTTCGCCTGCATCACCCGTCAGCTGTTCGACTGTAAACAAACATGGTTCTTTGTGGTTTGTGGTTTAACCACTTGTGGTTAAGATTATGTTTCATTAAAACCTATAAGTTTAGGTTATGTTTCATTAAAACCTATAAGGTTAGGTTAGGTTTCATTAAAATATATAAGGTAAGGTTAGGTTTATTTATTTATTTCTTTTTTTTTTTCTTTTTTTTTTTCTTTGCGCAAAATAAAACTATCTCCATTACAACACGCACCTATTGTAGGCCAAGAAAAAATAGTCTTTGTCTCTGAAAACGACCGCGAAACTCTCGTCCATTATTACCGACGGCTATAATTACGTGCCTTGTAATGCATTAAGTTGTAGTAGAACAATTTCTTTCATGACATCGTAAAAAAAAGTAAGCTGAAAGGCTTGTGGAGCCCCCCAAAACTTCTGCGGATTATGCACCCAAAAACATAGTTACCGAAATAGGAAATGTAGGTACTTATTACTTCTATTGCCGTTTCTTTAGCTGTGCTTTCCTGTGTCTGTATGTTTGTTTTTTGTGCAATGAATTTTCTAAATTCAGATAAGTGAGGTTAAGTTTTGGGTTAGGTTAGGAGGCATTCATGATTCTTAACACCACTGTGTGTCAGGGTGTGTCTGGTGAGTTCAGAATGGGGTATAAAACCTTTTCCCACACTCTAGGGATTCATGGTTCTTAACACACTGTGTGTCAGGGTGTGTCTGGTGAGGTCACTCTTGTAGTAAATCTTTTCCCACACTCTAAACATTCATAATTCTTAACACCACTGTGTGTCAGGGTGTGTGTGGTGAGGTGACCCATTGTAGCAAATCTTTTCCCACACTCTAAACATTCATAATTCTTAACACCACTGTGTGTCAGGGTGTGTATGGTGAGGTGACCCATTGTAGCAAATCTTTTCCCACACTCTAAACATTCATAATTCTTAACACCACTGTGTGTCAGGGTGTGTGAGGTGAGGTCACTCTTTGTAGTTAATCTTTTCCACACTCTAGGCATTCATGATTCTTAACACCACTGTGTGTCAGGGTGTGTCTGGTGAGGTCACTCTTTGTAGTAAATCTTTTCCCACACTCTAAACATTCATAATTCTTAACACCACTGTGTGTCAGGGTGTGTGTGGTGAGGTGACCCATTGTAGCAAATCTTTTCCCACACTCTAAACATTCATAATTCTTAACACCACTGTGTGTCAGGGTGTGTATGTGAGGTGACCCATTGTAGCAAATCTTTTCCCACACTCTAAACATTCATAATTCTTAACACCACTGTGTGTCAGGGTGTGTGAGGTGAAGGTCACTCTTGTAGTAAATCTTTTCCCACACTCTAGGCATTCATGATTCTTAACACCACTGTGTGTCAGGATGTGTTTGGTGAGCTGACCTTTCTAGCAAATCTTGTCCCACACTCTAAACATTCAAATTCTTAACACCACTGTGTGTCAGGGTGTGTGTGGGGAGGTGACCCATTGTAGCAAATCTTTTCCCACTCTAAACATTCATAATTCTTAACACCACTGGTGTCAGTGTGTGTATGGTGAGGTGACCCATTGTAGCAAATCTTTTCCCACACTCTAAACATTCCATAATTCTTAACACCACTGTGTGTCAGGGTGTGTGGTGAGGTGACCCATTGTAGCAAATCTTTTCCCACACTCTAAACATTCATAATTCTTAACACCACTGTGTGTCAGGGTGTGTTCGGTGAGTTGACTCTTTGTAGTAAATCTTTTCCCACACTCTAAATATTCATAATTCTTAACACACTGTGTGTCAGGGTGTGTCTGGTGAGTTTTAGAACGGGTATAAAACCCTTTTTCCCACACTCTAGGCATCATGGTTCTTAACACCACTGTGTGTCAGGGTGTGTCTGGTGGGTCACTCTTTGTAGTAAAATCTTTTCCCACACTCTAAACATTCATAATTCTTAACACCACTGTGTGTCAGGGTGTGTGGTGAGGTCACTCTTTGTAGTAAATCTTTTCCCACACTCTAAACATTCATAATTCTTAACACCACTGTGTGTCAGGGTGTGTGTGGTGAGGTCACTCTGTGTAGTAAATCTTTTCCCACCCCTCTAGGCATTCATGATTCTTAACACCACTGTGTGTCAGGGTGTGTTTGGTGAGCTGACTCTTTCTAGCAAATCTTGTCCCACATTCTAAACATTCATAATTCTTAACACCACTGTGTGTCAGGGTGTGTTCGGTGAGTTGACTCTTTGTAGTAAATCTTTTCAATCGAGTCATGCGAGAAACTGTTGGCTGTTATATAGAACCGGCTTTTAAATGTATCTACATGTACTACAATAGTCACTTGAATATTATAATACTTCTAAACGTATTGAATTATAATTTGCAAAAACTTACTGATTTATATCGAATATCTTTAAAGTAATCACTATGGATTTGATTTGACTAAAAAATTGACTTCAACTTTGCAGACAAAGACGATCACGAGCGACTGCCTCAGACTTGACTGATGCAGACGGACTAACTAGTCAGAGCGACGAAGTTCGACTAACTAGACGGAAAAAGTGCTAGTGTGACGCCGCCTTTAGACATTGGAGTGCACAAGATCATGGCCCATATAGATAGGTTGTGGAATATGGTAAAAGCCATTTCAGTCCTCTCACTGTACTTTTCTCCTAGACTCACAAAATGGAAATTGCCTCTCTAAATTTTGGCGTGATCATTATGAAGACCCGACGCATGTCCGCAAACAGAGTTTGGAAACCTCATCTCTAGCGTGATCACATACACACATATCAGAAACAGGAAGCTGATGGCCGGTCGTCCACCGTGTGGCGGAGCGTGCTCGCGAGTGTTACCTGTCAGGGGACCCAGAACTTTCACTCGGCGCCATTGAAGTAACATGATGCTGCGTTGGGAGGAAAAAAAAAGAAGAAAAAAAAGGGTGTTCCCTGTAAGGCTAAGGTAGTGGTAACAGAGCCGCCTAAACAGAAGTTTGTAAGAAGCCTCTTTATCACACACACACATAACACTGAACTATCAACATACTTTGGTGTGTGCGTGTGTGTGTTTTCGTCAACTGATAAAACCCCTGAATGGGGCCAAGTAACAAATGGGGTTCCACAAGGGTCGTTTGGGTCCATTACAATTTATTATTTACATCAACTCTTGGGACAGTGGGATTTGTAGTGATATCAGCAAGTTTGCTGATGATACTAAAGTAGGTAGGATTATTGGATCACAGTCTGATGTAAACGTATTGCAGGGAGACTTAGATAAATTAAACGAGTGGGTAGTCAGGTGGCAGATGGAATTTAATATTGATAAGTGTAGCGTAATAATGTTGGTCGAAAAAATCCTGGTAATAGATACACCATACGCAATGTATCGCTGAAAAATCAGAAAGTGAGACAAATTTGGGTGTGCGGGTTAGCTCAGACCTCTGTCCTAGGAAACAATTTATTGAGGCTAGAAATCGAGCTAATAGGGTGTTAGGATTCATTACCAAGAGTGTTAAAAGTAGAAGTGCTGAGGTTATTCTATAGCTTTATTTGGCTCTAGTCAGGCCTCACCTAGACTATGCGGTTCACTTTTGGTCTCCGTATTACAGGATGGATAATAAAATCATTATTATTATTATTATTATATAGGCGTGTTAGAATCAGTGCAGAGAAGGATGACCAAAATGATTCATGGGATGCGTAACTTTAGTTATGAGAAGAGATTGAAACTATTAAATTTACACTCACTCGAGAGGCGTAGAGTAAAGGGCGATCTGATAGAAGTTTTTTAAGTGGTTAAAGGGATACAATAAAGGAGATGTAGGAAAAGTTCTTACGGCTAGTAATCAGGGTTAGAACAAGTAACGGATTCAAACTGGAAAAGCGTAGATTTTAAAAAGAAATAGGGAAAACTGGTTCACAAATAGGGTGGTAAATGATTGGAATGGACTCAGTAGACAGGTAGTTAGTGCGGAGTGAATAGGGGGTTTTAAAATGAGGCTAGACAATTTCATGGATGGGGATGAAAGTAGGATGTAGGTAGAAGTGTTAAGTAACAGGAAAATACCACGTGTAGGTCTCACGACCTCTTGTAGCTTCCTTATTTTCTTATGTTCTTAACATGCCGTATCATCACCCAATCTATCTGTTCCTCCCCATCACCTATCATCACTCATCATCGTCCACCTAACGAGACTCAAAAGGTTCACGAATGACTGAAATACTTAGGAAGGAGCAGGCCTGACCTGCATCCCTCGACGTCAGGTTTACGTTGTTTAGCATTCGATCACAAAGTGAATTTTGTAATAGGAAATCGTGGTTTATGAATCGTTTTATTCAGACATCAGAGACGCCAGTATCAGACAAAATTACTCTTAGTGACAGTGAAAGGTGAGTGGTGAGAAAGTAATGTTTCTGAGGAACGAATGTTAGCCAACTCATTTGTTACATATATCATTTCGCCCCCCCCCTTGACTGAAACCATTATTCAGTAC